>JASPKZ010010674.1:775000-1367588 GCA_030220185.1 Diploptera punctata
TATTCCACTTTAAAAAATACAGCAAGAGTTTTAGAAAATAACATAAATTCATCAAAATTATTTGGCCGTGATTTAAATGATAATTCAACTGCAATCGATAATTATGATACAGAAATGATGACTCAATATTCAGAATTGTGTGATCAGTCATCAGTGGAATTAAACATGGATTCTATTATTGAAACAAAATGTCCAGTACAAATAAATCCTAACATATCAAATAATAATAATAATAATAAATCAAAGGTATTGACTGATAAATTAGCATTTTACATGAATATACTGCACATTTCTAAAGATACGTGCACGTCAAAAGATGGTGAACTGAAAATTAATGCAAAAAAAAATATACACAATTTGCAGTTTCCCAGTGAATCATTTAATGATGAGATAAGCTTAGAAGCATCAGGTCATGGAGACGTTAGAGGAATTTCTCCTCTACTTAATGAAATGACCTCACTACAGGATTATGAATACAACATTAACGAAGAACTGAATCCGATAGACATACCAGATATAGGAACTCCAGAATGTCTCAGACAAATTGATTCTTTTGTTAATGATTCTGATGGGAAATTGCCAGCACAAAATCAGGAAGGAATGGAAGTGCAAAAAGCAGAGAAAAGTGAAAATGATGTTTGTATGTATCTCCCTGCAAACGGCAGTGACAGGTCAGTATTCAATGACTCTTTTTTTAACTTTTACAGGAATTAATCACTTTGAGGTTTAATTTATGGTGAAATCAAATGTTTCCCACCTCTCCTCATATAAATCTTCTAAGTAGATAGCAATTTCAAGACCATAACGGTCTCATCTTCAGTACTTTTTTGGCGACTGATGTTATGTCGATCGGAAGAAACTCTTGGACACTAAAAAGACAACATGAAAGCAGAATAACGGCTTGTGAAATGAGATTCATGCGCAGAACAGCAGGTTACACCAGATGGGATCGGAAAAGGAACACCGATATCTTAAAAGAATTGAAGACTACGCCAATTTTGGAATATATTAAACAGTACCAACTAAATTGGAAACACCATCTTGAAAGAATGAGTTCAAATCGGATCCCCAAAGCTGTTTATAATTATATACCAAGAGGACGAAAATCACTGGGCCGTCCTATGAAACGCTGGAGGGAAAATTTTCTATAGGATCGAACAGGCCTTGGCCTAATACTTGGAAGGAAGAAGAAGAAGAAACTCTTCTTGTTCCCTCTGTTGGTGGACCAATGAACCTCTGGATCAGGTCAAGATTTGCGGGAATTTCAAAGTTCATAAGTTTTTCTTTGTTTTTCTGAATGTGGATTTTTTTCCCAAACCGTGAGTTCCTTTTGTTTATCTATTTGTTTAATCAGACTGGCTTTTGGTTCAATTAAATGTTTTTCGGACCAAGCATGAGCAGCTACTGCTGACTTTTCCACTTCTCCATTTTTGATGTTTCTAAGATGTTCTGTCACCCTTGTTTTCAAATTTCTTTCTGTTTTTCCAATATAAATTTTGTCACAATCCCTGCATTTGATCTGATAAATTCCTGATTTGTTTTCATTTTCAATTCTTTCATTTTTATTGGTTTTAATTATCCTATTAAGGCTGTATTCATTCTTCGGTGCCAATCTTATATTAAACTTTTTGAAAATTTTTTTTTAATTTATGGTGTTTCAATGGATGGTAAGTGAATTTATTGAATTATATTTTTTCTGTATCTTTTATAAGTGTGGTAAATGAACTATCTGAGAAACTGCAATCTAAATGCAAATTTTTCTCTTATATACACTATTAATGTACACTTGTCCACCACTGTGGTCTCGAGGTAGCGTGTTGCCTTGTCACGCAGTGGGCCCGGGTTCGATCCCTGGTCAGGGCAGTTTTTCTGGGTGAGATTTTTATCGGGGTTTTTCCTCATCTGTAAGACAAATGTCAGGAAAACTTTAAGGCCCAAACGGTCCCCGAAATCATATGGTCATCATCATCCTTATCATTATCATCATCATCCTTCACCGGTGTGGAAAGCAATGGGAAGCTACCACACCTACAATTCCCTAGTAAAGCTGCAAGCATAGCATGAAAATGCTATGATTGCAGTGAAGGACCTGCCCTCAGGCAGAATTACTGTGGATGGAAAATACACTTATATACACTGGTGCTCGGGAATTAATGTAAATGTGATCGAATAATCCACAAAGAGAACAATAGATAAAAAATCAATATCTTGGAAGAAATTGAAATTATCAAGGAAGCAGAAAATAAAAATTTATTAAACAAAATACAGGTAACAACCAAAGTCCTCTGTGTAAAATACATAGATAATTTGCACATGAAGAAAGTTGTTGAAGATTATAACAGAAGTTATTATAGTTGAGAACAACTGTGTTATATAAAATACAAACATTTTTTATAATTAATGAATTGAGTTGGTGTTTACTTGATGAAAATCCGTATTTATTAATTAAATAAAAATAAAACTTATAGTTTTATTTGATTTTCATATTTATTAAGATATAATTCAGTTACAGCCGTTTCGGTCTGAAGAAGGTACAGTGTACCGAAACAGCTGTCACTGAATTATATCTTAATACAAATGAAAAGTTTTATTTTTATTTATATTATTTTTGGTCTGGACATCTTACCTCAATATTAATGTTGATTTGTTCTTGAACAAGAACAAATAACCTCAAAATGTAACTTCCTAAAATGAAATATTATTTTTATTTAATTAATTTTTTACTGCGATGGGCAGGACATGTTGCACGTATGGGGAATGAAAGACGTACATGGAAGCTTCTTGTAGGAAAGCCAGAGGGAAAACGCCCAGTTGGTAGGCCAAGAATGAGGTGGGAGAACAACATTAACTATGATTTGAGGGAAGTAGATTATACAGGGAATGATTGGAAAGCATTAGCTCAGGATAGGGATGTATGGAGAGCTTATGTCCGCGCGGCCATGAACCTTCGGGTTCGATAGTGCCAGTGAGTAAGTAAGTAAGTTTAATTAATTTTTTTAATATTGATATAAGAGACTTGCTAAAACATAATGGGCTTCACCAACCCTGCTTCCATGAAGTGTAATTTGGTGCTAATTCTATTTTTAATGCTGTAATTCTTTGTAATTTTTAAATTTTCATTTGTATTGGAGTTGATTTTCACATAATAATAGTATATATATTCATTTTTAGAGATTCCTTGGACTTTGACACAGTTTCCGAAACATCATTGAATTCTGAATTATTGGAAGATGATTTAGAAATGTGTCATGATTTTTCCAAATCTGGAAAATTAACCCAGAAAAATAATTTAGAAGGTATGAACTTGGTGAATGGAGAACAAAGTGGGTATGTTCAAATGGTTAAAGAAAACTTTAACAGAGAAATTAAATATACTGTAAATGAAGATATGGAAGATAAAAGAGAAGCTGTTAAATGTATAAAAGAATGCTCTGAAATTGATGCCCACTGTGAAGTTAAATATACAAATGCCTCTTCTGATTCTAGCGTTGAAAGCAGTAATGTTCAAATATTAGGAAATGTTAATTATTTGGTAAGTTTCTTCCTTAATTTTTCTCTGATTAGAATGTTTTAGTCGGCCGCGGTGGACTAGTGGTTATGCTCCTTGCCTCTGGTCCTGAGGGTCGCGGGTTCAAACCCAGCCGGGGTCAATGGATTTTTTAGGATGGAAAAATCCAAGGAGCAAGTTCTCCGGGAGGGACTTTAAGCCGTGGGTCCTGAATCTGAAGATTTTCAGGCTCGTAAAAGATCCTTAAGCATGAATGAAAATGTCTCTAAGCAAAATTTACCGAATTTTTCCGTCCTAGTACTACCTTGGTTTCCTAGATGTCAGTATGAGGCAGAACGCTGACCACGCACCACTCAAATGATATCTATACGAAAACAAGTGTAACTAAATTAGTATGGTTCAAATTCTTCCCTGTAGGGGAGAGCGCCTAAATCTCTGTTAAGGGAAACATGGCCTTAATTTTTCTCTATTTATTTAAATTTATACTATGCCATTAATTTTTTTTTCTAATTTTTTTTTATATATCTTGTACATATTATATATTTAATTTGTTAAATCTAGAGTAAATCAAAATACATTATAAATATAATGTACAGTTAAAAACTATAATATAGTTACCTTGTAGGTCCGTCTCCTCAACTTAAGTTCTTTTAAAACTCTGTAGGCCTTTCGGGACTAGTCCCATCATCAGCAGAATGCATTAGGTCCGTTCTTGTTGACCCTTGTTCAAGCACTGACTTGGTTGTGAGAATTTTGTACAGAGGATTGTGTGGATTAGGTGTGTATTCATTGAGAATCACACAATCCTCTGTACAAAATTCTCACAACTAAGTCAGTGCTTCAACAAGGGTCAACAAGAACGGACCTAATGCATTCTGCTGATGATGGGACTAGTCCCCCGAAAGGCCTACAGAGTTTTAAAAGAACTTAAGTTGAGGAGACGGACCTACAAGGTAACTATATTATAGTTTTTAACCGTACATTATATTACTGTGAACTAATACCTCAACGGAAAATCACCATGAATTTTACTAGTATCGATACATTATAAATATTAATTGTATTGTATTTATAACATGTAATTGTTTATGTATATTGTAATTAAGATGTAATTTTCTTTTTTTGTATTTTTTAAACCTGGTTGAGTGGCAGACAAGGCCTTAAGGCCTTAACTCTGCCAGGTAAAGCTATTATTATTATTATTATTATTATTATTATTATTATTATTGTTATTGTTATTATTATTATTATAATTATAATTATTATAATAATTATTATTATTATTATTATTCACCAGCATTTGCACTGTTTGTTTACAGGGAAAAGAAGACAGAAAAATTCCTAAATTCTTTAAAAACATTTGCTTCCAGTATGCAAAAAGGGGCTTCTGCCAAGAAAATTTGTGTACTTACATACATGAGGTATGTATTTTTAAGTAAATGTGGTTAAATAAATGGGATATAAATATGAATTTGAAACTTCATATTGGGTTAAATTGTTTATTTGTAGCGCTATGTGTTCGTAGATGGATATATGAAAGGTAGTCACGCCGCAACTCATTTCAAAAAACGTTAAACTGAAAATATATAAAACTATTATTCTACCAGTTATATTATATGGGTGCGAAACATGGACTCTTACTTTAAGGGAGGAAAGGAGATTACGAGTATTTGAGAATAAAGTTCTTAGGAAAATTTTTGAACTAAAGAGAGATGAACAGACAGGTGAATGGAGAAAACTACATAAGAGTGAACTACATGGTCTTTATAGGAAGCCAGATATAGGGTCGAATCTATGAACGCATTAGACCGTAAAAGGCGTTCTCTGCTGAGAAAATTGTATCTTAATACAATTTTGCTTACTCAGAAATATGTTCATGCGATAATAATTGTTGAAATTTGTAAGCTACCTGGTGAGGTGACTTAAGAGAGAAATGAGGAAACCGATGTAGTTTGACACCTTGCCACGTACCTTGCTGGTTTATCCAAGATGTCAGACCTTGAAGACTTCGATCATGTTTTTGGTATACGTGGAGAAGAGGAATTTGATAGAGTCTACCAAAGAATTCAACTGGAAGAACAGGAGAATCGGCGTAATATTGCGTGATGCAGATGTCGTTGTATACGGTATTATTTGCGGGACGCAAGCGTAAATGCGTTCCTCTAGCAGACGAAAATAACAGAAGTGGTTTTATCGCTGAGAATTCTGGGTAATTTCTTGCCAATATTACGAAAACGACGACTTTCATGCATGACCAGTTAGTGGGTCGCTAATTCGATTTTTGCACTTGCTCACGGAAAGTCAGCTCACCGGTGATTGGAAGAAATTTGAGTAGAAACAAATGTATTTGCTTGCGGCCCTTAATGAAAACAGTTAAGTCTCATAAACTGCGATCAGCAGGGCATGTGGCATCAATGGGGAATGAAAGACTTACATGAAAGCTTCTTGTAGGAAAACCAGAGGGAAAGTGCCCAGTTGGTAGACCAAGAATGAGGTGGGAGAATAACATTAATTGTGATTTGAGGGAAATAGATTATAATTGGAAAAAAATAGCTCAGGATAGGGATATATGGAGAGCTTATGTCTGCGCGGCCATGAACCTACGGGTTTGATAGTGCCAGTGAGTTAGTTAGTTAGTAGCAAATGAAAATATCTCACAGCAGAGAAGTTGTTACCACGGGAATTTTTGATTGCTGAACTGACATCTGGTAGTGACTCAAAACATCAGATTTACACACTAGCTGTTTGGAAAAAAATCTACATTCAAAAAAAGAAAAGGAGAGATTGATGAACTTTGAAATTCCCGGGGAGAATGTCCTGATTTTGAGGTTTTACAGTCTACGAGTCCTGCGCCGTAGCCGAGTGGTTAAGGTAGGAAGCCTTGGCACAGAGCTACGGGACTTGCGCTGGTTCGAGTCTCCATGGGGGAAGAAATTTTCTCATGGTATTTTGGCCAGTATGGGACCGGTGCCCATCCAGCATCGTGAGGCAATTGGGTAGCTACAATAAGTAGCGGCTCCAGGTTGAGGAACCAGCTATAACGGCTGGGGGTCTCGACATGCTAACCACATGTCACCCCTACACTGGCTGTTGATCATCTACCTCTGCGATTGACACATGTGGATGTGAAGGGCCAGCAGCCGGCTGGTAAAAGGGCAACCGCTGAAAAGTGGAAAGACCCTCAATCGGAATCAGTCTACGAACAGAGGGAGCGAAACACGGCTCTTCAAGACAACAGAACAACGGTCGCAGGAATTCTGATGATGGAACTGATATGTAAAGTAATGAAACTAGTTTAAATTTAAAAAATAAGAAAAATATGAGGTGAGTGATTAAATTGTACCTTAATAATATACCTCACAGTGTGAATTCCTAAAATAATTGGTTTATTTAATAATTAAGATATTCAGAAATGAATTCACCGTATGGGACAAAAATCTACATACAGAAGAACAAGGAGAGAATTATGAATTTTGAAATTCCCGGAGAAAGGAACCTCATTAGCAAGTTCATTAGACCACAGGCAGAGGGAGCAGGAGTCAAGAATCAGGGCCAACAACTTGAGAAAAATCAGTCTGTAACAGCTGAAGATGGTGTTCACAAGCCTATAGGGTCGTATGCAAATACATTAGTCTCTACTCAAATTACTTCCAATCACTGGTGAGCTGACTCACCGTGAGCAATTGCTGAGATCGAATTAACGGCCGACTTACCGGTCATGCATGAAAGTTGATGTTTTCGTAATATTGGCAACGAATTACCCAGAATTCTCAGCGATAAAACCACTTCCGTTATTTTTGTCTGCTATAGAGGAACGCATTTACGCTTGCATCCCGCAAATAATACCGTATACAACGACGTCTGCATCGCGCAATATTACGCCGATTCTCCTGTTCTTCCAGTTGAATTCTTTGGTAGATTCTATCAAATTCCTCTTCTCCGCGTATACCGAAAACATGATCGAAGTCTTCAAGGTCCGACATCTTGAATTAAGCTGCAAAGGTTTCAAACTACATCGGTTCCCATTGGTTCCCTTCGGGATTTTCACGATAAGTTTCTATCTTGAGCTATGATCTTAAGGTACCTCGTCAGGTAGCTTACAATTATTATCGCATGAATAGATTTCTGAGTAAGCAAAATGTATTTGGATAAAACTTTCTCAGCAGAGAACGCCTTTTACTGTCTAATGCGTTCAAACATTCGACCCATAGAAACATATGTTCATAATTAGGGCAAGGCATTTAATGCCCTATAAATTGGTAAAAAATGCAAAATAAAAAATGCATTTATGACCTAAAAAATGCAAAAAATAATCAATAAAATAAAAAAATGACAAATAGAAAATTAAGAATTACCAATAAAAATACTATTTATTAGATTAAGTACTCACTTGATTACTGAATTACATAAAATTTAACTTGACATCAAAATATTAAAAGAAAAGTAGTTAAAAAATACATATTACAGCACCTTTTATTGCAGAAAATCCATTTCAGTTACACAGTGCACTTTTACAGCAATTTTGAACTGCAGTTACCAATCAGAATAAGGGCAGAAGCTAGCATAAGCTCTAAGAAATTGAATAAAATTCCTAGAAGTGGGCAAGTTCATTATGCACATACCTTGAAAAATAGAGGTAGTAGTTAGCAAAACAACTACTTAATTCCAAGAAATTGTATTGACAAGGAAAAATACTGCATTATAAAAAAAATCTTAAATCAAAAAATACAAATAATGTCACAGCCTTCCGGAAAAGTGTAAAATATGCTCAAAATAACCTAAAAATTGCCAAAAAATGACCTATCCCTAAATAAGTTAAGAAAATGCAAAAAAAAATGCCCTAACGAATTGCTTTTATTTAATCCGTTTTTTAATGCCGTACATTTTCATATATTCAAGGAATGTTTTAACCTTCATTAAAAAAAAGATGCAAAATCATTAATTGCCTTGCCCTAGTCATAAGTAATGCTACAAGTGATTTCCAATTTATCTAGAGGATTTGAAAATCAAGAGTGGCATTTGTTAGGACTATTTAACAAATAAAATTTAAGTTGTTTACTCACAAATCATTATTTAAATATAGTTATTTTAAAATATTTATATATTTAATGTAAATGGCGATGTTTGAAAACAAATGAGAAATGTTTGGCTATGTTTAATTTGTTCACCACTACAACTTGATCATATTATTTATTGCCAAATAGGATCACAATATTGTAAGAGTGCACCCTAGTGGAGAAAAAAATAAAAAAACATAAAACTGTATATTATAACCAACATTATAGGTTATTAATTAATTTTTTTCTGGAAACAACTTGGTAAAATCATTATTTAAAAACACAATTATTGAACACACAATTATCAAATATGTAGTTTGAAGCAATCTGTTCATTATTTACTATATTCAACATATTTTTGGAGAGTCAGTCACTGCAAAATAATGCTCTGACCTGTTCAGAATATTAAAAAGGAGGAGCTTTCTTTATTATACTTACTTACTCACTGGCATACATCCCTATCCCAAGCCAATGCTTCCAATCACTCCCTGTATAATCTACTTTCTTCAAATTATAGTTAATGTTATTCTCCCACCTCATTCTTGGTCTACCAACTGGGCGTTTTCCCTCTGGTTTTCCTACAAGAAGCTTCCCTGCATATCTTTCATTCCCCATACGTGCCACATGTCCTGCCCATTGCAGTCTATGAGATTTAACTGTTCATATTATATCTGGCTTCTTATAGAGACCATGTAGTTCATGGTTATGTAGTCGTCTCCATTCTTGAGCCTTTAGCATGGGTTCCCTGAAGTAGTTCCTACCCGGAGAATCGAATGGAGGACTATTTGATCTCAGGAAAATTTTACCCCAGTTGAACCCATGTCTGCATTTCTTGACGATTGTATTTTTACAGTGAAAGATTGTCACTCTTTCGACCAAGGTACTTTTTTGTCTGGCTTATCACCTTTGATCTGTCCAGCATGGGTAACCCTATCAGCAGCAATGCTACCGCTGGCATAGCTCTCGGGATCATTTAAGCACGCAAGCCACTCCATCACGACAAGGTAAAGATACCAAGGAGGGGCTTTCTTTATTTTGGTAATCAAAATTTTGATAATTATCGAGGTGAAACACGACTGCGATTGGTTGTGAAACAAAATTAATTGAAACGTGATTGGTCATTGACTTCCATTTGGGGCATGAGTTAAATAGTCACCATAAGAGGTAAGAATACACAGACCAAATATCTTAGTTATTAATATTACTGATTGTTCAGATTCCAGATATCCTCAAGTTGAATGCTGAATTTCATAAGGAAATGCAGTTTGCAAAGAAGAAGAATTTTAAATATTTTGTACAAAAATCATGTCAAATATTGATAAAGGAAGCCTGTAAGGACAATAGACAAGAGGAGTGGGAAAAAATATTAACTTTATCAGATATATGTGGACTTCCCTCTGATTATGTCATGAAACAAATATCAAGTATTATTTTGAGTTTTCCTTACAAGAATTCATTGAGGTTTTCAGAAATTTTAATGTTGTTGATTAAGAAGGGACTCTTTAATGTCTGGTCGAGCAACGACACAGAGGATTACAGCGTACTCCCAAGTGATTTCTTGAGTAGAATAGTGCATGAAATCAATTCTAAAATGTGCAATTCAACCCTATGCAAAGAATTATATAGCAATTTGTTTGTACATATGCCAGCATCATATTTTAAAAAAATATCATTTGATGTAGAAGAGTTTGCTATGGGTTTGGATTATTTTGGTTTGAACGAAGAAGCTCACCATTTTAGAACTAAGCACAACATATTTTCATCCAGTAATAAAATTTCTTCACAACAAATTGATATTGATGAAAAACAAAATTGTAAAAATGTATTTGATAGAGTTCTCAAACAAAATTTTAATGGTACTAGGAACTCTCTAATAAATACAAAAGAACTGATACAATCAAAAACTGAGTTAATGGAAAAAGCACATAAGAGGAATAAAATACATGAGAAAGACAAATTTCAAAATTATTTTTGTAAAAGACAAAATACCTTACAAAACTGTAAAAATACTGTATCATCAAATCAAAATAAACAATTCCAAAGTTCTTACGGAAGCAATAAAAATAGTTTCTTGCGTCGAGCTACTTCATTCGATTTGAATAGACATGTATTTGCTGAAGAAAAAGTTAATAAAATAGCAAAGAGCTGTAAGAATCTACTTAAACACCAAGAGAAAAGCGTTTGTAAATATCCTAGATATACTGGAATTACAAATACAAAACAATATTTTCATAACATAGCTCAGAAACAGATGTTATTAAAGAGAAAATGTCAGCCATGTTTAACTGGAGATTTAAGACATGTACATAATGACAAACGAGCAAAGTTAAATATGCCAGTTGAAAATCCTGAAGTTAATTTTACATGCTATGAACATCGTAGAGTAACTCAAAATGACAATATATTTGCGCCATTGAAGGCACATGAGCAAAATATCTGCTCCAGTCATAATTCTCAATATGTTAGCAAGATGGAACCTCGTACAAATTCATTGGCATTTGATCAAAAAACCAGTCTGCACTACAAGCCAAGCTATTTCTCAGAATCGGAAATATTGGAAATGAATGAAAGGGGCTCTAGTAATTTATCTGAAACTGCAGAAAATCATAATTTCTGTGAAAATTTGTTAGCACTTCATCGAGCATTGAAGAATAGAAATTGGAGATGTATTTTGGAGACGTGCAAGCAATTGGAAGGCAGCATTGAATCAGAAATGTATACTTGGCAAGTGTATCAAATGTTTAAATTTGATTTGCAGAAATCAGCTGTTTGGTACCGATATCTAGTAGAAGAAGCAGGTAAATATTATAGTAAATTGTATTAGGGCATTCAATAAATAATGACAATCGACTTTTATAAGATTCATGATGTGTTCCGTTGAGGTATTATTCAAAATTAAAATATAAAATTATGGAATATTCACCTGAAAGGTCCGTCTCCTCAATTAATTAGTTATTTAACTGTAGTGCTTTCTGGACTTGTCCCATCATCGACAGGATTCAAAACTGGTGTGTCACTGAAGATCTGGTAGAGGGGGTTACATGTATTGGGTTCGTTTTCGTTTATCAGATTGTCATTGTTGTGAGCTGCTTTCATGATTTCCATCAGACAAAGATGGTGATAGTTAGCCAGCTGTGTGAGTTATTAGCGCTATTGCACATGTGTCGGTAGCTAGTATAACTATGAACTCACACAGCTGGCTATCACCGTCTTTGTCTGACGAGTGACGTAAAGCGCTAACTCTCTCTCACTCTAACCTATCTTTAACAGCTAGCAACCCTTATTTGTGGCCACTTTTAGAGAGGCAGAGGCATTCTATCATGCACAAAAAAAAATTAGCTTTAATTTAATATATAAGTCGAGTGTGTACATCATGAATGTATAAATGTAACAAAGTAATATCTGTTTACACCTGGCTGCGAGGAGTTTACGGCCAAGTGTGCAATGGCAACCAAAACTTTTCCAGCTCTATACATCGATTTCTGCGAACTGGATTATAATTTATTTTAATAACAAGTGAATCAAATTATTTCGAATAAATTGGTTGGTTGGTATCTAATGTCGAGCACTTGATAATGAAATCATTCGCTCTCTTGCACTCCAATATTTAGCAGAAAGGCTGGTCTCAAATAAATTAATAAATTATATTTTAATTAGGTAGCGTGCTGCCTTGTCTCGCAGTGGGCCCGGGTTCGATCCCCGGTCGGGGCAGTTTTTCTGGGTGAGGTTTTTATCGGGGTTTTTCCTCACCTGTAAGACAAATGTCAGGAAAACTTTAGGTCAAACGGTCCCCGAAATCATATGGCCGCCATCATCCTTATCATTATTATCATCCTTTATCGGTGTGGAAAGCAACGGGAAGCTACCACACCTAAAATTCCCTAGTAAAGCTGCAAGCATAGCATGAAAATGCTATGATTGCAGTGAAGGACCTGCCTTCGGGCAGAATTACTATGCATGGATGGATGGATATTTTAATTAAACATGCTGGCGGCCAAATTTTAATAAGCAACTCGGCAAAAGTGTATTCAGTCATTCACAATTTTATGAAAAAAATTGATTTTGTTCGTACGCTCGATGAACGTAGTAATCTTGCAGCCGGATCTTAGACTATTACAAATTTTGCATCTACAACCATTGAATGATCAATGAAGATAACTTACTCAACTCAGTACAAACATTAGATAACAGCTCAGTGTTGCCAATAGAAGTTGTATATTTTTTTATTGAATCTCCAATAATACAAACCCTATTTCACCATCCGGTATGTTTGGGTTTTAGTTACAATACAATTAATTATTTACAGTAATTTAGAATATGGTTAATTTCTAGCATTACATAATAACGTAATAAGAACAAATAAATAAATAAATTAACAAACCCAAGGAAAAACTAACTCAAAGTTTCTTAAAAATATGATGGATAAAGTCACACAGCTTTCTATAGCAGCACTTCTTACATAAAATATTTGACAAAGGCAGTTGAAATCTATTATGGCAATAACCTAATTTTTTAATAAATTCATGTCTTTTGGAATCAAATGCGGGACACTCAAATAACAGGTGAGAGATAGTCTGGCTGCAGTTTTTGCAAATACAGGTATCTGTACCTATTTTAAATCGTTCTAAATAATGTCCAAATTTACTGTGTCCAGTCATAAATTGTGTTAATACAAAATTGGTTCTACATTACTTATTTTAGGAATTCTCACTATGAGGTATATTCATTATTGGTTCTACATGTTTGCACTTTATTCGGTCAAAAACAGTTGGGAAAAATAATGTTCTTGTCAAATCACCATTAATACTGTTTAACCACTCAGCATTCAAATTTTGTAAGAGATAATTTTTTAATACTTCTTTAATATATGATAGAGGACAGGAGGAGTAAAAGTAGTCAATATTTGAATTAGCAGCTTGGCAAGAAAATCTGCATGTTCATTTCCTGCAGTTCCAGTATGTCTTTAATCCAGCCTAGGCAAATATGTCCAAGAAGTTGTATAGAATTAGCTGCAAAAAATTACCATTAAATGTCAGCAGATGTAGCGAAAAAGTTGTTAAATTGGCAGTACTGAAATAGCTGTTTGAGAAGTGGCACGTGCTGCTTCATCCGGTATAAGCGTGACATCATTCTGCGCAAAAAGGGAGTAGCTCCGGAGCTACCGCTTTCTTGCTCTGAATGAAAGTTGGAGTTACAATTTTCTTCATTCTCTTCATAATGGAAGGCATGGATCTACTTCCTTCTTGCACCAGCGGAAGCAGGCTCCTTCTCTTTATCATATACAAACTTAACCTGCATTTCAGGAAAAAGTGGAGCTACCCCCTTTTTGCACTGGTGTCTTCAATTGTATAACATAGGTTAGAGTTCAGAGGTATATGAAATATTCTCCTGTATTGATTTGAATAATACTTTGAGCAGGTCATGATTTAGTGCTGCCATACATAGAGGAATTTCTTTCAACTCTTGGAACAAACTTGATGTTCGATATAATAGACCACCATTATTGGAAGAAAGCATACATTGTGTTTGAAACCATGAGGGGAGCTAGAATTGACATCCGTTTTTCAAAGGTAAGAAATACTTCACTTATTGGTATTTAATTTACAGAGCTATTCAGAAAGAACGAACAGACTTGAAACATTTATTTCTTCCAAACTACAAAAAATAGAAACACAATTTCCGGGAAAGACAAAAGTTCAAATTCACTATTCTATGCATTCAATACGAGCACCATGTGTCACATGACAAATATCGAAACGGTGGCTCATTTCTTGCCACACACAAATCATCTGGTCTCTAGTTATCAAATTTACAGCTTAAACAATTCAATGTCGCAGATTTTCAAGAGTGTCAGGCACAGGGAGGATAAGAACATGGTCTTTTACGTAACCCCATATATAAAAATCACACGGGATTAGATCTGGTGACCTGAGAGGCCACTGGTGATAAAGTTGATCTTCTGCTCCTTCTCTTCCAATCCAACATCGCCAATTTGACTGTGATCGATACTTCAAGCAACAGCATCAATGCGGCCATGATTGGAACTTCAAACTTTTCTCTTTCTAGGAACTTTGGAATTGTGTTTTTATTTTTTGTAGTTTGGAAGAAATAAATGTTTGAAGTCTGTTCCTTCTTTCTGAATACTGTACTAAAAAGTGTGGAATGTAATTTTATGTTCCCTAATATTTCTTGTTCAATTGTCATCATCTATTGTAGGCATGGATTAAGCCATTGGCCTGTTCCACTTCAGGATATAAATTGATCCCTCCATCTCTTCTTAGGTCTTCCTGGGTCTCTTCGCCCTGTGGGTCTGCAGTTCAGTAGCTGCAGAGGTAGTCTATTGTTTGGCATTCTAAGAAGGTGTTCTTGCCAATTATTTTGATATTTTTTGTATGGTTTCAGTTATTGCTGGTGTGTTGAGAGCTTCATTACGCATGTGGTCATAAAGCGTATAACCCGCTAAAGGTCTTAATAACTTCATTTCTGCAGCTACTATCCTATTTAATTTACCTGTAGTAAGAGTCCAGGTTTCAGAACCATAAAGTAGAGTTGGAAGAGCCATTGTTCTATAACATTTTAGAATTGTATCTGGACATACTTTTCGGAAAAGAATGCTTTTTATTGTTCCTATAAGTTTTTGAAATTTGAGCAATTTTATGTCTTTGTCTTTATATGTGTCATAGGAAAGATTGCAGCTAAGATAAGTAAAGTTATTAACTTGTTCTATTATATTGTTGTTAATAACAATTGTTCAATTGTAAAAGTAGATAATGCTTTTAGTTTGGAAGAACTTAATTTTGAAATCAAATATGAGATTTATTTTTCAGATTTACAGACGTGAAACATACAGTGCATGTAGAAAGATTTTAACTTGTGTTCAAGTTTGTTTTCATGTTGACGCTGTTGATGAAGCCGTAGCTCTTTTAAAACGTAAGTGAAACTGATATAAAATGTTACAATTAGACTACCGTTGTAAACAAATTTGAAAATACAATCCAATACAATTAGACTACCGTTGTAAACAAATTTGAAAATACAATCCAATAGGGCAAGGATTTTAATGCACAATAAAATACAGAATAATGCATTATAAAAATGCAATAATGCACTAACAATTACAAAAAATGCACTAAAATTAAAAATAATGCAATATGATTTTTATAAAATTCATATTTGCAGGTAAATGTAAGGTTAGTAAAGAAAAGAAGAAATTCAAGAAAATTACTTACCATCCGGAAGTGTTTGAGCCTTTTGCATGGGTTCCCTGAAGTAGTCCCTGCCCGGAGAACCGAATGGGGGACTATTGCAGTCTACGAGACTTAACTGTTCTTATTATATCTGGCTTCCTATAAAGGCCATGTAATTCACTTATATAGTCTTCTGTTCCAAATGTTCGGTAGGAAAGTTGTGTCTTCAATCGCTCAAAATATGTTTATAAACAGAAAAGGGTCATTCTACATCAATTGAAGTAATTGGGCAGTATTTGAATTTGGGTGCTATTTTGACACTTATTATTTCTGGCAAAAGCTCGCCCGTCCCATTTATAAAAGTATTAATTTCACACAAAGTTTCAAAGCCTGAGTTATCGTTCAAAATGTTTTCAAACTGTTTTTAAGTTTGCTCGGTAAAACTTCGGCAATAAGGAGTTTAGTTGTCGGATTTTATCCATTAACTGAATACATAAATCTTGAGGCTTCTGGGCCCCATTGTTAGCTAAGCCTGAAACATATGTTCAACAAAAACAACTATAAGAGGTAAGAATGAACAGACAAAATGTTTTAATTAATAATTATTATTATGATGATCTTGTAGAAGATTTCCGGGCTGTTGGCCGTGGTCTTGAGGCTTGCAGTTCACCGACGTTACGAAGTAGCAGACTGCGCAGAGAACATGTCGTAGATAAATGTATAAATAGGGCAGGTAGTCGACAAAATTGCCAGTCTCAAGACAACCCTTGAGGATGCCGGACGCAGTCTCTGGTGAAACGTCGGGGAACTACAAGCCTCACGACCACGGCCAACAGCCCGGAAATCTTCTACAAGATCATCATAATAACTCCGGCCGTGAAAGCCTAAGTCAATGTAATAATTATTATGTTTTTATTATTTGGTATTGCATATATTGACTTTTTCATGCATATTTTAAGCATATTTGCATGCATATTTCGAGCTTGTTATGTTGCATATAATCTGGTCTATAGTCATTTGTATTCTTCTGCTTTTTATGTTCTCCCATGTAATACACTTTTTTGTTCATTTTCAATAAGTAACATTTATAATTCCTTATAAAATAATATTTTGCACTTAAATCCCAAAATAATATACTTTTGTCTTGATGTAATTTACAATTAATTGTCAGCAATATTTGGAAAAATTTAAGATTGTAGGTCATTGCCATCCACAATTTTCTATTTTTAGTCAAAGAGGTGATACTTGTCCCCAAACCTAACAATGTCAACAAATGAATCAATAAGAGTGAGTGGAGAACATATTTTTAACGACTCACCTCGTATATCAATACTAGTAAAATTCATATCAAATTCCGTTGAGGTGAAGTCATATGATGAAAGTTAAAAATTAAATTGTACCTGTTGGTAGGTGACGTCATCCTCAACTTTGTTAAAATATTATATATAAAATTAAGTGGAGCTCTTTCGGAAGTTATCTTCCATCTTCTGCAGGTTGACTTTCTGCTACTCATTGTTTTTGTGTACGGTGATGTTTACTCCAACTGTTTGTAGCAGCAACCTGCAGAAGATGGAAGATAACTTCCGAAAGCGCTCCAGTTAATTTTATATACAATATTTTAACAAAGTTGAGGACGACGGCACCTACCAACAGGTACAATTTAATTTTTAACTTTCATCATATGACTTCATATAATTTCAAATTTCTTTGATACCGGCAATTTCAGACTGAAGAGGGACAATGTATTGTCTGAAACCACCGGTATCAAAGAAATTTGAAATTATGTGAGGTGAGTCGTTAAAAATATGTTCTCTACTCACTATTAATGATATAACCTCATAATGTTTACTTTCCAGTATTAATTTAAATATAAACAAATCAGTATTTGTGTCTCTAATAAGATAAAAAAAGTAAAGGTAAAATGTGTTCCTGTGGACCACTCCATTTTAAATTCTTAAAATTCACATTACATTTGCAACTAATTATCGAACCTGTAGGTTCATGGCCACATTGACATAAGCTCTCCATACATCCCTATCCTGAGCTAATGTTTTATATCATCCCCTGTATATTCTACTTCTCTCAAATCATAGTTAATGTTATTCTCCCACCTCATTCTTGGTCTACCAACTGGGCATTTTCCCTCTGGTTTTCCTAGAAGAAGCTTCCATGTACGTCTTTCACTCCTCATTCATGGCACATGTCCTGCCCATTGCAGTCTATGAGACTTAACTGTTCTTATTATATCTGGCTTCCTATAAAGACCATGTAGTTCATTGTTATGTAGTCTTCTCCATTCACCTGTCTGTTCATCTCTCTTTGGTCCAAAAGTTTTCCTAAGAACTTTATTCTCAAATACTTGTAATCTCCTTTCCTCCCTACAAGTAAGAGTCCATGTTTCGCATCCATATAATATAAATGGTAGAATCATGGTTTTATATATTTTTAGTTTAACTTTTTTGAAAGGAGTTGGGACATCAAGAGTCCCTGCAATGCATAATAGCACGCATTTCCAGAATTGAACCTATGTTTAATTTCTTTGTGCATCTCATTCCTATTTGTGATTATTGTTCCTAGGTATTTGAATTGAGCCTCTTCCTCAAAATTTCCCTCATTTGTCATTAGCCGTCCATTTCCATTATATAATGTATTTCTATGTGATCTATCCATTTATATTTTTATTTATTAGATAACAGAATGTTGTCTGCAGAAGTTAATGAATGGAAACTGAAAAGTGAGGCACAGGACTTCAAGTTATGGCTGTGGACGTGTACAACATTACTAAGTGCTCTCTTGGTAGATGGTCCTTTGCAATTAGCACACTACTTGTTTATAGAATTACTGAAAGGCCAGAAGAATTTGTGTATAGGTAAGTGTGATGGCAAAATAAATTAATGGGTTAACATATGCTACTCATATAATTGGTTTTAGATTAATATAATTTCCTCCTCAGGGGTCCCCATCTAGGGGATATGTGGATGGCGACCACAAGGTGCCCAAGCTGAGCAAAACATTGCTTCCACTTACTTGTGTTTTGCTCCTTACTTTTATCTTTAACCGATCTGGTATTTCTTCCTTTTCTAGTACCAGATCCCTCTTTTTACTTTCCTATCCAGTCTCCCTTGCCTGACCTCTTGTTTTCTTCAACCCTGATGACATTAGAGTATTTGAGGCCGAAGGGTTCATTTCTGTCTTTCTTATAACTCTCACTTTTAACCACATGTACATTCACCTTGAATGTCCATTTAAGCTGCATGTTCAAATTCAGCCCCATTACAACTTATAGCTAGAGATCTGTGAAATTTGCGAGTCACGATAATGCAAAATGCTCTAATTTTCTCATTTTCTTATAAACTCCACTTCCCACTACCTCAAAAATGCATTTATGAATTGCAAAATCCCACAATAATGCAAAACATGTAAAATTTCAAAATTTGGATCGAAACAATTGGAATATTCAAAATATGCTAACCACCTATTCCAATTTAATCATTGTTTCGATCCAAATTTTGAAATTTTACATATTTGTGATAAGGGTAAGAAGTTGGACCTTTTGGAGGCTGTAGAAATAAATAAATTGAAAAGTAGTAATAAACTGTTAAATTCTCAACTTGATTTGAATGAATCCCCTTTGTTAAATTAAAAAAAATTATATAAATTATTGTTGTATTGTTGGTTAGATCAGTTGATATGTACTATAATAACACAATTCATAATTTGTTAACATGTCTGAAGAAGGTACAGTGTACCAAAACAGCTGTCACTGAATTATATCTTAATAAATATGAAAATCAAATAAAACTAAGTTTTATTTTATTTTATTTTTTATTTATATTTGAAGAGAAAAATTTTCGCCTAGACCGGGACTCGAACCCGGGACCCTTGGCTTTCCGGGCCAAGTGCTCTACCAACTGAGCTACCGAGGCGAGTTGCGATCCAGACGCAATTTTTTCTCTTATGTACGTTGTAATTCCCTCGCGCCAAATGCTAAGAAGCTGCCATTTGCAAAGATAGAAGCTATGGTTTCAAGCATTTGGCGCGAGGGAATTACAACGTACATAAGAAAAAAATTGCATCTGGATCGCAACTCGCCTCGGTAGCTCAGTTGGTAGAGCACTTGGCCCGGAAAGCCAAGGGTCCCGGGTTCGAGTCCCGGTCTAGGCGAAAATTTTTCTCTTCAAATATAATTTATCCTTCAATGAGAAGTGTTAAATTAATAATAAAATCGTCAAAACTACGTTTTATTTTTATTTAATTAATAAATATGGATTTTCATCAAGTAAACACCAACTCAATTGATTACGTATTATGAATGTTTACAGGTGTGGATCTGAATCAGTTCTGCAACGCTCTGATGGTAAAACTGCTGAATCGGAATTACATGAATGAAATATTGGAATTGTATTACTGGATCAAGCCACATTTCCATACTCTTGATTCTGTAACATACAGAGCTCTACTTGTGCTGCTGGTTTCACATCATTACTTGGAAATGGCACAGAATATCTATGAAACTTCAGTTTTAACCAATATTTATCCTAACATGGAGGTAAGATTCCATTTATGTTAAGATTACTAGTATCCATCATCCATCCATCCATAGTAATTCTGCCCGAGGGCAGCTCTTTCACTGCAACTATAATATTTCCATGCTGTGCTTTTCAACTAAAAAAAAAGTAAAGTGATCCCACAACAGACCCGGAGGCCCTTGGGGTAGTGGGAGGTTAGGGCTCCCACTTTTTCTAGACAATCGGCACTTTATGTCAGCCAGGTTGTCAGCCCTGCGTGACGGCCGCCTTTACCCCCAGAACAAGCGTCTGGTACTCATTTACGTTAGAGGCTGAGTCGACCCCAGGGCCATAGTGCCGCCAGAGGGTTTGGGTCAGTTTAAAAATCCTGACCCCAACGGGACTTGAACCCTCGACCCTCTGGCTTGTAGCTCAGTGCTTTAACCACTACGCTACGGCGTGCCCCCTTGTTTTCTTTTCTAGACAATCGGCACTTTATGTCAGCTGGGTTGTCAGCCCTGCGTGACGGCCGCCTTTACCCCCAGAACAAGCGTCTGCTACTCATTTCTGTTAGAGGCTGAGTCGACCCCAGGGCCACAGTGCCGCCAGAGAGTTTGGCTCAGTTAAAAATCCTGACCCCAACGGGACTTGAACCCTCTACCCTCTGGCTTGTAGCTCAGTGCCTTAACCACTATGCTACAGGCTTTTCAACTATAGTAGGGAATTATAGGTGTGGTAGCTTCCCGTTGCTTTCCACACCGATGGATGATGATGATAATGATAAGGTTGATGATGACGATGACGGCTGGATGATTTTGATAGATGGTAATTTTAAAAATGCTAAAATTTAATGCAGGGAAAATGTATAATAATTTTGAGTCGCTGAAAATTTGAAAAAAAGATGAGCGTTATATTATTCTTCTTCTTCTTTTCCTTCTTCACTTCAAGGTTTAGGCGATTCATCTGTTCCGAATTCACAATGATTCCTCCCATCACTTCCTACCTCCCTTAATCCTTCTGGTTTATAATGATATTCTATCTTGGGCAATCTTGTTTCTTCCATTCTCTGAAATGCTGTTCCAATTATATTGTTACAGTGTATTATTTATTTTCAGTTGAAGAAAAATGTATTACATATTACATTGTATTCTGATTTACTGCAAGAAGAGATTTATATGATTCTGAAGAATTTTTTTCATCATTTACTGAAAGAAAGATATTTGAATCTCCAAGTAAATCCAGATCCTGATGAGTACAAAGTTACTATCTTCATCAAGGTAATAGATATAGTTCTTATTAGTTACTAGCTAATACCCGGCGTGTGCTGCTACGCCTAAATAAATGAAAATGAATGTGCTTTTATGTTTAGTTGAATAAGTAAAAGGAAATATTTGAGTTTGCATTCTTTAACATTCTTACCTCATACGGTATGTTTATTCTGTTGGATGATTGTTTCAAAGCTATTGCTCCATCTTCAGCTTGTTCACAAACTGGTTTTTTCTTCAAGTTGTCGGCCCTGGATCTGTGTTCCAAAGATCTTGGTAGTGAGGCTCCTTTCTCCAAGAATTTCAAAGTTCATAATTTTTTCCTTGTTCTTCTGTATGTAGATCTTTTCCCATATTGTGAGTTCATTGGTATTTTCCAACTGTTTTAATAATTTTGTATTTGTATCTATTTTGTGTTTCTCTGTCCAAACATATCAGGAAATACATCATTCCCATCTTCAGCTGTTTTCATGACTGTCAATTTTTATATTATGCTGGTAATTTTCTAAACTGCCATCTGGTGTACTTTTGAAAAAATAATTTTCTAAACTGCCATCTGGTGTACTTTTGAAGAACTTTGTAATCAAACTTGGTTTGTCTGGAACCTCAAAGTTCATGGTTCTACTATGGTTTTTTTTGAATGTACAGCTTTTCCCCAAACTGTTAATTCCAAAGGTTTAGATAAATGTTTCAAAAGTTTTGCTTCCTTTTCAATTCTATGATTATCTAATAAACTATGTGCTGCTATAGTTGACTCTTCAATTTTACCATTTTTTATGTTTGTAAAGTGTTCTTTTTTGTGAGTGTCTAAGTTTCTTTTTGTTTTTCCTATATATACTTTATTGCTCGCAAAAAGAACACTATAAACATAAAAAATGGTGAAATTGAAAAATCAGCTATAGCAGCACATAGTTTATTAGAGAATCATAGAATTGAAAAAGAAGCATAACTTTTGAAACATCTATCTAAACTGGAATTAACAGTTTGGAAAAAGATATTCATTCAAAAAAACCATACTAGAACCATGAACTTCGAGGTTGCAGATGAACCAAGTTTGATTACAAAGTTTTTCAAAAGTACATCAGATGGCAGTTTAGAAAATTACTGGCATAATAAAAAAATTGACAGTTATGAAAACAGCTGAAGATGCAAATGATGTATTTTGCAATACTGCAGTTCTGTGTTTAAAAAACATAGATGTATGAGGTAAGAAGAATTGACGATTAATTTGATTCTTATTAAGAAAATGTCATAATGTAAAAATTCCCAAATTTAATATATTAATTTAGTTATGCTTTTTTTTTTTTGTACAGTTCTATCATCCACCTCATATTCTTATACTGGATATGATGTCGTTTAATAACAGAGTATTGTTGGTCTGCCTAAATATTTCCAATTCCTCCAGTACGTTGATTCTATTCGGATTATTTTCTTTGTGCATAATAATCAGTGCATTGTAGCATGTTCCTGCAGACCAACAACCTCTGTACTTTTAAAGTTTGCTTTCTGTTTCTTTTTTTCTTCAAAGACTGTATTTTGTAGATGCCATATTTGAAATGATTGTTATTTCAGCCAGGGAGTCCTCTTCCAGCACAACCTCGAAAGGACTTTCCATACTTGCTGTTTGTGGACTCCAGTTTGAGTGCAATTCACAAAAGAGTAGGCGAAGTTCTAGACAAGTGTTTTCCAGAAATTAAGTATTACGTAGATGAAAGATTGTTTGACGACATAATATTGGATCCAAGGTCTGTTATTAAGTATTTTCAAAGTGACTTATATTTGTTATTGTCACATTAACTTGCATTATTTTGCTTATAATTAGTAAAGTTCTGTGTTCATTTTTCTTGTAGAGAATTGGTATTTTTTTTTATATATGTTAGAATTTGGTTTGTCTGAATACTCATACAGATTATAGGTACTGTTCTTTCTTTGTAAGGATGTGTTCACATACAAAATTCTTGCATCATATGTCTTTGTAAGGATGTGTTCACATACAAGATTCTTGCATTAAGGATGTGTTCACATACAAAATTCTTGCATCATATGTCTTTGTAAGGATGTGTCCACATACAAGATTCTTGCATTAAGGATGTGTTCACATACAAAATTCTTGCACTATATGTCTTTGTAAGGATATGTTCACATACAAAATTCTTGCACTATATGTCTTTGTTGACTAGTAGTTTGTTTTTGGCTTAATTTATAAGATATTCTTGTTTTTTGCTGTCTAGTAAAAAAAAAAATATGAAGTTTGGATTTTGTTATTAATACTCTATTTTAACAGCAGATAGATTTGTTTTGATAATACATGTAAAGTTATTTGAAACTTTTGTTGTAGCATACTGTATGTATGTCAACTAATTCTAATCCAATTTCAGTGTTAGAAAACAAATATTAATTTTTTATTTAAATATAGTAGTTCCCTAAAATTAATATATTGTAAAAATGAGATGTATTTTGTTATAAGTTTATAATTATACAGCTGTTATTGCCAGAGAAAAGATATTTAAAAAATAGATAATCACTCTGCTAAATTTATGCTTATAAAGGTCAACTATTGTGTTAGGTTCCAACTGTTGATAACTAATATTGCTTTGTTTTTATTGATACATTTTTAGTTAATTGATGCTTTATTCTATTTCATTATTACCTTGTTCTGTCTCTGTTTAATAATAATACTATTTTGACATCAAATATGTTGCTTATAATTTATTAAATTTGTGCTACTTTCTTATTTAAGAAAGAAAAATTAATGTTTGAAGCGGACCTCTAGTTCTACGTACTAGTGTGCTGTTCATTACACCATTCAAACGACGATACTAACATTAACATTTCTTTCAACCTATAATTCTTGTTCGTCTGAAGGCTATAGCTGTCGCTAGCATCACACCAACTGACATCTTTTTGATGTTTTTTTATTTGAATTAATAAACTATGTGCTCCTATTGCTCATTTTTCAATTTCACCATATTTTATATTTATATTATTAGAGAATCATGGAATTGAAAAAGAAGCTAACTTTTGAAACATCTATCTAAACCTTTGGAATTAACAGTTTGGGAAAAGATATACATTAAAAAAAACCGTATTAGAACCATGAATTTTGAGTTTCCAGGCGAACCAAATTTGATTACAAAGTTCTTCAAATCAACACCAGATGGCAGTTTAGAAAATTACTGGCATAATGAAAAATCAAGTTGTGACAACGGCTGAGGATGGCAATGATGATTTCCGATACTGCAGTTCTGTGTTAAATAAGGTAAGAAGAATTCACAATTTATTTGATTTTTTATTAATAAAATCTCATAATATAAAAATTCGCAACTTTATTATAGGAAGTGAAATTTATTTTACATAGTATTGTATATTTATTTATTTGAATGAAATTTAATTTTGAACGTGTTGTTAGTAGAGGATGCTGATTATTGAACTGGCTTCAACATTAAGATTAAACGCTCCGTGATCTGGATCTGTGACGGCAACTGAAACAGCCTCCTCATTCCTGCAAATATAATTAACAAACAGTTAGATAGCAGACCTATGTAGCTTGTATTTAATCCCTTGGAAGATAATGTTAAACTTTTAAATATTCATGTTAAAGCACCGTTGAGGTTATGTAATAAGATGTTAATTATATAATTTTTACTTGGTAAGTCAGTCGTCCTCAACTAAGTTCTTAAAGTTTTCACGTAGACTTTCACGGCCGGAGTTGCTATGATGACCTTGAAGAAGATTTTCGGGCTGTAGGCCGTGGTCGCGAGGCTCGTAGTTTCCCGACGTTTTGCCAGAGACTGCGTCTGGCATCCTCAAGGGTTGTCTTGAGACTGGCAATTCTGTCTGCTGTCGGTCCTATTTATACATTCACCGCGATGAGTTCGTAAGTTGTATCTGCCTTCTGATTGGTCAGCGTTAGGGACTTCCATTGTTCCACTGAGATTGCTGTTTGATAGTCTAGTCGACTGTGCTTGTAGAGGTTTACATTTTGCTTTTTTTAGAACCGGTAAGTATGGATACCGGTTCTAAAAAACGCAAAATGTAAACCTCTACAAACACAGTCGACTAGACTATCAAACAGCAATCTCAGTGGAACAATGGAAGTCCCTACCGCTGTCCAATCAGAAGGGCAGATATAACGTACAGTCAACTAGACCATCAAACAGCAATCTCATTGGAGCAATGGAAGTCCCTAACGCTGACCAATCAGAAGGCAGATACAACTTATGAACACATCGCGTGAACATATAAATAGGACGGACAGCAGACAGAATTGCCAGTCTCAAGACAACCCTTGAGGATGCCAGACGCAGTCTCTGGCAAAACGTTGGGGAACTACAAGCCTCACGACCATGGCCTACAGTCCAAAAATCTTCTTCAATATCATCATAAGTTCTGAAACTTCAAGTTATTCTAATATGGAGGCCTTTCGAAAACAATGTTTCATCTTCTGCATTTTAACTGGAACTGATGGTGTTATATAACGGATTTATGTCTGCAGTTATGTTCTTATTGAGTAGGTCTTTATTCCTTGCTTATTTTAGAATCTCTTATGTCTTCAAGGATGCTACATTGGGAAAACTAACAGGAACTTCAATATTAGATTCAAAGAACATTTCAGAGATTTTATTTATAATGGAGGAAAATGAAGCTACACAAAACATGTAATTCAGGCTGGACACCGTATGCATAACATCGAGAACACCCTCACAATAGTACATAGAGAAAACATTGCAATGAGAATAAATATACTGGAGGAAATCGCATTCCTAAGAGAAATCAACAACAACCTGATTCTCAATGAATACTCACCGTGTCCACACAAACCTCTGTAAAAAATTCTCACAACCAAGTCAGTGCTTCAATAAATGTCAACACGTATGGACCTAATGAATTCTGCTGATGATGGGACTAGTCCCAAAAGGCCTACAGAGTTTTAAAACAACTTAAGTTGAGGAGACAGACCTACAAGGTAACTATTTCATAGTTTTAACCGTACATTATGTTAATGAGATATTAAGATTACATTAAAACACTTGATACCTCACCTCACATCCAGTCTTGTAATTATACTGCAGTTTCAAAGACTTGGCAGCTTCATCTTCAGTAATGTCTCGTCGACTGATGTTATGTCGATTTAGAAGAACTACTTCTCAGAAATAAGAACTACTCTTACATCAGTTGACGAGACATTACTGAAGATGAAGCTGCCAAGGCTTTGAAACTGCAGTATAATTACAAGACTGGATATGAGATAAGGTAATTTAATCTTAACACCTCATAGTGTCAATTCCTAAAAAAAATTAATTATATTTACCTGTTAAGGAATATAATGACCGTGTTTCCATTTGGATCTACAAAAGCAACATTTTCAATTCCTTTGTCGTCAGTTGTAAACAGTTCTATTCTCTGTGAACCTTGCGGCACAAATTTGGAGAAATGAGCGAGCACGTAATACATGGGCTGTTTGTAAAATTCATCTGCGGTAGCATTCACAATTATTGGCGAATCTACAAAATTATCTGCCCAGTTGGGGCCACCTTGTTCATCCAGAGCAATGTTCCAGTCAACCCATCCAGTTACCCAGTTGTTCGTTACCTGAAATTAAAAATAAAAATGTGCACTTATGTTGTAAAGTTTTGTTTATTTTAATTTCACAAGATTGTCTTGACATTGTCCTTAATTAAATTTGCTAATAATTGGTCCAAAGACAAATGTTCTTCTAAACCACTAGTGCCACTTCTACGATTTGAGTAATTTTTATGAATATACAAATTTCTGCAAGTGACAAAATATTTCTTAATTAATAATTAAGATTTAGGTAGATTTTTTATCACTCACCTCATATTGTTCTTCTTATTTGACTATAAACTAGTTTTGGAAGATAGATTCTGTTCCATCCCAGTATCGTCACGACTGTTGTTCAGGCTTCAAGACGACAGAACAACGGTTGTGACGATACTGAGGATGGAACAGAAACTATGTTCCAAAACTAGTTATAGTCAAATAAGAACAATATGAGGTGAGTGATAAAAAATATGTTGATTAAAATATGTTCTCCACTCACTATTAATTGATAAAAAATCTACCTAATGAATATACCTCATAGTCTGAATTGCTAAAATAAGTAATAATTAAGATTAATAGTGAGTGGAGAACATATTTTTAACAACTCACCTCATATAATTTCAAATTTCTTTGATACTGGCGGTTTCAGACAATATCTTGTCCCTCTTCAGTCATGTTTTACTTCCCATTATTAATTAAAATAATTAAGATATTTGGTGTGTGTATTCCTACCTCTTATGGTTATTTTTTGTTGAACATGTTTCAGGGCTTGTGAGCCCCATCTTCAGCTTCTACAGACTGATTTTTCTCCAGTTGTCGGCCCAGATTCTTGATTCCTGCTCCCTCTGTCATTGGTCCAATGAACTTGCTAATGAGGTTCCTTTCTCCGGGAATTTCAAAATTCATAATTCTCTGTATGTAGATTTTTTTCCCCATATGGTGAGTTCATTTTTGTTTTCTATTTTAATAATTTTGTATTTACATCTATTTTGTGTTTTTCTAACCAAACATGAGCAGCCACTGCAGATTTTTCTACTTCCCCTTTTTTTTTTTACATTTTTTATGTGTTCTTTAGTTCTAATGGTTAATATTTAATTTTAGGAAGTTATATTTTGAGGTTATTTTAATTATATTATTTTTGGTCTGGACATCTTACCTCAATATTAATGTTGATTTGTTCTTGGACATGTTTCAAAACAATTCTCTGTTTTATCTTCAGAGTCTGGGAAAGCTGAAGATAAAACAGAGAATTGTTTTGAAACATGTCTAATGGTTAAATTTCCTTTTTGTTTTCCCTACGTGTATCTTATCACAGTCAGCACATTTTATTTGATATATTCCTGATTTTTTACTATATGGGAAAAATCTACATACAGAAGAACAAGGAGAGAATTATGAATTTTGAAATTCCCAGAGAAAGGAACCTTATTAGCAAATTCATTGGATCACAGGCAGAGAGAGCAGGACTGATAACTTGAGAAAAATCATTCTGTAATCACTGAACATGGGGCTCACAAGCCTTGAAACATATGTTCAACAAAAACAACCATAAGAGGTAAGAATATTTTAATTATTAAATAATCTTCTTAATTATATTTGAATAAAAAAATTTTCGCCTAGACCGAGACTCGAACTCGGGACACTTGGCTTTCCGGGCCAAGTGCTCTACCAAATGAGCTACCGAGGCGAGTTGCGATCTAGACGCAAATTTTTCTCTTATGTACATTGTAATTCCCTTGCGCGAAATGCTTGAAACCGTAGCTTCTATCTTTGCAAATGGCGGCTTCTTAGTTAAGAAGACATTTATTTAGGAATTTAACACTACTTTATAAAGCCAGTAAGGCTTCTATTGACGATTTCTCTTCAAATATAATTTATCCTTCAGTGAGAAGTGTTAAATTAATAATAAAATCGTCAATCTTCTTAATGTTACTTCCTATTGTATTAAAAATAAAAAGGAATATATATATATATTTTTTTTTAACATTTATAGGAATTCATCACTATGAGGTTTAATTTATGATAAAATTAAATGTTTCTTACCTCTCCTCATATAAATCTGCTAAGTAGATTGCGATTTTGAGACCATGACGGTCTCATCTTCAGTACTATTTTAGCAACTGATGTTATGTCGATCGGAACAAACACTTCTTCCTCTGTTAGTGGACCAATGAACCTCTGGATCAGGTAAGGATTTGCAGGAATTTCAAAGTTGATAAGTTTCCCTTTGTTTTTCTGAATGTGGATTTTTTCCTCAAACCGTGAGTTCTTTTTCTTTATATACTTGTTTAATTAGACTGGCTTTTGATTCAATTAAATGTTTTTCGGACCAAGCATGAGCAGCTACTGCTGACTTTTCCACTTCTCCATTTTTCTAAGATGTTCTTTCACCCTTGTTTTCAAATTTCTTTTTGTTTTACCTGTGTAAATTTTGTCACAATCCCTGCATTCGATGTGATAAATTCCTTATTTTTCATCTTCAATTCTTTCATTTTTATTGGTTTTAATTATCCTATTAAGGCTGTATTCATTCTTCGGTGCCAATCTTATATCAAACTTTTTGAAAATATTTTTGAAACTTATGGTGTTTCAATGGATGGTAAGTGAATTTCTTGAATTTTATTTTTTCCGTTTGTTTTATAAGTGTGCTTTCATTAATTAATTTTTGTCTTTTAAATTTATTTATTTTCTTGTATACAATATTTTCTTCATAACCATTATCTATTGCAACATTAATTATGTATTCTTTTTCTTTTTTATAATTTTCTTTGCTCATAGGTATATTTACCAATCTTTGTGTCAAACTATAAAAACAAAGGAAAACTTATGAACTTCGAAATTCCTGCAAATCCTGATCTGATCCAGAGGTTCATCGGTCCACCAACAGAGAGAAGAAGAAGTGTTTCTTCCGATTGACATAACATCAGTTGCCAAGATTGTACTGAAGATGAGACCATTATGGTCTTGAAATCGCGATCTACTTAGAAGATTTATCATAAGTAATGCCACGAGTGATTTCAAAATTATCGATAAATTCACGACTCACCAAGTGAGGAGTGAATTTATCTAGAGAATTTGGAAATCAAGAGTGGCATTTGTTAGGACTATTTAACGAATAAAATTAAGCTGTTTACTCACAAATCATTATTTAACTGTAGTTATTTTTAAATATTTATATATTTAATGTAAACGGCAATGTTTGAAAACAAATGAGAAACGATAGGTACGCTTCATCTGCTTCTTTTGTTTATCACTGCAACCAGATCATGCTATTTATTGCCAAAGGAACGCAATATTGTAAGAATACTCTCTAGTGGAGAAAAAATTAAACACAGCAAACTGTATTTAATTAAAGTTGGGAAGTAAACATTATGAGGTATAATCATTAAAATTCATCGGAGAACATATTGTTTAAACAACTCACCTCATAGGATTCATGCTTCCATGATATCGCGATTTCAAACATAATCATGTTCATCGTCAGTTGGAGTTATGGCTGACGATGAACATGATTATGTTTGAAATCGCGATATCATGGAAGCATGAATCCTATGAGGTGAGTTGTTTAAACAATATGTTCTCCGATGAATTTTAATAACATCAAACTGTATATTAATTCATTTCTGATGTCGTATGATGTAAATATGACAATTATATTTTTCTGGATTGTTACCTGGAAAAAATACATTTAAGAAAGTGCAAACAGTGGTTTCTTTTTTTGGTGGTATAATCAATTGCTACAAATGTTTTATATTAACTCCCGCATGCGGCATGTGTTGACATTCATGCACTATATATACAATCTGGTAGCCGTATTTCTCACAGGCTCAGTCACTGCAAAATAATGGTCAGACCTGTTCAGAATATTAAAAAGTAGGAGCTTTCTTTAATATGGTAAATTTAATATTGATAAATATTTGGTGAAACACGATTGTGATTGGTTGTAAAACAGAAATCATTGAAACGTGATTGGTCATTGACTACCATTTGGGGCATGAGTTAAATAGTCAGGAATATTTGTTTAAAATGTTATTGTTAACCTGGTATAAAACAGTGCTGTGCATCTTGCAGTTCATTTAATGGCTATTAGCATCGCAATTCAAATGTGGGTGTGTAAGGTCCAGTAATTTTGCTGAATGCTGTAGTTGAATGCACGCCACTGATATCAAGCCTTTCTTTTCAGCCAGAATTAAATGAATAAACTTACCTGTATAATATCTTTAGCATAGGCCTCTCCTCTGTCCCATGCCCCAATGTCTACTGGTATTTGCCCCATTTGAGTAATACCTGAAAAAAAACATGTGCATTAAAATCACATAAACATTGAAATTTCATTAAATGTTAGTATGATCTCTTAATAATTTATTTAAAAAAAATAGAGCTAGTCGTGAAGCATTCAAACAAAATGATAAAAAATAGCAAAAACGTTAAAAAATATATCTTAATTTTTTTTTTCAAATACTCCAGGTTGTCTTTTGACATTCCTAGTGTTCTCTCCTGGCATGGCGTACTTGTAACACACTTCTGAGGTTGGGGCGTCTGGAAGGCGGGGTTATGTTGCCCCGATGATATGATGGGTGATGATGATGATAGTGGTGCGCCAGGAGAGTCCCTAATCCTAAGCTTAATCTAAGATGAATATGAATGATGATGATTGCGATGGCCATATGATTTCGGGGACCGTTTGGGCCTTAAAGTTTTCCTGACATTTGTCTTACAGGTGAGAAAAAAAACCCTGATAAAAACTTCATCCAGAAAACCTGCCCCCCGACCGGGGATCGAACCCAGGCCCGCTGCGTGACAAGGCACCACACTACCTCGAGACCACAGCGGTGGACGTATTTCTTAATGTTACAGTATACTTTTAACTTCAAATCAAAGACTAAAGGGAAAAAATTGTTGTTGTTGTTGGTGGCTTCCCGGGTTTGTTGACACGTCATTTTTTCCAATAAAGAGGTTTCAAGTTTCCAGTTTTCTGTTTATTTTTATCTATTTTTTTGCAGCTGACAAAGTATTCCTTGCTTACAATTACATTATAGGAAAAATAGTATATTACGATGCGAGGTTGGAAAGTGGTTTTTAGAGAATTGAGGAAAAATGTTTAAAAACCGAGCAATAGCTCGGTTTTTAATTTCCAAGATTCTGTAAAACACTTCACAAACGTGTGTGATACATTATTTTTTATGTGAGGGTGTTTTTAAATAATAAAATAATAGTAAAATAATAACATCTTTGTTAGAAATATTTGCATTCATTATAAACAATTAACTAACGTAAGCAGTTTGGGCAATAAGTATTAAAATTAATGTTTTTATTACCTCACCTCATATCCTTTTTCTTGCATTTCATGGGAAGGACCCCATACAAAGTAAAATCTGTCTCCAGAATAAAATTTTAGAGAGATCTAATCAATTTAAATATCTTGGATATTATCTCTCTATCTGGAATGAAAAGGATATCCCTGAAAAAGTTACTAGTTATAATAAAAGTTTGGGAATTATTAATCAAGTTATGAAACCATCCCTTGTACAAAAAAACACCAGATTACGTTTATATAACACTTTGGCTAGACCAGTGTTGACCTATGGTAGTGAAGCATGGACACTAAAAAGACAACACGAAAGCAGAATAACGGCTTGTGAAATGAGATTCATGCGCAGAACAGCGGGTTACACCAGATGGGATCGGAAAAGGAACACCGATATCTTAAAAGAATTGAAGACTGCGCCAATTTTGGAATATATTAAACAGTACCAACTAAATTGGAAACACCATCTTGAAAGAATGAGTTCAAATCGGATCCCCAAAGCTGTTTATAATTATATACCAAGAGGACGAAGATCACTGGGCCGTCCTGTGAAACGCTGGAGGGAAAATTTTCTATAGGATCGTAACAGGCCTTGGCCTAATACTTGGAAGGAAGAAGAAGAAGAAGATATCCTTTTTCTTCTATACTGCAGTTTCGCAGCTTATCTCCATCTTCAGTAGCCTCTGGTTGACCGGTGTTATGTCGTTTCTTGGCAGTTTTCTTTTTACTTCTATCGGTGGACCGATGAACTTCTGGATCAGGTCAAAATTTGCGGAGTTTCGAAATTCATGAGGTTATCTTTCTTGTTTTTTTGGATGTGGATTTTTTCCCAGACTGTAAGTTATTTTTGTACATCTGTGTGTTTGATTAGGCTGGCTTCTGTGTCGATTAAATGCTTTTCAGACCAAGCATGGGCTGCTACAGCTGACTTGTCCACTTCAACCTTTTTACATTTGTAAGGTGTTTTTCATTCTGGTTTTTAAATTTCTTTTTGTTTTTCCTATATAGAGATTTTGTCACAATCCTTACATTTGATCTGATATATTCCTGATTTATTCTTCTCCAATTTTTTCATTTTTGTTGGTTTTAATTATAATGTTTAGGCTGTATTCATTCTTTGGGGCCAATCGAATGTTAAACTTATTGAAAATTTTCTGGAACTTGTGATGTTTTACAGGATGGTAAGTGAATTTTTTGAATCTTATGTTCTTTTCTGTTTGTTTTCTAAGTATGTTTTCATTGATTAGTTTTTGCCTTTTAAACTTATTTATTTTCTTGTGTACCATGTTTTCTTCATAACCATTTTGTATTGCTACTTTAGTTATGTACTCTTTTTCTTATATCTTCAATGAATGCCGTCTCATAGAATTCCAAAAGCCATATTTCGCTACTGCCCCCAAGGCAAAAGATCACTGGGATGTCCAAAAAAGCGCTGGATGGAAAATTCCTCTTTGAGACCATAATAGGCCATGTGGTCTAATACTTGCATGGATGATGATGATGATGATGATGAAATGAAGGAAAAGTCAATTTACCCATTTTTTGTTTTGTATATTTTTTGTTCTAATAAGCAACACAAAATCAGGAAAACTATTAATCACAAAGGTTCAAGAATTTGCACATAGACTTGAAATCACTTAATTTAAATACCTAGAAAATATCAAGTCGTAATGTTATCTACTTTCTACGTTTTGGAATAAAACAGAAAATGACATTTATCTCAAAATGAACTTCAGTTGGGATCTGCCGTTATTATTTTAAGTGCCTCAATTAGGCAAGTAATACATACCGTTACAAGCTTCAGTGTAGAGTAAGAATACATCAGGATATGCGTCGTGCACTTCACTCAACAAAGATGGCTGAGAGATGATGTCCATGTACCAATGTATTGCTATACCAGAAATGTAGCTCTTTGCTGTTTCATCTGTTAGTACCTGCAACAAAGTACCTGTTCATTACATTTCCCCCCCCCCCCTGAAATAAATTTTTAATAATTGTATAGTTGCCCCGACCCACAAACTTCAAATTTACATGGTTTTGGAAAGGAAATAATTATAACTAAATTAAAGAAATTCAGACAACAAAAAAGATTAAAAGAGTACACTACCCTGCAATCTGATTCAAAGAAAGGAAAACAATTTAAGAAAATCACTTATCATCCTGGAATACATAACAAATTTCAAAAAATTTTCAAGAAATTCAATAATTACATTGGCACCGATAAATAAATTTAGCCTTGGTAACTTATTAATAACCAATAAGAAAATGAACACCCCAGATAGTAAAAAATCTGAAATTTATCAAATTGATTGTGGAGATTGCAATAAAGTATACATAGGAAAAACAAAAAGAAATTTGGACACTCGCACAAAGGAATACTTTAGAAATATTAAAAATGGTGACATTGAAAAATCAGCTATTGTAGCACATAGTTTGTTGGAAGGTCATAAAATTGAAAAAGAAGCTAAACTTCTAAAACATTTGGAAAAACCTTTGGATTTGACAGTTTGGGAGAAAATATTTATTCAGAAGAACAAATTTAAATCCATGAATTTCGACATTCCGGATGAACGTGACCTCATCTCGAAGTTCATCAAATCAATACCAGATGGCAACGATATCTCGAAGTTCATCAAATCAACACCAGATGGCAACGTTATAGAGGGAGTTTCTAACGAATATCCGGTAGTCATAATGGCGGTTGAAAATGAATGACAAGATCATTTGAAAACTATAGTTACCATGTTTGATAAAACATGAAATATGAGGTAAGATGTAAAAATGACTCATTAATTTATTAAACTTCAAATTGTTGGGAAAACGAAAAAAAAATGTATAATGGTGAAATTAAAAGTTTCTTACCTCTCCTCAGATCAAATGCAGGGATTGTGACAAAATGTATATTGGAAAAACGAAAAGAAATTTGAAAACAAGGGTGAAGGAACATCTTAGAAACATAAAAGATGGAGAAGGGGAAAAGTCAGCAGTAGCCGTTCATGCTTGGTCCGAAAAACATTTAATTGAATCAAAAGCCAGTCTAATTAAACAAATAGACAAACAAAAGAAACTCGCGGTTTGGGAAAAGATCCACATTCATAAAAACGGAGGAAAACGTATGAACTTCGAAATTCCCACAAATATTGACCTGATCCAGAGGTTCATCGGTCCACCAACAGAGGGAAGAAGAAGAGTTTCTTTCGATCGACATAACATCAGTCACCAACAAAGTGCTGAAGATGAGACCGTTGTGGTCTCGAAATCACGATCTACTTAAAAAATATATATGAGGAGAAGTAAGAAACTTTTAATTTCACCATAAATTAAACCTCATAGTGATTAATTCCTGTAAATATATAATTGTAGGCTTTCACGGCCGGCGTCTTGATCCATATTTGGTTCGTCTTCCGGGCTTATAGGCCGTGGTCTGGTTGTCTTCTTACTCGACGTTTCGTCTACTGCTGCGGTAGACCTCATCAGGAGATACTGCGTACTCTCTGTGAACTCCTCAACAGTCGGCTGTAGACTGGCTGGTGGTTGGAAACTGTCTCCCTTTTTATAGCTAAACCCTGGGTGGTGGGGGGGTTTTCTGCGTTTGCTGTTGTCCCGATTGCAGAAGTCATAGGCTTCGTTGTCGTGTTATGCAGTGCTGGGATAGATAAACAAAATTTGGATCCCAGCACTGCATAACACGACAACGAAGCCTATGACTTCTGCAATCGGCACAACAGCAAACGCAGAAAACCCCCCCACCACCCAGGGTTTAGCTATAAAAAGAGAGACAGTTTCCAACCACCAGCCAGTCTGCAGCCGACTGTTGAGGAGTTCACAGAGAGCACGCAGTATCTCCTGATGAGGTCTACCGCAGCAGTAGACGAAACGTCGAGTAAGAAGACAACCAGACCACGGCCTATAAGCCCGGAAGACAAACCAAATATGGATCAATTCCTGTAAAAGTTAAAAAAAAAAATGTTCATTTTGAGGCTATTACCTTTATTATATCACATACATTTTAATCTCTCATCCTATTGGAAACATATACAGACAATTTGAATGTAAAATAACTTGCTAATAACTAAATATTAACAATTTAATGCAGAATTGAGTGCAAAAGTGGTCTATCTCTATAGAGTGGAAAAATGATCTAACACATATTTAACTAAAAATGCTACAATAAGAAATAGAAAATACATATTGAACACTGATTAAGTTAGAAACATTTCTAACTTAATCAGTTTTCAGTATTTATTTTCCATTTAATTTTATTTCGTTACATTGTTTGTGTCTTTCTTATTTTCACTCAATTTCTCTAAGATTCTGATTAGAATTCACGGAACTGTGGTGGAATGAATTTGCACATGTGCAATAATTGTTTTTCTGCACTGCTATTAATGACTTAACTAACTGCTTCCGCCATTTTGTTACATATAGATCACTATTCGCTTGAAAGCCAACTTTTAAAAATAAATAAAACAGGTCTGGAAGAGAGTATGGGTAGTTTTACACGCACCATGTTGTGATACTCTCCGGATAGATCACTAATCCACTGAAAACACAACTTTCCAATTTTTGTTGGTTAGATCTCTCTTCGGGGCAACTATTCAATTGTTTTTTATCTAACTAACTAACTCACTGACACTATCAAACCCGTAGATTCATGGCCGCACGTACATAAGCTCTCCATACATCCCTATCCTGAGCTAATGTTTTCCAATAATCCTCTGTATAATCTACCTCCCTCAGATCATTGTTAATGTTATTCTCCCACCTCATTCTTGGTCTACGAACTGGACGTTTTCCCTCTGGTTTTCCTACAATAAACTTCCATGCACATCTTTCATTCCCCATTTGTGCCGCATGTCATGCCCATCACAGTCTATGAGACTTAACTGTTCTTATTATATCTGGGCTTCCTATAAAGATCATGTAGTTCACTGTTATGTAATCTTCTCCATTCACCTGTCTCTTCATCTCTCTTTGGTACAAAAATTTTCCTATGAACTTAATTCTCAAATACATCATTGCTAGTATTCCCAAATTTGATATATCCTATATTGATGTTTTTATTATTAATTTAACACTTCTCATCTCACTGAAGGATAAATTATATTTAAAGAGAAAAATTCTTGCCTAGACCGAGACTCGAACCCGGGACCTTTGACTTTCCGGGCTAAATGCTCTACCAATTGAACTACTGAGGCGAGTTGTGATCTAGATGCAAATTTTTCTCTTATATATGTTGTAATTCCCTCGCATCAAATGCTTTGAAACTGTTGCTTCTATCTTTGCAAATGGCGGCCTCTTAGTTAAGAAGACATTAATTGGGAATTTAACATTACTTTATAAAGTCAATAGGGCTTCAATTGATGTTTTTATTATTAATTTAACACTTCTCACTGAAGGATAAATTATATTTGAAGAGAAAAATTTTCGCCTAGAAAAATAATAATCTCATTGAATTTCTGAGGGATTCTATCCAGTAAACCTGGGGTTCTGATAGTTTTAAAGATGTGGAGTGAATACTCACAATGTCTGGCCATGTACTTAGGTAAGGGCGCTGGTCATCTAGAACCATGATTTTAACGTCCTGATGGTCACTTTTCTGCATTGTTGGTCCTAAGTAATTAGCAACCCAGTCTCTTTCTCCTTCCGATGTCCATCCCAAGGCGTTAAAAGTAAAGTTTGTCGAAAATCCATTACTTGGTTCATTTTCAGCAGAAATACTCCAAAATGTCAGATTCTCTTTTGCATATTCATCAAAAAATCTAAATTGACAAAATTTAAAACAGTAAATAGAAATTTTAAATCTGAAGAGAAAAAATTTTTGCCCAGACTGGGACTTTTGGTTTACAATACCAATGCTCTTGCAAACTGAGCTACCGGGGCAAGTTCCAATCTAGATGCAATTTTTTCTCTTAAAAAAAGTAAAGTGATGCCACAACAGTCCTCAGGAGGCCCTTGGGGTAGTGGGAGGTTAAGGCTCCCACTTTTTCTAGACAATCGGCACTTGATGTCAGCCGGGTTGTCAGCCCTGCGTGACGGCCGCCTTTACCCCCAGAACAGGCGTCTGGTACTCATTTCCATTAGAGGCTGAGTTGACCCCAGGGCCATAGTGCCGCCAGAGGGTTTGGGTCAGTTTAAAAATCCTGACCCCAACGGGACTTGAACCCTCGACCCTCTGGCTTGTAGCTCAGTGCCTTAACCACTACGCTACGGCGTGCCCCATTTTTTCTCTTATATACGTTGTATTCCCGCACACCAAATGCTTGAAGCCATGGCTTCATCTTTGCAAATGGCGGCCTCTTGGTTAAGAAGACATTTATAGGGAATTTAAACACTACTTTTAAAAGCCAGTAGGGCTTCTATTGATGTTTTTATTATTAATTTACACATCTCATTGAAGGGTAAATTAAATTTGAAGAGAAACATTTTTTCCCAGACCGGAACCTTTGGTTTACCATACCAATGCTCTTGCAACTGAGGTACCGGGGCAAGTTCCAATCTAGATGCAAATTTTTCTCTTGCGTCTAGATTGGAACTCGCCCCAGTAGCTCAAAGAGAAAAAATTGCATCTAAATTGGAACTTGCCCCGGTAGCTCAGTGACAAGAGCATTGGCACGGTAAACCAAAGGTCCCGGTCTGGGCAAAAATTTTTCTCTTCAAATTAATTTTATCCTTCAATGGGTAGTGTTAAACTAATAATAAAAACATTAGTAAATAGAAGTTTGAATATCTAAAAACTGATTATCATGGCAGGTTAACTTTTAACCTGTTTGCATTACGTGCTCCATGTTTTATTCAGAACCACATATACAAGAAAAAGAAGACAAAATATGTGAGGTTGTATTTAATTAATTAAATTAATATTATGAAGCTAAAGCTGTTTCTTCTTCTTCTTCTTCTTCTTTCTTCTTCTTCTTCACGGTTTAATTTATTAAGCTTATTTACTAGCCTGTTCCGGCTCCAAATTGTTGCTCTTTCCATCTTTTCTTTGCTCTTCCCAAACTTCTTCTTCCTCGTGGTGAATAGTTGTATGCTGCTTTTGGTACTCTATTCTCAGTCATCCTTGCCAAGTGTTCTTTCCGGTTTGTTCTGTATTTCACTATTGTTGTGTTTAATTCCTTTACTTTTAGTTGTCTTATTTCTGTGTTATGTTTTTTGTCTGTTCTTTGATATCTTGCTATTGGTCTGAGGAATTTCATTTCAGCAGCTTGTATTCTGGCTGATTGTTGAGTTGTCACTGTCCATGTTCCTAAAGCTGTTACTACGATTGAAATAAGTAAATTAATGAACGTTACTAAACTATTGCAATCAATGGTAAAGAGGAAAACTTTTGCCTGAACTGGGAACCTTCAGCTTTCCATGCTGATGCTCTGACCACTGAGCTAATTCAGGCTACATTCCCTTTACCATTGATTAGAATAATTTAGTTGTGTGCATTAATTTACTTATTTCTATCATAGTAATAGCTTTAGCTTCTTAAGGGGGGCAATGGGTGAAAAATTGACCATTCGAGATCAAAATTGTCATTTTCTTGTTTTTTGTACTAAAAAATAGCCTGTACTCTAATGTATATGTTGGCAAAGTTTCAGTGGCCTATGGCGCTTCTGAGTGTCCTAAATTACGTCAGAGTTAAAAGGCTGTACCAGTTAAATACCACCTGCATGCAAATCTTTAAACTTGTTTTTCCACACTTTTATTTTCACTGCATTTTTGTACGTTCAAAATTGAATGAAATTCAGAAATTATGTCTTAAAAGGTTCAAAATGTTACAGCATGTCCTACAAACAATGGGTAACAAAGTAGTGCATGGGTTTCATGATTGAAGTAGTATTTTAAGAAATGAAAAATAAAATGTATGTAATTATTAATTTTTTTTGTAATTCCACGCATGAGTACATTTTTTTTCTCACTTTGTATTCACATTATAAGAATTCTAACGCATGATTTTTCTAAATATTTGAGGGGTCTTGTAAAAAAGAATCAGACTTTTACTAAAAAAATGTAGAACCCATTTAATTATAATATATGCAATTTTAAAAAAAATATAATATTTAATAACTTGTAAAATAAATGTCTCACAGAATGAAACTTAAACACGTCATTATGTATCATGCAGTCAATGTTTGTACAAAACATCAAGTCTCTAGCTCAAAAAGTGTAGAAAATAGAAATTTCACCTATCACTCCCTTTAATATTAATTTAATAAATAATGCTACAGCTGTGTGGAGTCCCTTCATGTCTTCTTAATGTAGAAGCCATTCATTGTCTATTTGTGAATGATGATTCATTGCATTGAATGTGGGACCAGTAGAGTAAAGGTAAAGGAAGGATTTCTGCTTGGATGGGAATGTAGCCTGAATTAGCTCAGTAGACAGAGCATCAGCACGGAAAGCTGAAGGTTCAGGGTTCGATTCCTGGTTCAGACAAACATTTTTCTTTTTACCATTGATTTCATTTAACTAATGTTTAAATATAAGGAATGTTGAATTTAAAAACATTCACAATGAATAAAAGATAACTATTATAAAAGGTAAAATCTAATCCATATTCTTCTTCTTCTTCATGTAAATATTAAACAAAAATACAGTCTATCACGAGAAGCTCAAAAATTGCCAAATACATTCGTAACTACACAATATTCGAACATTCGGACTCACGTAGAAAGTAAGAAATGACGATTTTCTGCTATATTTCACGTGTGGAGCATCCCTCTTGATGGTCCAACAATAATCGGCCAGCATATTAGGATTCCATTTGCCTTGATATCTCTTTTCCATAGCTGAAATCTCCTGAGTTAGCTCATTTGGTTTTATTTTACAATGGACAAATGGATGATAAAACGTTTATTAAAAATTAATTATTTAAATCCATTAATTGAAATTGAAATAAAAAAAACTGTGGGTGATGGAGAAATTCCGAATACATATTTGAAAACACGATAAAAAACTGCATTAAGTACAACTATTGGTACTCATGAGACAAAAATCATGTTGACCAGTGTAATTATAAAATTTTTTTATTAGAGATTCTCTGATCCAGATATTTAGACCTGGTCATCAGCATATATTGTTATTTATGGGATCATATCTTGATATATATTTCAGTTAACAATAATTTTAAAGTTTCCAATATACTTTAGTCTATACAGCTTATGAAATTGTATCTACCTGACAAAATAATCAGCCCAAAGCTGATAATACTCTTCTTTAAGTTGACCTTTACCGTTGAATTCATTGTTAGTTTTCATCCATTTGGGGGAACTCCAGGGAGCTCCAAACAACAGAATGTTTCTAGGATTCAATTCAATTGCTCTCTTGATGTATGGAATCTGCAAAAAATAATTAGATAATTTAAATGTAGAAAAAACATTGTATTTATCATAAGTAATGCCACGAGTGGGGACACGTCGTAGCGTAGTGGTTAAGGGCACTGCGCTACAAGCCGGAAGGTCGAGGGTTCGAGCCCCGTGGGGGTCAGGATTTTTAAACTGACCCAAACCCTCTGGCGGCACTATGGTCCTGGGGTCGACTCAGCCTCTAACGGAAATGAGTACCAGACACCTGTTCTGGGGGTAAAGGCGGCCGTCACGCAGGGCTGACAACAACCGGCTGACATTAAATGCCGATTGTCTAGAAAAGTGGGAGCCCTAACCTCCTACTACCCCAAGGCCTCCTGAGGCCTGTCGTGGGATCACTTTACTTTACTTTACTAATGCCACGAGTGATTTCCAAATTTATCTAGAGAATTGGAAATCAATGGGTGGCATTTGTTAGGACTATTATATTTAACGAATAAAATTAAGATATTTACTCACAAATCATTATTTAAATATAGTTATTTTAAAATATTTATATATTTAATGCAAATGGCGATTTTTGAAAACAAATGAGAAATGTTTATTATTTTTATATATTAAATTTGGGAATTTTTTTTAACATTATGAGGTTCAAATTCATAAGAATTAAATTAATCGTGATTATTTCATACCTCATACTTCTATATTTCTTTAAATACAGCACTGCAGTATCAGCAATTTCTTATCACCATCATCAGCTGTTTTCACCATATTGAAAACAACTGATGATGGTGATAAGAAATTGCCGATACTGCAGTGCTGTATTTAAAGAAATATAGAAGTATGAGGTATGAAATAATCACGATTATTTAATTCTTATGAATGTTTATTATGTTTCATTTGTTCATCCACTGCAACTAGATCAATTATTTATTGCGAAAGGATCGCAATAGTGTAAGAATGCACCCTAGAGGAGAAAAAATGAAAAACACATCAAACTGTTTATAACCAACATTATAGGTTATTAATTAATTTATGATGTCCTATGATGTAAATATATCAATTGTATTTTTCTGGAACGTTAATACCTGGGAAATAATACATTCAAGAAAGTGCAAACAGTGGTTTGTTTTTATTGTGGTATAATCAATTGCTACATCTTTTTCTATTATATCTCGCAAGCAGTATCTGGTTACATTGATGCACTATATATACAATCTGGGAGCCACATGTATTCTAGGATTCTTACATCGGTGCTACGTGAATAAAATATATAAATCGCTATATCAACGTATTTGTTAGTCAGTCACTGCAAAATAATGGTCTGACCTGTTCAGAATAGGAGGAGCCTTGTTTAATATTATAAACAGAAGGTGCTGATTACCCGGTGTTGCTTGGGAATCTACTTACCCTAATCTTCTTGGCATCAATGAGTTGAAAGACAAAAATGGATATTGTAAATTTCCGATAAAAGATAGACATATGCTGTCATGGAGTTTTTGTAGAATTTTTTTTAGATATTCAATTCTGTTACTTATTTTAGGAATTCTCACTATGAGGTATATTCATTAAGGTAGAATATGTTTATCACTCACCTCATATTGTTCTTCTTATTTGATTATAAACTAGTTTCGGAACATAGTTTCTGTTCCATCCTCAGTATCATCACGACCGTTGTTCTGTCGCCTTGAAGAGTTGTCCAACTCTTATAAACTAGTTTCGGAACATAGTTTCTGTTCCATCCTCAGTATCATCACGACCGTTGTTCTGTCGCCTTGAAGAGTTGTCCAACTCTTCAAGGCGACAGAACAACGGTCGTGATGATACTGAGGATGGAACAGAAACTATGTTCCGAAACTAGTTTATAATCAAATAAGAAGAACAATATGAGGTGAGTGATAAACATATTCTACCTTAATTCAATTCTGTGTACATTAATTTTGTGTATTTGTTATGGTTTAGGCAGCGTAAGCCATTTAAGTGTCCAAAAAGCTACTTTTTTCACGTTTCCCACTACAAAGGACAATTTTTAATGGTGTAGGAGTTGAATATCACAACTCTCTTATAGCCTATGCTCATCCCGGGAAAATCCTGAACATTTTGCAAAAATCCCCATCACAATCGGATCAACGGTATGGCCAAACATAAAGTACAAACAAACAAATAAACAAACATTCATTTTTATATATTAGATATAGTAAAATCAGAAGCAGATGAAAAGTTGACTTACTTTATATTTAGTGTCTTCTTCCGCCAAAGCAAAGTTTTGTAACGTGTCGTCACCTTCCACATCGTCATAAGAATATGCACGAGTTGAGAAATCACTTCCACCCACTGGAACTCTTATCATGTTGTACTGACTACCTTCAGGTGCAAAATATGATCTGAAATTTAGAGATTTAATTTGTTTCAGAAAAGCTGATATTGTGTATTTAGTACATACAATTCATTTTTAATAACTTTGATGATTTTATCTAAATTTTAACATTTGCAATGATGGAGAATTATTATTTTTAAAACACAAATTAATGCCTGAATCGGAATACCTCTAGTTCTAAACGCTAGTGTGTTAACCATTATGCTATTTAGTATGTTGGCCATTGTTGGCAATTAAAAATATTTATGTTGTTGTTGTTTTCAAATGCTGGGCCTTGCCAACGAAGCCATTAGCGTTCTTGCTCTCCAATATTTCTCTATGGTGGATCCAACAGGTAATACTTCACAGGTTTGTAGATGTTCTTCATTCAATTGAAAATATAGAGTTGCTAATTGCTCCATATTTTATAGGATTTATACAAGTGTTGTGATATATAAATTTTAGTGAAAATTTTATAGATTATTGTACATTTTAGTGAAAATTTATAGATTATTGTACATAATAATATATGCTTTATTGATTATTTACAACTTCAAAAGCTAAAAATTTGTTTACCTTAGCAACTGTATAAAATCTATCATATTTTACACAAGATTTTATAAATGACAAATGAACATTTCTGTGACCTATTTCGTGTTTGATGGAAATATTAGTGACCAATTTAGAAGAAAGATGTAATTTTATATTTTTATTTTATTAATATCATTATGTTTTATGACTGTTTTGGTAACTATGAAATCAATGTGTTTGATGTGGTATTTGACCAAAATGATATTTCTTCCTATTTATATATAAGTTCTCTCTTCCAACATTGCTATCTACCCTCCCTTGGTAAACTCTTGTTTTCTTCTGACCCTAATGATGTTAGATCACTCGAGGTCTTAGGGTTGTTTTTCTTTCTCTGTCAGTTTAATGAGTTATTGACCGTCAGTATCAGTTTCCCTTCCCTCATCATCTTTCCTATTTAGCCTGTCTTTGCTAACTCTTGTTTTCTTCAACTCCGATTGAATTAGAGCATTCGAGGCCTAGGAGATCTTTTCCAACATTCTCTTCTCTATATCTATCTTTTCTTTAAAACCTACTCGTAACAACGTTGTGGGATTTAAGTTGTTACCAAAACTTTAACCCTTTGCCCCGCTCAGTTATTTCCAGTAGTATGCTGTATAGAGACATATTGCTTTTACGGCATTTAAAGTTTAAATGTCTTCTAGACACTTTTAATTGAAGAATGGCACATGTGTACAAACTATGATCTCTTCTGAAAAATCATGTGAAATATGCTAAATCAAAAACTTGTTTTCAAATTACAAATATCTTCATCAAATAATTAATTTTGTAAATATGTCACGATACAATATATATATATATATATAAAGACCTCAAAGTATTCCACAATTGTAAGGATGGATAATATTACCTTTCAATAATATTATAATTGAAGCAAATATATTTATTAACAGTTAATATTTTATATGTATGAATAAATTATAAAGGCCTATCCTCAGTTTAATATCTTATGGAGATAGCAATCTTTATAATTTGCATAAAATATATTTCTAAAATTATTTTGATAAACTTTATTAGTCCGTTTCTATTTATTTTGTTAATTTCAACTTGAAATAATGCACCATTGTTAAAAAAAAAAAAATTTCGCTGATAAATCAAGACACAGACACAGAAAGTAACATCATAGTAAAAATTTTCTCATATCCAAGTTCTACTACAGATAAAAATATATTTATTTATTAGTTTCTCTATTACCGGTATATAATAAAGAAATATTGTCCTTATCTGTTTATACTTTTATTTGATGATGAGAAATATTCCAATTCTTTAAAATTAAGTTCTGAGGACCAATTATTAAAAGAGTAATTATTGTTCTGGTTATAATCAGTGCGCTCTGTCGTCGACGCTACGATTTCTTCATCACTGCCACTCGTTTGTTCTATATGACTATATTGCACTAAACTACCCATCCAAGAAGCGTCAGAACTATCACTTTCATAATTAAATTCCTCATCTATCGCGGCCACAACGTCTTCACTGAACAATGCGTTTAAATTACATGTAGTTTTACTAACACATGAATTTTTGCTTTCGCTTGCCATAGTTACAGATAAACTGGTGGAGGCAATCAAAAATAGGGTTGAAAACACAAAAAAGTACCATTAGAATTTTACAAAAATTTATAAAGCAAGCCTTGTTGCCACCTTTAATACATTCCACAGATGCCAAAGAATGACTGACATGTCACAGTTTTCCAAGAAAATGAATCCAAGTTGAAATACAGCTGTTTTATAAAGAGGTACGCTTTACTACGTTATACGGGGCAGGGACAAAGCAAGTAAGATACGCTTTACTACGTTATATGGGGCAAAGGGTTAAGAAATGCCCACATAAGCTGCAAATACACCAATGCAGCCCCACATGGTATGGAGTCATCTTCAAGTAGAGTAACTATGCAATGGAAACATGTCATCAGCTGTGGCTGGAAACATGTATAGAAGAAAGAAAAGATTACGCTATTTCAGGCTCCTGATATAAATGCTAATTTCTCTTCCTCATACACAATTCTCTTTATCATCAGAAGCAGATAGCCGTCGCTACCAGTGCTTCTAATTCAACAAGACATTTTTAATGAGAATTTACGTAACTTTATATAACTTCAATTTTTCTTTTCAAATAAAAAATAATACAATAAGAGAAATAATGAATGTAGAAAGGATATTGTACAAGTGATTGAAAAAATCCAAGATGGTAAGGGCACATGATGAGAAGAAGGGACACAGAAACAAACAAAGAAGTATTGAAATGGATACCTCCTGGAAAGGGAAAATGGTAGACCAAAGCCAACATGGATAAAGGGAATTCAAGACAACATGAAGAAGAGAAATATGACAGAAGCAGACACACAAGATTGGGAAGTGTGGAAGAAAAAAATGCATATTTTGGTTGAGGATACCTGTGTAAATAACAGAAACAATCCTGAAATAAAAAAAAAATTCAAAATAATGTTGGAATAACTTACTTCTTCTGGTTTTGATTTGTTCTGTAGGAAAAAGCCTAATGTAAATACTAAATTATGATACAGAGTGACCTGAGTAAAAGATTGCTGACATTGTAGCCATGAAATAGCTATTTCTTTGAAATGGATGTAAAGCCTAGTGACCGCTTGAGACAAGAGTAAGCTACGGCCTAGCACTAGATTTCATATTCTTTGTTTTCTTAACCTTTCAGCGACCATCCTTCAGTCTTTTTTTTTTACAAGAGAACTGTCAACCATAATACAGGGTGTCCACAAAGTGCTGCTACCCAAAACAATGTAATTTAGCTCGTAAACTATTTGAGACAGAGACATGTGGTTTTTTGCAACGTATTCTTCATCTCTCAAAGTTTTGTTTACATTTGTTGCAGATTGTGATTTAAACAACAATGACGTCACAACAGGAAAATACCCAATGTGTGTGGTGGTATGTTGAGTCTGGTAAATCACCAGTACTCCCAAACCCAAATGTTATGGCGGTTAACATGTCTAGACACAAATAAAGTCGCTTCATCAGAGAACTTTACCCTCTGCAGGTACTCATTGTCTTCATCAATTGCATTCAGCATGGAATCAGCAAATTCAACACTCTGAGGGAAGTCAATTGGCAGCAATGCTTGCGTAATTTGCACTTTATAGGCCTGAAGAAGTAACCACTTATGGAGGACTTTATGAATGATTGATTTTGGTAAATGCAGTTCCGTGAAGCTCGACGAACCCATTTTTCAGAGCTGCATTGAAATGCAAGTTGCACATTGTCAATAGTTTCTTGGCTCACACCTGGTCGTCCACTCCATTGCAGTGCTAGTAGCTAGAAATTTCTTGGCCAATCTAATTATGGATGATTTGGATGGAGCATCTCTTCCATATTGCCGGTGGAAACAGTTACAGGTGATTTACCAGACTCAACATTCCACCACACACATTGGGTATTTTCCTGTTGTGACGTCATTGTTGTTTAAATCACAATCTGCAACAAATGTAAACAAAACTTTGAGAGATGTAGAATATGTTGCAAAAAACCGCATGTCTCTGTCTCAAATAGTTTACGAGCTAAGTTACATTGTTTTGGTAGCAGCACTTTGTGGACACTGTAAGTTGCCATTAAATTCTTACACGTGACTCTAAGGAATGTTAATCAAATTTAATATTAGACAAGAAATTTTAGAGCCTCGTATTTGCTGTATTAATGATTTATTTACCTTAAAACATTCTCTTGGGCACTTTCACTGAGAGAGGCGATGTTAATACCTGCAGCATCTGTCATGGCTCCTCCAAATCCAAACATTGTCTGATATGTGTTCTCACGGTTCACGGTGAACACTGTATCTACTTCATCTGTAACAATTAATTAACATTTTTAGCCGGGAATTCCCTAAAATCGTGGTAAAGTTATTCTCCCACCTCATTCTTGGTCTACCAACTGGGCGATTTCCCTCTGGTTTTCCTACAAGAAGCTTCCATTCACCTCTTTGATTCCCAATTTGTGTGAGATGTCCTGCCCTTTCGCAGTCTACGAGACTTAACTGTTCTTATTATATCTGGCTTCCTATAAAGACCATTGTAGTTCATTGTTATGTAGTCTTCTCCATTCATGGCCATGGTATACTGACCATGCAAATGTAGCATAATCTTAATTAGAGGCTGGAATGAAAGGTGGGACGAAATTTGTCTGTTCATTTCTTTTTGATCCAAAACTTTTGCTATGAACTCTATACTCAAATACTCGTAATCTCCTTTCCTCCCTTAAAGTAAGAGTCCATGTTTTGCATCCATATAATATAACTGGTAGAATAACAGTTTTATATATTTTCAGTTTAACGTTTTTTGAAAGGAGTTGGGACATCAAGAGTCTCTGCAATGCATAGTAACACGTATTAAGTGCAGTAATTTGATAAAAGATGAAAAATAAATTAGTTAACAGTATTTTTATATTCTACAAAGGCACAATGTTGAGGCTTACCGTCTTCTTTGTTAGGAGTTGCCAGACCAAGTTAATTTAATTATGCTTAATTGCCCATAGATGTCATGAATGGTATGCTGTCAACACACTGACCCAATGAGACATCTAGCGGGCAACTAAGGTATTACTAGGATGATGATGTCGGTAAATTTTGTTTAGAGGCTTTTTTTATTCAGGCTTAAGGATCTTTTATGAGCCTGAAAATTTTCAGAATCAGGATCCATGGTTTAAATTCCCTCCCGGAGAACTTGCTCCTTGGATTTTTCCATCCTAAAAAATCCATCGACCCTGGCCAGGTTTGAACACATGACCCTCAGTACTACTCAGATTTTACCCAGGAAATTACTGTGTGTTTGGGATAGGGAACTGCGTTGTCATTTTAACAATATTTTCTTGAGAGAAATCCTTATATAAAACTGAAGTATGCAAAACAGCAGGTACATAGTTGTAAGTTATAACCGTCCAAGCCACCTCCTCTTAAAAAAAAACAATCACCACTTGTCACTGAGCTCGTGTGGGCCTGTACTATCCTGTGTGAAAGTGTCACTCTTATATTTACAATAAAACTAGTTTGCATGACGTAAAAGTAAAACTATGTTTCTTAAATGTATAGTACATGGATTTGGAAAACTACTGCTAACCTTGCCCCTCCTCCCCTCCCTAAACAAACAAATACCGTTATTATGAGTTTAGCAATGTCTACCCTCTGTAGGTAGGGGGACACTGGCGTAGCCCGTAAGGTCTGTAGTAACTTCCTGGGTTGAATTAGAGTGTAGACGCAAGCAGCATATCCACTAGTCCACTGCGACCGAGACTATTTTTATTTTAGAAAGAAAAATTAATGCCCTAACTCCAGCTCCCTGACTACATTAATTTTTCTTTCTAAAATAAAACTTTATCCAAATCTGAAAAGTGTTAATTTAATATATCTTCAAAATAGAATAGAATAGAATATATTTATTTAGCCTGGTGGAGTTAAGACCATGTGGCCTTCTCTTCCACTCACCAGGACAAACATATGTTACATTTAAATACAAAAAATTACAATAATAGTACATACTAAACAATTAATTATCTGTCAAATTGAATAATAATGAAAATAATGTCTAATAATACAATAAAATAAAATAAAATTAGAATTAAATTAATGATACAATGAATACAGAAAGGAATAACAGCTCGAATCCAATATATACATACAAAGAAAAGAAAGAAAAAAAATACAAAGAAAGTAATAAACTATAATGAATTAATCCATCGCTTATTATACAAGGCATTAGGTAAATATATTAACGAATCTTAAATCTTCTTCTTCTTCTTCCTTCCAAGTATTAGGCCAAGGCCTGTTACGATCCTATAGAAAATTTTCCCTCCAGCTTCTTCCGGAAAATTCTCGTATAAGACTTGAAAGCATAATAATAGTCCCTTCGATTGGTTGCTGGCCAAAGGAAGGCAAGACCAGTGATGGGGCTGCCATCTTATAGCCTCTGGTTAGGCTTTTCTGGAGAAGAAAAGAAAATAAAGGAAAGAAGAAATGGAAGAAAGGAAAGACTCCCTAGCCCTCGGATGCCCTAATAGCGACGGGGTCGAAAAAACAAGAGTTAACCAAGAGAGGTTAGATAGTAAAGTTAAAAGAGTGCAAAACACAAGTAAGTGGAAAAAATGTTTTGCTCGGCTTGGGCACCTTGTGGTCGCCATCCACATATCCCCTAGATGAGGACCCCTGAGGGGAATCTTAAATCTATTTTTATTAAATAATGAAAAACCACATTATTAATTTTTAAAAAGTAATATTAGTGAGTTGTTTCTGTTAGTAATTTTATTTTTAATTTGTTTCTGAAAGATGGTAAAGTTTGTCAGTCTCTGACATAGGGTGGAAGGGAATTGCATGTTCTAGCAAGAGAAACTGTAAAATATTTCGAATAATAGGTAGTTATAGTTAACAGTATGTTTGCCAAGTCACTTACCATCCTGGTATGATTCTTGGAAACTGCCTCCGATATCATGAAACCTGTGACCATCTTTGCTTGAATGATAAGCTAGAAACCCGCCGTCAGGTACATTAAATTCAGATGGCAGAGTGTCGCAATACGTTGCGTTACAGACACACACTATTTTCCCCTCACCATATTCTCTTGGTACACAATCTTCCCCATGGACATTGCCTGAAATAATAAATCAAGATGATTTCTTTTCCCTAAAATATAGAGCACACTGAATAACGTCATCTTATTCTGTTCAAATAGATGAATTTTGCGACTCTTGGGTAAACAAGAAAAATATTTAATTACACTGGTCAACATGATTTTTGTCTCATGGGTACCAATAGCTGTACTTAATGCAGTTTTTTTATCGTGTTTTCAAATATGTATTCGGAATTTCTCCATCACCCACAGTTATTATTTTCAATTTCAATTAATGGATTTAAATAATTATATTTTTAATAAACATTTTTTCGTCCATTTGTCCACTGAGCGATGAGCACGGGGAACACTTTCACCAGGAGATTTCAGCTATGAAAAAGAGATATCAAGGCAAATGGAATCCTAATATGCTGGCCGATTATTGTTGGACCATCAAGAGGGATGCTCCACAGGCGAAATATAGCAGAAAACCATCATTTCTTACTTTCTAGGTGAGTCCGAATGTTTGAATATTGTGTAGTTACGAATGTAGAAAATATTAAAGTGTTTGAAATTATAAAAATCTGTCTCTCGGAATCCTTGCGTGATGGAGAAAACCTGATATCATATTTGAATTCAGGAGAAAAATACTATCAGAATCACATATTTTTCTTTCTGAGAGAAAAAAAAGTTAATTTTTTGTTGCTCAGTGTAATTTTGTATCTACAGTGAGTTTCTCTCAACTTGTGGCCACTAGCGTGAGTAAGTACGAGTTGATGACTCGATGCTTGCAGTCACTTTTCCTGCTATCAGCCGCAGGCCAGTGAAACTCACTGTAGCTAATATACAGATTGACTTAGTGACAATGTTACAGACATTAAGGATGATACAGGAAACAATTATGAACAATTTTCATATATGAACCCATGTCCAGAAGTGCTTCAATGATAATAATAACTAAACATTTTACTTCTTAATCCAAACTTTTATTTATTGAAAAATTACTTGAGACATAAAATACATTTAAAATGTTCATACATATTACTTGAACTGTTGAAAATATGCTCCAATAGCATGAATATAGGCATTGTAGTATCCAATTGGACAAAATTCCTTGAGAAAATGTGTTCCCCCATTTACCAACTTATAATATTATAATGATATTGTGAAAAGGAAAATTGTCTGAACCAGGAATCAAACTGTGGACCTCTAGTTCTCCGTACTAGTGTGCAGCCCACTCACCATTCTAGACTTGGCACAAACATTAACAATTCTTTCCACATATACAAATCTATAATTCTCGTTTCGTCCACTGCCAGGTAGGTGACACCACCATCGCCAACGGCCGGCTTCGTTTAGAAGTATCTATATTTGAGAATTTTACACCACCACTTTTATAAACAGTAACGAAAGAATTGATCATGTTTGTGCCAAGTCTAGAATGGCGTAGTGGGCTGCACACTAGTACAGAGAACTAGAGGTTCACAGTTCGATTCCTGGTTCAGACATTAATTTTTCTTTTCACAATATCATTATAATATTATAATATGATCCATTATTGGAACTGTGTTAAAATAACAGTATTGGAAAATGTTAAATTTACCAACTTGTTAAGAACGCATATCAAATGCTACATTTCCAGAGATGGATTCCTATATCATTATGGTTTCCTTTATCATCACTAAAAGTTTTTTTATTAGTCATTATATCACGACTTTTTCTAATAAATGATGTTACAACCAATAAATTTAACTTCAAAGTATTATTTTATTATGATAGTTTTAGTACAAATTTCTATAATTTGATTACGTTTTTACTATCAGTAAATCAGTAAAAACTTACCCAATGTCCATAGAATAAGAAATACTGCCAGGTACTTATTCATTTTCCATAGAACAGACGGCAGAGAAAGTTTATATGTGCTGTATTTTATATGATTTTATAAATAATATAACAGATTTTTTTATTTGATAATTTTTATCTAATCAGATGGTCACTCATTGTTTATTGATATAAATAATGATTGTAATGATGACCAGTGTAATATCTACCAATACTTAGTATATATTTTTTCTAATGTGTTTTATTAACGAGTCGGTTAAAATCTTCAGTTTCTGTTATTACATAAAAAATCTATTGCAGGCACTTAAACCATTTCACAATATTGTGTAACAGATAAAATGTTTATATTTGAAGAGAAAAATTTTCGCCTAGACTGAGACTCGAACCCACGACCTTTGGCTTGCCGGGCCAAATGCTCTACCAACTGAGCTATCGAGGCGAGTTGCAATCTAGATGCAAATTTTTCTCTTATATACGTTGTAATTCCCTATCACCAAATGCTTTTGAAACCATTTTTTCTATCTTTGCAAATGGCGGCTTCTTAGTTAAGAAGACATTTTATTGGGAATTTAACATTACCTTATAAAGCTAGTAAGGCTTCTATGATAATGGTCTAGGCGAAAATTTTTCTCTTCAAATATAATTTATCTTTCAGCGAGAAATGTTAAATCAATAATAAAAACATCATTAAAATGTTTATATTTGATTTTTTTTTATATTTGAAGAGAAAAATTATGTGCTCAGACTGGGGCTTGAATCCAGGACCTTTGGCTTTTTAGGCCAATGCTCTACCACTGAGATACCTGAGAAACTCCAATCTAAACGCAATTTTTCTCTTAAACGTGTTAATTCCCATTTGCCGAATGCTACGAGCATTTGCGCGATCACGCAAATGGCGGCTTCTTGTTTAAGAAGACATTTATTGGAATTTAAACACTACTTTATAAAGCCAGTAGGGCTTCTTTTGTTGTTTTTATTGTTAATTTAACACTTCTCACTGAAGGATAAATTATATTTAAGTATTCGCCTAGAAATCCAAAGGTCCTGGGTTTAAATCCCAGTCTGAGCGTATAATTTTTCTCTTCAAATAAAATTTATCCTTCAGTGAGAAGTGTTAAATTAATAATAAAAACATGAGATAAAATGCTATTGAATACTGGACATTTAATTTGTTTACTTTTAAGTAAAATTCTGAACATCTGCCAAAAATGGAAGCAGGTAAATTCTGGAACAGTGAATCAGGGGCAGCTATTTCAAGGGGTATTGCCCTCCCCCCCACAGATTCATATTTACTGAATCTATTTAAGAATTATATTTTAAATTTATATATTAAATTTAATCTTGTAGTGAGATTACATATTTAGGAATTAAAATAAATAAAAATTAGAGTTATGAAGAGGAAATAGAAATAATAAAGGAAAATTTGCAATTGCTTCCCTCAATGGAATATTGTGGGATAAAATATAACTAATAAAAATAAAATGAATATATATCATACAATTGTTAAAAGCATCATTACTTATTGAGCAGAACTTTGGCCATTAACAACAAAAACAAATAAGTATCTTTTGGCAACGGAAATGGATTTTATACGAAGGGCAGCAAGAATTTCAAGAAGAGAAAAAATTAGGAACTCAGTTATAAGGGAGAAAATGAAGATTGAAGACACTATTTTAGATTATATTAAAACTCAGCAATTAAGATGGTACGGACACATCTAGCGAATCGAAGAGGATCGACTACCAAAATGTGTTTTGGAATGGAAACCTGAGGGAAGACGAGGCAGAGGAAGACCTAAAACCTCCTGCAGTCAGGGAATATGTTTATTCATGAAGGAGAAACATCTACAACCAGGAGATTGGATGGACCCACAAAATCGGCTATTAGGAATCGAACGATGTCAAAGACATTAATCAACCAATGATCTATCTGTCTATCTATTTTAAATTTTTATTTGTAAGCATTTACATGAAATTGAAGTAATTTGTTTGGTACATTATCGTGATTAAAGACAATCATTGTGGTGCTACAGACATGTGGTTGGTATTATGGAGGATTTGAGAGCTCAACTCTACCCACTAGTTTCTATAGAGTAAGATTCACGTGTCCAGTTGCCATGACTATTTAACTCATGCCCCAAATGGGATTCAATGACCAATCACATTTCAATGATTCTTTTATTTACAACCAATCACAGTCATGTTTTGTCTAGAATTTATCAACTGAAGTTTATCATATTAAAGAAAGCACCTCCTTTATTTAACTTTCACAGGGAAAGAACACTATGAGGTTTAATTTGAGAATTAAATTAATGTTTTTATTACCTCACCTCATATCCTTTTTCTTCTAGACTGCAGTTTCGGAGCTTATCTCCATTGTCAGTAGCCTCTGGTCGACAGGTGTTATGTCGTTTCTTGGCGGTTTCCTTCTTACTTCTGTCGGTGGACCGATGAACCTCTGGATTAGGTCAAAATTTGCGGGAGTTTCAAAATTCATGAGTTTTCCTTTTTTGTTTTTTTGGATGTGGATTTTTTCCCAGACTGTGAGTTCCTTTAGTTTATCTGTTTGTTTGATTAGGCTAGCTTCTGTATCTATTAAATGTTTTTCAGACCAAGCATGGGCTGCTACTGCTGACTTGTCCACTTCACCCTTTTTTACATTTCTAAGGTGTTCCTTCAATCTAGTTTTTAAATTTCTTTTTGTTTTTCCTATATAGATTTTGTCGCAATCTTGACATTTGATTCTTGTCCAATTTTTTCATTTTTGTTGGTTTTAATTATCTTGTTTAGGCTGTATTCATTCTTTGGGGCCAATCGAATGTTAAACTTATTGAAAATTTTCTGGAACTTGTGGTGTTTTACAGGATGGTAAGTGAATTTAAATCTATATAGGAAAAACAAAAAGAAATTTAAAAACTAGATTGAAGGAACACCTTAGAAATGTAAAAAAGGGTGAAGTGGACAAGTCAGCAGTAGCAGCCCATGCTTGGTCTGAAAAACATTTAATAGATACAGAAGCTAGCCTAATCAAACAAACAGATAAACTAAAGGAACTTACAGTCTGGGAAAAATCCACATCCAAAAAACAAAAAAGGAAAACTCATGAATTTTGAAACTCCCGCAAATTTTGACCTAATCCAGAGGTTCATCGGTCCACCGACAGAAGTAAGAAGGAAACCGCCAAGAAAACGACATAACACCGGTCGACCAGAGGCTACTGACGATGGAGATAAGCTCCGAAACTGCAGTATAGAAGAAAAGGGATATGAGGTGAGGTAATAAAACATTAATTTAATTATTAAAGCACCTCCTTTTTAACATTCTCAATAGGTCATAGCATTATTTTGCAGTGACTGACTCTCTAAGAAATACGGCTACCAGATTGTATATATAGTGCATGAATGTCAACACATAGCGCATGCGGGAGATAATATAAAAACATTTGTAGCAATTGATTATATCACAAAAAAAAATACAACTGTTTGCACTTTCTTAAATTATTTTCCAGGAAGTGACGTTGCAGAAAAATATAATTGACACATGATGATTTTTTGTTGACCACTTTAATATTATTAATTAAATAAATTAAATAAATATGGATTTTCATCAAGTAAACACCAACTCAATTCAATATTAAATTAAAAGATTCTTACCTCTCCTCACATTATTCTGTTAAGTAGATCGCGATTTCAGGCCTATAGCAGGCCCATCTTCAGTGCACTGTTGTTGACCGGTGTTATGTCGCTCGGAAGTGGTTCTTCCGAGCGACATAACACCGGTCAACAACAGTGTACTGAAGATGGGCCTGCTATAGGCCTGAAATCGCGATCTACTTAACAGAATAATGTGAGGAGAGGTAAGAATCTTTTAATTTAATATTGAATTGAACCTCACAGTGATAATTCCTATATAAAAAAAGGTTAATTTAGTGACGACTCAAGTCTTAATAGGAAACAAGATGGCGGACCTTGACATAACCTCAACCATAGATTTCAATACAAATTTATCAGGATTAAAACAAGACATTAAAAAATTCAATCAGTTAAGGGGAAGAAGAAGTGGTTCTTCCGAGCGACATAACACCGGTCAACAACAGTGTACTGAAGATGGGCCTGCTTAGGCCTGAAATCGCGATCTACTTAACAGAATAATGTGAGGAGAGGTAAGAATCTTTTAATTTAATATTGAATTGAACCTCACAGTGATAATTCCTATATAAAAAAAAGGTTAACCAACTCAATTGATTATTTATTTATTTTGTTTGTAATGTCTTCACTTTTTCTGCATGACACATTGTATCCCAGATAATTAATATTGGTCACCTGTTCTATTGTTTTTTTTTCTGATTGAATGTTTACTCTTTGTGTGATATATCAGATTTGTATAAATACCAAAACATGATTAAATAATAAGTGATTCATCTGTTTTAGAGAGCCAAGAGTTGATAAAGTACTATGTTTTTATTGTGATACCACTTAAAACTTGTTTAGCAGCAAGTACTTTAGATTCTTATCTTATTTATATTATGTCATTGACGTGATTTGAAAACCCAATTATGTAAGTTTTATCTTCATGTCATGTGACTTGCAGTTTTCTTCATTTTTTAAAAACATAAATTTGCACCAGGTGTTCAGAATACAAATTAAGATAAGACCTTTTTTATTGATATTCTCAGGAATTACAAAGTTTCATTGAACTTATATAGGGGGGAAAACACTATGAGATTTCATTTAAGATCTAAATTAAAATTATTTATACCTGACCTCATATTCAGTCTCATAATTAAGGGTGGTGATGGGTGAAATTTCTATTTTCTACATTTTTTGAGCTAGAGACTTGAGTTTTTACACGCTTTATATTAGCTTGACCTGTATCTATCTATCTATGTAACTGAATCTTTCAACGCATTTTTCACCCACTTAAAATAATTGGATCGACTTGAAATTTTGTATACTTGCAAAGGACCCGTGAAAATATAATAATTTCATATTCATTTTCTAAAATACTGGCCAGAATCATCAGAAAATAAAAAAAAGTGTATTTGTATTTATGTAACGGAATCTTTGAACGCGATTTTCACCCACTTAGAGACATTGGATCGACTTGAAACTTTATATACTTGTAAAGGACCCGTGACAATACAATAATTTAATATTTTATTTCTAAATTCCTGCCCAGAATCATCAGAAAATCAAAAAAATTAAAACTGGTGTGTAATAGGTTGCGGATTTGTCGACTTTTAAGTCAATCGTTGTAAGAGCTCAGTTGGTAGAGCAGTGAACTAGTGGTAAATTATTTTAGTAATCCATAGGTCGCTGGTTCGAATCCGGCTGGGGAGGATTTTTTTTAGAAGAGTAATACTTTTAGCTCATACTACAATAGTATGGAATTGAAAGATATTTACATTTTATCTTATTCTGTAAAATATTAAAAATAAAAAATAAATAATAGTTTAAAAAAAACTAAAACAACACGCTTTATTAGAAAACCGAACTCAAAAATGAAAAATAATTTTAATTTCCAACACGCTTGGGATAAATTTAAAGTGGTCAACAAAAAATCATCTCCAACACATATAGAATAAAACTAGAATTATCAACAAAAAGAAAATAATTTTACCATCAAAAGCGTGGGGTACTTTTTATGATTTTTACGTTTTATTCTTAGAGACTTTACTTTTACCAATATCTGTTTATTATCAAATATATTAATTGATACAGAGCACCCCACGCTTTTGATGGTAAAATTATTTTCTTTTTGTTGATAACTCTAGTTTTATTCTATATGTGTTGGAGATGATTTTTTTGTTGACCACTTTAAATTTATCCCAAGCGTGTTGGAAATTAAAATTATTTTTCATTTTTGAGTTTGATTTTCTAATAAAGCGTGCTGTTTTAGTTTTTTAAAACTATTATTTATTGTACAAACATTCACCACATGATACATACTGATGTAAGAATTAAATTAATGTTTTATTACCTCACCTCATATCCTTTTTCTTCTATACTGCAGTTTCGGAGCTTATCTCCATCTTCAGTAGCCTCTGGTCGACTGGTGTTATGTCGTTTCTTGGCGGTTTTCTTCTTACTTCTATCGGTGGACCGATGAACCTCTGGATCAGGTCAAAATTTGCGGGAGTTTCGAAATTCATGAGTTTATCTTTCTTGTTAGATACCTTACTTTTTGCAGACGACCAAGTTCTAATATCTAGTTCAGAAGATGGTCTACAGAAATCACTCTTTCAGTTAAATAACATTATACAGAAATATAATTTCAAAATATCAATAAGTGAAACGAAATCCTAGCTTTTAAGGGATCAGATACCGTAAGAGCTAAAATAATTCTGGAGGGGAAACCCATTGAACAAGTGAACCATTTTAAATACCTGGGTTATGAAATCTCCTATTTTAAAAATTAAGATCTATTTAACAAACTTAATAAATTTAATTATATATGCGGAACAATCAAAAGGATAATTATAAGCACAAGAAAAGAAACAAAACTAAATTATATAAAGTAGTGACAGTCCCCTTACTATTGTATGGTAGTGAATTTTGGGTTTTAACTAAAAGAGAGAGAAGATCATAGAAGCAGCTGAAATGAGATTTCTGAGAAGTGTAGCTGGTTGCAAACTTCTAGATAAGAGAAGAAGTGAAGATATTAGAAATGAGCTAAATATCTTTAAACTCTTAGATAGAATAAAATAATCTAGAAAAAAATGGAAAGAACATGTTCAAAGAATGGAAGATGATCGCATTCCCAAAATTATACTTAAATACAAACCAAAAGGACGCAGGAATGTTGGTAGACCGAAGAAGAGATAGATCCAACTTTTGAATGAGAATCTATGAGACCGGAACAAGCCACATGGGCTTAATCCGTGATTGTTGATGATAATGATGATCATTCTTGTTTTTTTTTTATGTGGATTTTTCCCAGACTGTGAATCCTTTTTTTGATCTGTGTGTTTAATTAGGCTAGCTTCTATATCGATTAAATGCTTTCCAGACCAAGCATGGGCTGCTACAGCTGACTTGTCCACTTCACCCTTTTTTACATTTCTAAGATGTTCTTTCAATCTGTTTTTAAATTTCTTTTTGTTTTTCATATATAGATTTTGTCGCAATCGTTACATTTGATCTGATATAAAAAAAAATTCACATCCAAAAAAACAAGAAAGATAAACTCATGAATTTCGAAACTCCCGCAAATTTTGACCTGATCCAGAGGTTCATTGGTCCACCGATAGAAGGAAGAAGAAAACCGCCAAGAAACGACATAACACCGGTCGACCAGAGGCTGCTGACGATGGAGATAAGCTCCGAAACTGCAGTATAGGAGAAAAAGGATATGAAGTGAGGTAATAAAAACATTAATTTAATTCTTAAATTAAACCTCATAGTGTTCTTTCCCTGTGAAAGTTAAATACATAATGATGTGTTTGTTTCATTCTTGTGAGACATTTATTTTATGCGTTATTAAATATTATATTTAAAAAAAATTGCATTATATTATAATTAAATGGGATCCACAATTTTTTAGTAAAATCTCTGATTTTTTTACAAGACCCTAAAATATCCAGAAAAACATCATGCATTAAAATTCTTATAATGTGAATACAAAGGGAGAAAAAAACATAATGTTGTACCTCATGCGTGGAATTACAAAAAAAATTAATTGCTTGCATTTTATTTTTTATTTCTTAAAATACTACTTCAATCATGAAACCCATGCACTACTTTGTTACCCATTCTTTTTAGGACATGCAGTAAAAAGTTGAATCTTCTAGGATAAAAATGCAGTGAAAATAAAAGTGTGGAAAAACATGTTTGAAGATTTGCATGCAGTTTAAATACAATATGTAACATAGAGGCCTAATCAGCACTTTAGGGCACTTAGAAGCGTCATAGGCCTCTGAAACTTTCCCAACATATACATTAGTGTACATGCTATTTTTTAGTACAAAAAACAAAAAAATGCCAATTTTGATCTCAAATGATCGATTTTTCACCCATCACCCCCCTTACTTAAACCAGTTTCAAAACCTCAAATCCAAAAATATTTAAATGTGTTCATGAAACCATCTCTAAAATAAAATCTTTAGAAGGATTTCTTCACAAGATTTTTTCCTAATGTGATTTGTATTTAATATTATTTGCTATTCTTTACATCTCCGATAGGGTTACCCATGCTGGAAGGTCGAAGGAAATAAACCAGACGAAAAAGTACCTTGGTCGAATGAGTGACAATCTTTAACCGTAAAAATACAACCGTCAAGAAACGCGGACATGGGTTCACTGGGGTAAAATTCTCCGGAGGTAAAATAATAATCCCCCATTCGGTCCTCCGGGTGGGACTACTTCAGGGAATCCATGTCAAAGACTCAAACTTCCCAACTCCTTTCAAAAAACGTTAAACTGAAAATATATAAAACTATTATTCTACCAGTTATATTATATGGATGTGCAACATGGACTCTTACTTTAAGGGAGGAAATGAGATTACGAGTATTTGAGAATAAAGTTCTTAGGAAAAATTTTGGGACAAAAAGAGATGAACAGACAAGTGAATGGAGAAAACTACATAATAGTGGGCTACATGATATTTATAGAAAACCAGATATAATAAGAACAGTTAAGTCTCGTAGACTGCGATGGGCAGGACATGTGGTTGGTATGGGGATGAAAGAGGTGCATGGAAGCTTCTGGTAGGAAAACAGAGGGAAAACGCCCAGTTGGTAGACCAAGAATGAGGTGGGAGAATAACATTCATGATTTGAGGAAAGTAGGTTATACAGGGGATGATTGGAAAACATTAGCTCAGGATAGGGACGTATGGAGAGCTTATGTCTTCGATAGAGTCAGTGATTTAGTTACCTCCTACATTATCATATTTTGTTCTCTTTTACTGTTTTAAAAAATAAAAAAATGCATGATAACTCTTTACTATTCATAATCCTGATTGTATTGTTTAAAGCTGAAATGAATGGATTAAAATTGGTAAAATGTTATACATTTAACTCACAACAAAATATTTTATTTAATAACAAGAAATTATTTACTACAAATACAGTTTAGTATATAACACTGATTATAGATCTGGCTTCAATATTAAGATTGAGTACTCCATGATTTGCATCTTTCACAGCAGCTGAAACCGGCTCTTCATTCCTGGAAATAAAAGTATATTTTTAAAAGTTGTGGAATAATACGTATGGCCATGGAAAACTGTCTTTTCTCAATTTACTTATTAGAAGTAAAGGTAAAGTGATCCCTGCGACACAAGATGTCAGCACCTTTACCCAAAACATATGAATGGCATTCATTTCAGTTAGAGGCTGAGTCACAATTATTCCCCAAAACAGTTTTAGTCCCTCCTCCTCCTGGCGCGACAGGCCTCCAAGGCCCTTAGCCTACCAGCCAGCTGCTGGCCTCACATTCACATGCGTCAATCACAGAGGTAGATGATCATCCAGCCCGTGTAGGGGTGACATGTGGTCAGCATGTTGAGTGCCCCAGCCGTTATAGCTGGTTCCTCAACCTGGAGCCGCTACTTATTATAGCTACCCAAATGCCTCACGATGCTGAGTGGACACCGGTCTCATACTGGCCAAAATACCATGAGAAAATTGTCATTGTCTTCCCCATGGAGACTCGAACCAGCGCAAGTCCCGTTAGCTCTGCGCCAAGGCTTCTTACCTTAACCACTTGGCTATCCCAGTTAAAAATTCTAGATGGAATTATTTCTTGGTTTATATTTGAAGAGAAAAGTCCACCGCTGTGATCTCGAGGTAGCGTGCTGCCTTGTCACGCAGCGGGCCCGGGTTCGATCCCAGGTCGGGACAGTTTCCTGGGTGAGGTTTTTATCGGGGTTTTCCCTCACCTGTAAGACAAATGTCAAGAAAACTTTAAGGCCCAAACGGTCCCCGAAATCATATGGCCATCGCAATCATCATTATTCATATTCATCTTAGATTAAGCTTGGGATTAAGGACTCTCCTGGCGCACCATTATCATCACCACCATATCATCAGGGCAACGTAACCCACCTTCCAAGCGCCCCAACCTCAGAAGTGCGATACAATTATGCTAATGCCAGGAAAGAACACCAGTAATGTCCAAAAAGGTCAACCTGGAGGCATTAATCCATCCATAGTAATTCTGCCGGAGGGCAGGTCCTTTACTGCAATCATAGCGTTTTCATGCTATGCTTGCAGCTTTACTAGGCAATTGCTTCCCGTTGCTTTCCACAATATATATATATATATTTTTGAAGAGATACATTATATGCTTAAACTTGGGTTTGAACCTAGGACCTTTGGCTTTCTAGGCCATTGTTCTACCGCTGAGCTATCTAGGAACTCCAATCTGAACACAAATTTTTCTCTTTTACATTGTTAATATCCGATCGCCGAATGGTATGAGCCTTTGCTTAGATTATGCAAATGGCGGCTTCTATTTTAAGAAGACATTTTATTGGAAATTAAACACTGCTTTATAAAGCCAGCAGAGCTTCTTTCAATGTTTTTTTGTTAATTTAACACTTCTCACTTAAGAATAAATTATATTTTAAGAGAAAAATTATACGCTCAGACTGGGGTTTGAACTCAGGACCTTTGACTTTCTAGGCCAATGCTTTACCGACTGAGCTATCTGAGCACTCCAGTCTAAACGCAACTGACATCATCAAGCAACGGTTCGTAGCATTTGACCCTCGGGAATTAACCATGTACGTATATAAAAGAAAAATGTACATTCAGATTGGTGTGCTCAGGTAGCTCAGTGGGTAGAGCATTCGCATAGAAACCCCAGTCCCAGTGTTTATTTTTTCTTCAAATATAATTAATGATTATGTTCAACTTTTTCTCTCCTGTATTTTTTTTATTTGTGTGTTTTTTTAAAGAAAGGTGGTAATGATGTATATTTACCTGTTAAGGAATATAAGAACTGTGTTTCCATTTGGATCTACAAATGCAACATTTTCAATTCCCTTGTTGTCAGTTGTAGACAGTTGTATTCTCTGTGAACCTTGCGGCACAAATTTGGAGAAATGAGCGAGCACGTAATACATGGGCTGTTTGTAAAATTCATCTGCAGTAGCATTCACAATTATTGGTGCATCTACAAAATTATTTGCCCAGTTGGGGCCACCTTGTTCATCCAGGGCAATGTTCCAGTCAACCCATCCAGTTACCCAGTTGTTTGTCACCTGAAACAAATATGAATGACTATTTAACTCATGCCCCAAATAACAGTCAATGACCAATCACGTTTCAATGAATTTTGTTTTACAACAAATGACATTCGCATTTCGCCTCGATAATGATCGAATTTTGATTACCAAAATAAAGAAAGATCCTCCTTTTTAATATTCTGAACAGGTCAGAGCATTATTTTGCAGTGACTGACTCTCCAACAAACACGTTGAATATAGCAAATAATGAACAGATTTCTTCGAACTACACATTTGATAAGTTCACCGCTGTGGTCTCAAGGTAGCGTGCTGCCGGTCGGGACAGATTTTCTGGGTGAGGTTTTCATCGGGGTTTTTCCTCACCTGTAAGACAAATGCCAGGAAAACTTTAAGGCCCAAACGGTCCCCGAAATCATATGGCCATCGCAATTATCATCATTCATATTCATCTTAGATTAAGCTTAGGATTAGGGACTCTCCTGGCGCACCATTATCATCACCCATCATATCATCGGGGCAACGTAACCCCGCCTTCCAGGCGCCCCAACCTCAGAGGCAGGTTACAAGTACGCCATGCCAGGAGAGAACACCAGGAATGTCGAGAGACAACCTGGGGCATTTGCAAAAAAAATGTGTTTTTAATACTGATTTTACTGAGTTGTTTACGAAAAAATTAATTAATAACCTATCCATCCACCCATAGTAATTCATCCCGAGAACAGGTATTTCACTGCAGTGATAGCATTTCCATGCTACGCTTTGCAGCTTTACTAGGAAATTATAGGTGTGGTAGCTTCCCGTTGCTTTCCACACCGGTGAAGGATGATAAGGATGATGATGATGGCCGGATGATTTCAGGGACCGTCGGGTCCTAAGCTTCCTGACATTTGTCTTACAGGTGAGGAAAAACCCCGAATAAACCTCGCTCAGGAACATGTCCCGACCGATAATCGAGCCCGGGCCCCTTGCGTGACAAGGCAGCACGCTACCTCGAGACACAGCGTTGGACAATAAACTAATGTCCTCCTCCTCCGAGTTTAGCGCTGGGAGATAGGGTATTCGTGCCATTCGGTTGACTACTCTTACAGCCGAGACGAAGGGAAGTATTATTCATTCACAAATATGCAGTTTGCGGTTTTCTGTGACTGTGTCTTTCGTAAATAGGGCTAATGTTTTCGATATGATTGTACAGTAAAACCTGTCTATGAAGGAACATGACGGTTCCATAAATATATTTTCCGTCTTGGCAGTTTTCCTTCTTATAAAGGGTTCCCAAATTACAAGCTTGAATTTCTCACGCAGTGTAAGGGTTTTACATGCACGCTTTAAAGACATAACGTATTGACTGAAATACAGACAAAATAGTGTATGTAACACAGCTCAGTTTGTACGACAATACAAAACAATTTTATTACGCAAAAGCGAGAAAGAACTCAACTACAAGAAAACTGAAGAGTTTCCCAACTCCCTCGCAGATAACGTAAGCAGGCAAGAAAAACAATTATTTTTTTCCACATTAGACTTCCACATCGCTGAAAACGAGTTGTAGACAATGCTGGGTGCTACATAGAACGAGATGGTTAGGACATGTCACAAGGAAAGTGAAGATCTTCTTCAACAACAATTCTGATGGAACCGGATTAATAGGAAGACCAAGATCAAGACGTTGGAATTATATATACAAGCAGATGTGAAAGTATTTGGACTAGAGAACTGGAGGGAGTTGGCGATGGATGGAAGGAGACCATAGATGTGGGTAAGGCCCACTCGGGCTGTATCAAATAAGAAGAAGAAGAAGAATCTACACTTCTCAGTTGAAATTAAAATTCAACTTTTATAAGATTCATGATGTGTTCCGTTGAGATATTATTCAACATTTCTATAAAATTATGGAATATTCACCTGAAAGGTCCGTCTCCTCAACTTAATTAATCATTTAACTGTAGCGCTTTCAGGACTTGTCCCATCATCGGTAGGATTCAAATCTGGTGTTTCACTGAAGATCTGGTAGAGGGGGTTGCATGTATTGGGTTCGTCAGTGAAACACCAGTTTTGAATGCTGCCGATGATGGGACAAGTCCCGAAAGCGCTACAGTTAAATCATTAATTAAGTTGAGACGGACCTTTCAGGTGAATATTCTATAATTCTATAGAAATTAAAATTACTTACCTGTATGATATCATGTGCATATTCTTCACCGTTCTTCCAAGATCCAAGTTCTACTTTATGTGATGTTGCACCTGTAATATAATTATTACTGTTCAGTGATGTTTTTATTATTAATTTAACATTTCTCAATGAAAGATAAATTAAATTTGAAGAGAAAAATTTTCGCCTAGACCGGGACTCGAACCCGGGACCCTTGGCTTTCCGGGCCAAGTGCTCTACCAACTGAGCTACCGAGGCGAGTTACGATCTAGACGCAAATTTTTTCTCTTATATACCTTGTAATTCCCTATCGCCAAATGCTTTTGAAGCCATTGCTTTTTTCTCTTCAAATTTAATTTATCTTTCATTGAGAAATGTTAAATTAATAATAAAAACATCATTAGAAGCCTTACTAGCTTATAAAGTAATGTTAATTCCCAATAAATGTCTTCTTAACTAAGAAGCCACCATTTGCAAAGATAGAAGCAATGGTTTCAAAAGCATTTGGCGATAGGGAATTGCAACGTATATAAGAGAAAAATTTGCGTCTAGATCGTAACTCGCCTCGGTAGCTCAGTTGGTAGAGCACTTGGCCCGGAAAGCCAAGGGTCGCGGGTTCGAGTCCCGGTCTAGGCGAAAATTTTTCTCTTCAAATTTAATTACTGTTCAGGTTAAATTATTATTACTAGCGCTCGCCCAGCGGTCGAAATTCGACCACAATTCATTAAATGTTTAAGTTTGTCACAAATTCGTTATTCTGCATTAATTTTCGATTATGTTAAAATTACGAACGATAGGAAATATGTGGTATAGCTTGGCTAAGCCATATTTAAAAAAAGAATAACGCGTCATTTGACATTTATATACTATTTAAATTTACATTTGGCCTATTATTAGCCTATGTGTACGGGAATATATATCCCTTCTTCTTTGTCTCTCACTCCGACCCGAGGCATAATGGAAGTAGGTTCGAGTATCTAAAGATAAATAAATAAATATATAATATATATATATATATATATATATATATATATATATATTCTTCACAAGAAATCTGATTATTAAATCTAGTGCATTTTTTCATACTGAATTTGGAATTTTTCTATCAGGCACAGTTTTTTTTGTGACAGCTACTTTTTACACGCTTTATATTAGCTTGACCTGTATCTATCTATCTATGTAATAGAATCTTTCAACGCGATTTTCACCCACTTAAAGTCATGGGATCGACTTGAAACTGTGTATACTTGTAGAGGACCCGTGACAATACAATAATTTCATATTTATTTTCTAAATCCTGGCCAAATCATCAGAAAATAAAAAAAACAGTGTTTTTGTATCTATGTAACGGAATCTTTCAACGCGATTTTCACCCACTTAGAAACATTGGATCGACTTGAAACTTTGTATACTTGTAGAGGACCCGTGACAATACAATAATTTCATATTTATTTTCTAAAACTCCTGGCCAGAATCATCAGAAAATCAAAAAACAGTGTTTTTGTATCTATGTAACGGAATCTTTCAACGCGATTTTCACCAACTTAGAAACATTGGATCGACTTGAAACTTTGTATACTTGTAGAGGACCCGTGACAATACAATAATTTCATATTTATTTTCTAAAATCCTGGCCAGAATCATCAGAAAATCAAAAAACAGTGTTTTTGTATCTATGTAACGGAATCTTTCAACGCGATTTTCACCAACTTAGAAACATTGGATCGACTTGAAACTTTGTATACTTGTAGAGGACCCGTGACAATACAATAATTTCATATTTATTTTCTAAAATCCTGGCCAGAATCATCAGAAAATCAAAAAACAGTGTTTTTGTATCTATGTAACGGAATCTTTCAACGCGATTTTCACCAACTTAGAAACATTGGATCGACTTGAAACTTTGTATACTTGTAGAGGACCCGTGACAATATAGTAATTTCATATTTATTTAAATTGATTTTAACATTCTCTTTGACCTGTCATAGGAACCTTTATCTTATATGTAGCGATTTTATTCAAGCTGTATATAAGGAAATTATAAATCATATGGCGATCATCCTCATCCTTATCATCATCCTTCACCGGTGTGGAAAGCAACGGGAAGCTACCACACCTACAATTCCCTAGTAAAGCTGCAAAGCATAGCATGAAAATGCTACGATTGCAGTGAAAGACCTGCCTTCGGGCAGAATTACTGAGGATGGATATGTAATGTCATGCTGAACCAACAAAAGGCAAGTGGAGTTGTAATATGCTGGCTGACTACTGTTGGACCAAGAAGAGAGATGTTCCAGATACAAAATATGCCCGAAAATCTCTATCTACCACTTTCTAGGTAACTCAGAATGAGTTAGAGTTAGATGGATTTTTATTAAAAATTATAAAAAATGTAAATGAATAACACAGAAAACTCTTGCCTGAGAGGAAAAAAACTGAAATGATATTTAAATTTAGGATGAAAAATACTTCTAAAATCTCATTTTTTTTATTCTTGTGAAAGAAAAAAAGTTCATTTTTTATCGACCAGTGTAATTATTAAAAGCAACTTCCAGAAAGAATTGATGGAACACTTTAAAACACAAAGTAATGAGAAATGATCATCCTCTTTTCGTGTCCTCCTTTCGGAAGGTCGATTCCAAATACTTTTTAAATGTCCAAACAATTTTTGTCTACTTTTTTCTATGTCTGTTGTTATTTTTTCTACACTTAATGTCTCCCTGATTTTGTCATTCCTTATTCTATGTCTGTTGTTATTTTTTCTACACGTAATGTCTCCCTGATTTTGTCATTCCTTATTCTATCTCTCCTTGTTTTATGTACCATTCCACGTAAGAATTTAATTTCTGTAGCTTGGATTCTGCTCAAGTCATTTGTATATGTCCAGGTCTCAGCTGCATGTGTTAGAACTGGTTTGAAATAAGTTTTATACATTGCCATTTTACTATTGGTGGGTATATCTTTATTCCAGATTAATTGTTTAGTTAAATTATAGAGTTTTCTCTATTCATTTACTGATTTTAGTCTGCATTTCTCCATTTGTATTTATCACCGTTCCTATATATGTAAATGTGCAATGAGAAATCATGGGCGACTGTCTTGCAGAATATAACTTAATACCTGAACAATCAAGGCATGAAGCAGTAGCAACGTTCGGACTGTTACACTCAACCCAGGAAGTTACTACAGACCTTATGGGCTACACCAGTGTCTCCCTATGTACAGAGGGTAGATGTTGCCAAACTTATAATAACGGTATTTGTTTGTTAAGGAGGGGTGGAGCGGTGGAGCGGCAAGGTTAGCAGTACTCTTTTCCAAATCTATGTACTATACATTTAAAAAATAGTTTTTCTTTTACAGCATGCAGACTAGTTTTATAGTCGACGCTTTCACACAGGATAGTATAGATCCACAAGAGCTCAGTGACAAGTGGTAACTGTTTCTTTAAGAGGGGGTGGCTTGAATGGTTACAACTTACAACTATGTACCTGCTGTGTTGCAATCTTCAGTTTTATATAAGGATTTCTCTCAAGAAAATACTGTTAAAATGGCAACCCAGTTCCCTACTCCAAACACACAGTAACTTCCTGGGTTGAATCTGAGTGTAACAGGCCATAACTATCTCGCAGCAGACCTACACAAAATTGGAATATTTAACTCTGCAAGTTGTATACTGTATCTAGATAACTCAACAATGGACAGAGACCACGTTACTAACTGTGAGGCTCTTCCTGAACAAGAAGAATACATACCATTACAAGCCTCAGTGTAGAGTAGGAATACATCAGGAAAGTTGTTATGCACAGTTGATAGCACAGATCCATTTGACAAGAAATCCAAATACCAGTGTATTGCTATACCAGAAACATATTTACTTGCATTTTCATTTGTTAGCACCTGCAAAAAAATAATATGGATTGGATTATTCTTATTTTATTTGATTTTTTATATAAATTTATTTGAAAGTTTTATATGAATTTCATTTAATTGCCTAATACATGTACTATAAGTCCTTCTTGCATTAAAGTTCTTATAGAATAATCTAAAACTTGAATCATCAAAAATATCGCAAGCCATTCTTACATGCCTTTTCTCTCAACATAGTAAAGTAAAGTGATCCCACAACAGGCATCAGGAGGCCCTTGGGGTAGTAGGAGATTAAGGCTCCCACTTTTTCTAGACAATCGGCACTTTATGTCAGCCGGGTTGTCAGCCCTGCGTGACGGCCTCCCTTACCCTCAGAACAAGCGTCTGGTACTCATTTCTGTTAGAGGCTGAGTCGACCCTAGGACCATAGTGCCGCCAGAGGGTTTGGGTCAGTTTAAAAATCCTGACCCCAACGGGACTTGAACCCTCGACCCTCCAATTGTAGCTCAGCGCCTTAACCACTACGCTAAGGCGAGCCCTCACCATAGTTTGGCGGCAAATAATTAAATATATGTTTTTTTTATTGGCCCTTGTAGCTTTTCGCGCTCAATTTTTGTCCGCGAAATTAAGTTCTTTTGTATATAGAAGCTTCTGGAAGATTGGGTCTGAATGCTTATAATGTCTTGCGTCAGCCTCAGGCCCCCAGATACGGCTAAAGTTACACTTGCTTCCCATCTCCGCAGTAATGCGTAAAGTTACAAAAAGTGTTTCAAGCATTTAATGTGAAGTGATTAATATATGTTCGTTTAAGTGAATAAATAAACCAGCGTTAAAATTTGACTAGAGTATTCATTAAATGAATCCTAGTCCACAGTCCATTTCTCGTGGCCTTTGAAAGAAGTTTGTGAACTCAAACTTTGCCACAAACATGAATAGTAACATATAAAAACTTACAAACACATATGCATTAATAATTAATGAATTTATTAAAATGTATATAAATACATCATTTTTTTAATACTAGACTTCTTGGAAAAACAAAAATAAAAATAGAACAAAGGGAACCAATACATATAACAGGAGGAGTTAGACAAGGTTGTCCACTATCAACCACTCTTTTTAACATTTATTTTGACATGATAAGATAATTGAAACAAATGACGACTGGGGGAATTAACTTAGGAATCTACCTATAAAAAACATTAGCTTTTGCAGATGGACAGATTTTAAAAGCAAAATCAGAAGGCGAATTACAAAGATTAAACTAAACGAAATATATAAAAAAATGGAAATATCATCAGAAAAAATAAAAAAAAAGGTCGCTCATCCAGTTCGGACCAAAGATAATAGGCCTGTTAGAAATAAACCAATTGAACAAGTGGTAAGATATAACTTCCCAGGTTGCGAAATATCATACACAGCAGAAACAGATATAAATAACAAAATAAATAAGTTTAATTATATAACACGAACACTAAAAAGAACTTTGAAAAATAGAGCCAGGAAAGACTCTATAATGAAATTATACAAGACAATGGCAGTGCCTATTATTACTTATGGTTCCGAAACATGGACAGTGACAACACAACAATCTGCCAGAATACAAGCTGCTGAAATGAGATTCCTCAGACCAATAGCAGGATATCAAAGAACAGACAAAAACACAACACAGAAATAAGACAGCATAATGTGTCTAATACAATTTCAAACGTTTTTCTTCTATTTTTCCTAATATTTTTTTCAACTTGCATAATTTCCCTTATTGTGCTGTTTCTAACCTTATCCGTTCTTGAAATGCATGTCGATCGCCTCAAAAATCCATTTTTTTACTGCTAACAGCTTGTTGGCTTGTTTTCTGCTTACTGCCCAGGTTTCGTCACCCATATAACAAAACGCTTTGTAACAGAACTTGAAATATAGTTTTCTTTGTTATGTATATTATATTTCTATTCCAAAGCACTGAGTTCAACAAACCAATGATTCTTCTCCCATCAGTTGTTCTTCTTTCAATTTCTGTTGTTGAATTCCCATTTTTATCTAAAATAGATCCTAAATATTTAAAATGTTTAACATTACGTATTCTTCCTGAATTACATTTTAGCTCATCTGTTGTATCCAATGAAATATATTCTCTTTTATTATAATTTATCTGCAATTGTATTGTAATTTATTTGTAATCCCCATTTCGGATGACTGCAGGATACACACTACTAGATCACAAAAAAATGAAGACATCCTAGAAAACAAAATTTCTGATTATAAGTCAAGATGGATGCAACATGTTCATCGAATGGAAGATCACAGAATACCCAAACAAATGTTAAGATATCAACCTGCAGGAAGAAGAAGACCAGGACGTCCACTCAAAAGACTTCTCGATGGTGTTTCTCTTGAGGCCGAAACAGGTCAACAAATGGCCTAAATTCGTGAATGTACTATGTTAATGATGATCCCATTTGTTGTATTCTACTCTAATTTCCTTAATCAATAATTAATATATTTTGTTTATAATTCCTACAGATAAATACAAATTGTTATTGATTAATTATTATCATAACATAATGTAAAATAAATTTATAAACATTCCTTTGGCGAAGTGAGTAAGTTTATAAAATATACAGTGGATGCATAGACTTGTCTCACCTCATATCCAGTCTTATAAAGAATTATAATTTAAATCTTAAAAATTACATTTCATAGTGTTTTTTGCTATAAAAGTTCAACTAAATACAACTAAACTACTCACCACTTCCGCCCAATTAGTTATAAATGGACGCTGATCGTCCATTATCATGATGTTGACATTTGAATAATCACTCTGTTCTAATGTTGGCCCCAAGTAGTTTGCAACCCAATTTGCTTCACCTTCATTTGTCCATCCCATTGCATTAAAACTGAAGTTTGGTATAAATCCATCAATTGGTTCATTTTGTGGAGTAGTCGCCCAAAAATGCAGATTTTCTTTTGCATATGCCTCAAAAAACCTGTGTAAAAATGAATTATCCATTGAAATATATCCAGGTGAACAATAATACAACGAAACTATAGTCTGCAGAATTAAGAAGAAAATGTGAGGATGCTCTGTGGTACAACAATACGTTACGTCATCACACATGTACAGTCAATTTTCTTACCTGATAAAATAATCAGCCCACACCTGATAATATTCTTTCTTAAGTTGACCTGCGCCATTGAACTGACTGTTGGTTTTCATCCATTTTGGGGCACTCCAAGGAGCTCCAATAACAAAATATTTCTTGAATTAAGTTCTATAGCTTTCTTGATGTAAGGGATCTGAAAATATATTAGCAACAACGTAACTTATATTCTGATAACTCTTTCGACCCTGTATTCCTCATTTCTTTCAACTTCGTACAAAATTCTAACAGAATTATTCCCTATATTGATGACATTCTAGATCATCAATACGGATTTAGAAGAAATAGGTCTACAACAGATCAGATTTTTAGCTACGGCAGATTTTAGAAAAGAAATGGGAATATAATGGCACTGTACATCAACTATATGTGACTTCAAAAGGCATATCATTCAATAAGAGGGAGAAGTTATATATTCCTAAAAGTTAGACTTATACGAATGTGTCTACATGGCACAAAGAGTAGGGCGCGTGTAGGCAAATAGTTTTCAGAGACTTTTGAAATTCACAATGGGTTGAAGCAAGGAGATGCACTATCTCCTCTACTATTTAATTTTGTACTAGAGCATGCCATTAAATATTTAGAGGATGAGGAAGGCTTACAACTCAATGGTATTAATAAGCTGTTAGTTTATGCTGATGATGTAGTACTATTGGCCGATAGCGAGGAGATACTAAAGGACACACACGCACACACTACTGAGTAACACTAAGAAATTAGGACTGGAAGTAAATATCAATAAAACTAAATATATGGTCACACGTAAAATACATTATATAATGGAAATGGACAGTTAATGACAAATGAGGAAAATTTTGAAGAAGTGGCTGAATTGAAATACCTGGGAACAATAATCACAAATAGGAATGAGATTAAAATATATATGTAGTCAATATGCCCATTTCACCAATTAATGTTTTAAATGGTCAACAAGTTTCTACAGCCAAGCTGTCATTCTCAAGACCAGATATTGACTCATTTGTCAATAGTCAATAAAGATCGAATTGACCTGGATGTCCAATGTATTTAATACACAAGTGACCTTCTTGGTGATATAATATTAAAATATATGTAGTCAATATGCCCATTTCACCAATTAATGTTTTAAAAATGAGATGCACAAATAAATTAAATATTGGCTCAATTCTGGAAATGTGTGCTATTATGCATTACGAACTTTTGACGTCCCAACTTCTTTAAAAAAACGTTAAACTGAAAATATATAAAACTATTATTCTACCACTTATATTATATGGGTGTGAAACATGGACTCTTACTTTAAGGGAGGAAAGGAGTTTACGAGCATTTGAGAATAAAGTTCTTAGGAAAGAGAGATGAATAGACAGGTGAATGGAGAAGACTACATAACAGTGAATTACATGGTCTTTATTGGAAGCCAGATATAATGAGAGCAGTTAAGTCTCGTAGACTGCGATGGGCAGGACATGTGGCACGAATGGGGAATGAAAGACGTGCACGGAGGCTTTTTGTAGGAAAACCAGAGGGAAAGCGCCCAGTTGGTAGACCAAGAATGAGGTGGGAGAACAACATTAACTATGATTTGAGGGAAGTAGATTACACAGGGGATGATTGGAAAGCATTAGCTCAGGATAGGGATGTACGGAGTGCTTATATCCGCGCGGCTATGAACCTACGGGTTCGATAGTGCCAGTGAGTTAGTTAATGTGGATTTTAATCGAAATTTACTTCAATTAAGTTGGAATTGCATGAATATATGTGTGTTATAATTAAATATTTGACATTGAGCAATGCAAGCTTAATATGACATGATAAGAAAAATAAATGCCTGAACGGGATTTGAACCCGGACCTCTGGGTTGGTACCCCAGCGTGCTATCCATTACACCACCAGGTAAATCCAATTCAAATATTTATCTTTATATATTAAGCTTGTATTACTCAATGTCAAATATTTAATTATAACATCGATAAAGCGTCACTGATGTAAAGTAAAAATATTCTCTTTAATTTACTTACTTGTTATAGTCAGCTACTAGATGGCAGTGAAGACCGAGTTCTCGCGACATCTAGTAATAATGGAGAATATATATATATAAATGTTTGAATTGTATTTGCCTGGTGATGTAATGGATAGTAAGCTGGGGTACCAACTCAGAGGCCCGTGTTCAAATCCCATTCAGGCATTTATTTTTTTATAATGTCATATATCAAAAGCTGCTCTAAAATACCGAAGTGAAATTTGGATTTTAAATAAAAGAAACTCTCATAAACTTCAAGTAAGCCAAAAGCGCTTCTTACGATCATTGTTAGGAGTTAATAGACTGGATCACCAAAGGAACACTATCAGAGGAAAACTTGGAGTAACAAGTTTAAATGAAGATATCCAAAGATACCAACAAGAATGGAAAAATCATCTGAGAAGAATGGCAAGAAATAGACTTCCAAAATTGGCATTCTAGTATACCCCAACTGGACAGAGGGACCAAGGAAGACCAAAACATCGGTGGTGAAAGATCAATACCATCTTCGCTAGGTTTACCGTACAGGCCACATGGCCTAACCGAATTTGTTCATGATGATGATGATGATGTCATATATATATATATCGTACCTTATATTTAATATCTTCTTCTGCTAAAGTGAAATTGTTTAATTCCACGTCACCTTCTACGTCATCATAAGAATAGGCGTGAGTTGAAAAATCAGAGCCAGCTATTGGAACTCGTATCATGTTGTACTCGCTGCCATCAGGTGCAAAAATATGATCTGAAATTAAGTAAATATGTGGTACAAGTACTTCCCAGAAACTTCTCCTCTTCCTGAGATTAGGCTAATCTTTATTTATTACGTAACAACTTAAAAATAGTTGTAAGATTTTGAGAGAAAAAGATTGATCTTAATCCACAATACTACTTACATACGAAGTGCATTGGGCTGAAAGCCAGGAATGTCCATATTCATTATGTTGAAATGTTGAACCGAAAGTGCCTTTTGCGGTTCAGTTATCATCTTCGTGCTCCTTCCCGCTTACGAACATTTGTGAAGCCTGCCAATGTTTCCTGTGTTTCGTGTGGTTACCCCTTCCTTCTTTACCCTTTCCATTGCGCATTTTGGTAGCGCACATCCCTTCTCCTGCGCGAACCGGATATATGCTCGGCAACCTCAGTGGACTTGAACAGTCAGTCGATCGGCCTAACAAGTGGCGTTTGGGTTCTTTACGAGTGGATTCAGTGTTGGAATCCTACTCTGGAGTACCATGCAAAGGGTGAAGTTAGCATGGTAATGCAGAAGATAAGCATGTGGATTGTAAACCGAAGAATGGTTGGATTTAATTTAATCTAAGTCAGCATGGAAGAAGGATTTCCGATTCTGCTTAGAGACGTTTGAGTGTGATTGTTTGAATGGTACGTCGTTATCTTATTATGTTTTGTTTATTATTGGGGTTGATTGATTGTTCCAAGATATAGTTCCGTTGTTATATTACTTAATTTTTTTATAATAATCCACACTTATTTTTGTATTAAAAACCAATATTTTATGCTACTCCCCTTGTTCTTATTTAAAGAATAGCCATTGTTCTCTATCCCATAACGAAATTAGTTCAGTCCATGCAAATTATAATCAGTGTTATATTCACATGCATGTTCAAGTGGAAAAAGAAAGATGAATGGTTAGCCGCCTTCTATGGGCCCGAGGCAGGCTGTTTTGTTGTAAATAACTTCGTTGAATGTTTGGAACCTTTTACTAAGTACAGCAATATCATAACCCAACGATCCCGGAAGGTAGCAGTAACGTATTCGTATTTGTACTCTTTCTCTCTCTCTACGTACAATATGATTAAGCAGAGCGTGGTTGGTAAAACCAAGTCGCTACAAAATGGTTTCTCAGAGCGTGGTTAAGGGTTTAATTGCGCCCAAATGGTAACAAAGTGTTTACTTTGTATTTTTCATATTGAAAGATATGCTGTACTTATGTTGAAGTTATTAAGTACTGGTTTACGTGTTTGTTGTACTTTACGTAAACATTGATTCATCTTTCTTCGTTCCAAAACAGAGACTGATTTATGCAAGTAATACTACGTTCGCTTATTGTTGTTTACATCTTGTGTCTATCATACTTTATAAACATGCCTAGCTGGGTAGATATAGTATCCAAAGATAAGCTCGTTTGTGAATTAGACCTGCTAGGTATAGAAGTTGAAGGTGATGTAAACACATTACGTCAGCGGCTTAAAGATCATATGAATTCTCTCTCCCAGCCTGAACAAATATTAATGAAGCGTAAGTTCATTGTCGATAACGCAACTCAAGAGGATTTGAGTGATCGTAGACTTAGCTCTATCAAAGATTTATCTAGTGGAACTGTCTCCAACCTTTCTTCTTTTATGGAGCAGAATAATCAGCGGATTTCCGAGAGTTGATTGGAAAGGTAGATCCCTGTGATGGTGAAGATAAGGAATCGCTAGTGGTCTTCCTCATCAAAATAATTCGATTTTTGAATTGAAATTGGTTCCCGATGAGTATTTTGTGAACTCAATTTTGAGTTGCATCGGAGGAATCTTATTGAAAATCTGGAGTGAAATTGTTAAGTTGAGATTCTCTTGGATGGAAAGTTTAGAACATGTGAAGTGTTCGTTGTTGCCTCCTAGATTGTTGGAAGACTTTTGGATTAAATTTGTGTCACGTCGATTCCAACTGCCTAAGGAATCTTTGTTGGAATTTATCGCCAATATACAAGGAGCTTCACTTGTGTTGAATCCTTTATTTTCTGAAGAAAAGTTAATTGATCTCATTCTGCAAAATATGTCCCCGGCTACTAGACAGCATTTGGTATTTTCTACAAAACCTCAAAATATAGCCGAAATGTGTCTCTTAGCCAGAAAAGTGGCGGATTTCGAAATTGCTGAAAAACACAGAGGGTCTTTAGTGAAAGAAGTAGGAAAGCTGACAATTTAAATAAATCTAATAAGTCGGCGAATCGTCCTTCTGGGTATTCAAAAAAGAATCTACAGTTGTTGGAAATGTCAGCGGTATGGGCATTTGTCCAGAGAATGTCAATCTTAGGTTTACGTAGTTTGTTTATATATGTATATATTTTCGTTTGGGATAGTAGAATGGAATTACTTGCATGAAACAAAACGCATCGGAAAACTTATGTTCAAATGGTCTGAACCCTATGTTTGTAAAACGCTTGCTAACACCAGTAGTAACTCTGGAGTTAGACAACGTCCAGTGGCCATGTCAAATTGTGGTACGCCGCTACGAGTAAGTAATTCCAAGTTTGTTTTTTTTTTGGAATGAAAAAGAGCTGAATGGTTAAAGCTAAATTACTATGGATTATGACACATGTTAATTAAAGCATGTCTATGGTTCTGCTTTTCGTTTTCGCCTGTTTCAGTTTGTATGCTTACCTTTCCTTAAAACGTTGGCAGTTCTTACAGTCTATATGCCTGGAGGTGTTCGGCAGTCGAGCTGCTTGGAGGATACGGACGACCCCCGAGTGCCCAGCTGACCGGACATAGTGGCTTTGGAACTATGGATTCCTGGTAAAGCGGTGTGGTTGTGGAACGGGATTGCGACCCGGAAATCCGAGGATTATCGGTCACCCGAGTCTTCACCTGGAAACGCCGCAATGTTGTGCTATGGCGGCTGATCCAAATTGGAGTCGACTTTTCAGCGCTGGAATAGTCTACATGAAAGCAGGTGTGGTTGAATCGTGGATATTGGGGACGATGGAAGAGTTGACTTTGAAGTTACCCGCTGGAATCCAATAGTGCTTATGTTCCCCTCCCAACGTGGGATTTGCTTCTCTGGACTTTATTTGGAAGTCTATGGCTTTTTTCTTTGTACCCGGAGGGTTTGTGTGCGGTGTTGTAGCGGGAGCTATTGAACCGAAAGTGCCTTTTGCGGTTTCAGTTATCATCTTCGTGCTCCTTCCCGCTTACGAACTTTTGTGAAGCCTGCCAATGTTTCCTGTGTTTCCGTGTGGTTACCCCTTCCTTCTTTTACCCTTTCCATTGCGCATCTTGGTAGCGCACATCCCTTCTCCTGGCGAACCTGATATATGCTCGGCTATCTCAGTGGACTTAAACAGTCAGTCGATCGGCGTAACAAGTGGCGTTTGGGTTCTTTACGAGTGGATTCAGTGTTGGAATCCTACTCTGGAGTACCATGCAAAGGGCGAAAGTTAGCATGGTGGAATGCAGAAGATAAGCATGTGGATTGTAAACCGAAGAATGGTTGGATTTAATTTAATCTAAGTCAGCATGGAAGAAGGATTTACCGATTCTGCTTAGAGACGTTTGAGTGTGATTGTTTGAATGGTACGTCGTTATCTTATTATGTTTTGTTTATTATTGGGGTTGATTGATTGTTCCAAGATATAGTTCCGTTGTTTATATTACTTAATTTTTTTATAATAATCCACACTTATTTTTGTATTAAAAACCAATATTTTATGCTACTCCCCTTGTTCTTATTTAAAGAATAGCCATTGTTCTTTATCCCATAACGAAATTAGTTCAGTCCATGCAAATTATAATCAGTGTTATATTCACATGCATGTTCAAGTGGGAAAAAGAAAGATGAATGGTTAGCCGCCTTCTATGGGCCCGAGGCAGGCTGTTTTGTTGTAAATAACTTCGTTGAATGTTTGGAACCTTTTACTAAGTACAGCAATATCATAACCCAACGATCCCGGAAGGTAGCAGTAACGTATTCGTATTTGTACTCTTTCTCTCTCTCTACGTACAATATGATTAAGCAGAGCGTGGTTGGTAAAACCAAGTCGCTACAATGTATATTAATATAATACAGGGTTATCGTCTAAATCAATTCTGAAAAGAAGAATTTTTATCTGGACTTGTGCGTGAATATATAATTATTTTCTCACCTGGACATGTCTTGGAAAGCATCATCAATCATTCTCAATTAGAGAATCCACGCCAAAGGCACAATTTTATGCACTATCGTTCATATTTAATTTTTATAAACGTCATAAATTCTATTAATGTACAATTGTCTATTTAAAACATTTTATATAAATAAATAATAGCAAGTTATTCCATATTGACCAACTATTGTCTGATATTTTTATTTATTGGTAGATGAAAGGAAACCTCATGAATCTTATAACAATTTTACTCATAATTTATAATTTCGTTAAATATTTCGCGTGGAAATAAGTTAATATAAATTGTAAACACAGGTTTAGTGCTGAAGAAATACATTTTATTTACAGAACTGAGGACATATTTAAAAATGAAGAGATTTGAAAATAAATTCAATTTGATAGACAAGCTATTCTACAAAAAAAAAGGCGACGATTTAGTTTTATAAGAAATCCTTTATCAAGTTATAAATTTAAGAAAAATGTCAGAGGCCGCAAGAATAAATGCAAATATAAAATTATTTTAACTTGTTACTGAGGGCCGTAATCAGTTATTATATGCACTAATATAAACTTTGAAGTCTGTACATAAAATTTGTATAAACGGTAAATAGTTAATGTAAGCACAAAGGTCATAATTACAGTTTAAAGCAGTGTGTGTAGCTAGCGTACACGTCACGTCGTTCCGCATTTGGTGAAGAATTCAACTTGCGTACATGTCACGTCGCTCCCACGCTGACGGGTTAATTCATTTTTTCTCATGTAATATACAGGGTTATATTCAAAGCGTAAGGCCTGCAGAACATAAGAGTGAACTACATTGTCTTTATAGGAAGCCAGATATAACAAGAACAGTTAAGTTTCGTAGACTGCGATGGGCAGGACATGTTGCACGTATGGGGAATGAAAGACTTGCATGGAAGCTTCTTGTAGAAAGCCAGAGGGAAAACGCCCTGTTGGTAGACCAAGAATGAGGTGGGAGAATAACATTAACTATGATTTGAGGGAAGTGGATTATACAGGGAATGATTGGAAAGCTTTAGCTCAGGATAGGGATGTATGGAGAGCTTATGTCCGCGCGGCCATGAACCTACGGGATCGATAGTGCCAGTGAGTAAGTAAGGAAGGCCTGTAGAATGTAGATTCCATCAGATAATTTATTTTAATACTTTCTCTTTATATTTTTCTGTCATTGTATCACATTATGTCCATCACTGTGGTCTCGAGGTAGCGTGCTGCCTTGTCACGCAGCGGGTCCGGGTTCGATCCCCGGTCGGGGCAGTTTTTCTGGGTGAGGTTTTTATCGGGGTTTTTCCTCACCTGTAAGACAGGAAAACTTTAAGGCCCAAACGGTCCCCGAAATCATATGGCCATCATCATCATCATCCTTATTGTTATCACCATCATCATCATCCTTCACCCGTGTGGAAAGCAACGGGAAGCTACCACACCTACAATTCCCTAGTAAAGTTGCAAGCATAGCATGAAAATGCTATGATTGCAGTGAAGGACGTGCCCTTCGGGCAGAATTACTATGGATGGACAGTAGACATGCATAAAATTTAATTCCAAGCAAAAGGTTTAATAACCTTAAATTAACTTAACCCTTAACGGTTAAAACCTAAAGTTACTCTAGTTACTGTTTAAAAGTTACACAACGTGTTGTAATAATAAACACAAGTTTTCATTGTAATTAGGGCCTACTCATGTCTTCCTTTAAAACCTCCATTTTTCAACCAGTTCTCCATTTTAATGTGAACGGAAACGATTCTAATACACAACTGACAATTTACTGCTATTGTCACAAGGAAAAAAGTAGGATGTTGTTGAAAATACAAAATTAAATAAAAATTTGTTGAAATTCCACATTAACGCATATAATCAAAGGCCTGACCGCGATGTAACCGTTCCTCAGTCGGTGCTGTTGTTAGTATTGTTCACAACACAAAGAAGCGAATTCAAATGCTTTCCTAACGTTGTTACATAACTGTAAACCAGGCATTCGCTGTAAATATTAATTTATTGTGGAAATAATGTGATAAATTCCCGATGTTACACACATGTAACAAGGAAGATTACAGACTTAATTCAATTTTATAACAATAATATATAAAATTATTATTACTATTATTATTATTATTATTATTATTATTATTATTATTATTATTATTATTATTATTATTATTATTATTATTACAATGCCGCAGAAGTGAAGGAAACAATAATAGACCTAACTTCGAAACCCGGAAATTACGGAAAAGTTTTGGCGAACCCCTTGAAATATTTCTCGAACCCCCTGGGGGTTTTGCGAACCACATGTTGGGAAACGATAGTCTAAACGATAAAAGTAAAGTAAAGTGATCCCACAACAGGCCCGGAGGCCATTCGGTTAGTAGGAGGTTAAGGCTCCCACTTTTTTCTAGACAATCGGCACTTTATGTCAGCCGGGTTGTCAGCCCTGCGTGACGGCCGCCTTTACCCCCAGAACAAGCGTCTGGTACTCATTTCCGTTAGAGGCTGAGTCGACCCCAGGGCCATAGTGCCGCCAGAGGGTTTGGGTCAGTTTAAAAATCCTAACCCCAACGGGACATGAACCCTCGACCCTCCGGATTGTAGCTCAGTACCTTAACCACTACGCTACGGCGTACTACATTACAAAATCGTTAAATACATTCATTTAGTAACTTTACCTTAGAACATTTTCCTGGGCACTTTCACTGAGAGAGGCGATGTTAATACCAGAAGCATCTGTCATGGCTCCTCCAAATCCAAACATTTCCTGATAGGTGATCTCTTGGTTGACAGTAAACACTGCTTCTGCATCACCTGCAAAAAAAAACAGTAAAGTAGGTGGTCAAGGCTCCTAGATAACAATCAGCAAGATGGCCACCTTTACTGAAAAATACACGGCAAGTAATTATTTCAGTTAGAGGCCAAGTCGACACAGGGCAAAGGTACTGTCACAAGGTGTGGACACAGGGCAAAGGTACTGTCACAAGGTGTGGACACAGGGCAAAGGTACTGTCACAAGGTGTGGACACAGGGCAAAGGTACTGTCACAAGGTGTGGACACAGGGCAAAGGTACTGTCACAAGGTGTGGACACAGGGCAAAGGTACTGTCACAAGGTGTGGACACAGGGCAAAGGTACTGTCACAAGGTGTGGACACAGGGCAAAGGTACTGTCACAAGGTGTGGACACAGGGCAAAGGTACTGTCACAAGGTGTGGACACAGGGCAAAGGTACTGTCACAAGGTGTGGACACAGGGCAAAGGTGCTGTCACAAGGTGTGGACACAGGGCAAAGGTACTGTCACAAGGTGTGGACACAGGGCAAAGGTACTGTCACAAGGTGTAGACATATCATGACTCAGGGTGTCCGAAAAGTCTCTAACCATTTCTGGGAAGGAGCAGTTTAATTCAAATCAAATGTTTGTGGTATCAAAGAAGACACTGTAATTGGACGAAATCACTGCAGTTCGACATGACTGCCCTCCATATCGAAGCAGAGTTGCCATCTTTCCTCAGCGCACCTAAACACACGCCGCAACATTGCTGGGGTAATTGTACGCACCGATGCCGAAATGCGTTCACACAGGTGTTGAAAATCCCTAATCGTGACATTTTAAACCTGACTCTTTATGTAACCCCATGCAAATAAGTCCAAGGTCGTACAATGTGCGCAAAGTGTAGTGGGGCACCGTATTGTTGGAACAACACCTAATCCAGAATGTTGTCGGCAAGCAATTTGGGCTCCAGCAGCAATAGCTCAAGCATGTCCAGGTACAATGTTGAATTTACTGTTGCTTCAGCAAAAAGGAATGGACCGTAAATGCTCTCTTGGGTAGGGCCCAACCTTTGGACTATTACGTTCCAATTCCATGGCGATGTTTGGTTGTTCGTCAGCCCATATCCTGCTGTTGTGGCGATCGACGAGGCCACAGGTATGAAAGGTAGCCTCATCACTGAATGGGAATCTTCATTGTTTTCTCCCCAATTAAGAATAGCTGTATTCAATAAGGGAATTTGGAGAGGGTTAAAGGGTAAAATTCCTGCCGGGCGTCAAAGGGATCCAATGTCAATAGTGGGAGAGAGACTTCTATGAAAGAAGGCTAAAAAAATTGAAAGAAAGAAAAATACCGTGGCACGTGGCCATTGTGCCACATAGTCTTCAGGTTCAAAATGATGGAGCACCTGGATGTGGTAAGCCTTTTTCTTCAGTATGAAGTGCAAGATTTGCCACACAGTTCGCAACTGAGACGACGTACCGACGCTTTGGACTCTGCTCGATCGCCTGTCGTATGGTCTGCAGAGTTTCCTGTGAAGTCATGGCCGATTACAAATATTCCCAGTTCTTTTGAACTTATTCACCAAAGCTCTTATGGTTGTTCGCGTTGGGGCTTCTGTTCAGTGCCGTCGGTGAAACCGTTCTTGTACCTCAGCAAAGGGCAGTACATTGAGTCTCCAACTTACGACGTCTATTCGCTTTTGTATGGTCAACATATTTCGGATTACCTACAATAGAGAGTAAAAAATTAGTGTTTTCTCAGAAATGGTTAGGGAATTTTCGGACACTATATTTGTCATAAGGTCGCTATCGCTCGATTTTTAAACATTTCCTCGCTTTTGTAAAAAACACTTCCCAACCTCGGATCCTAATATACTATTATTTTCACAGCATATAAAGTAGCATATTTACTGCAGGCGGTGTAAAGGTAGGGATATAAAATTTCATCATTGTAATTTTTCTTTCTTTTTGAGGAAAATGTACTAATTGCTATTAGGGTGACTTAACTTACCATCCTGGAATGTATTTTGGAATGTGCCTGCTATGTTGTAAAACCGACGACCATCTTTACTTGATACATAAGCAAGAAACCCGCCATCAGGTACATTAAATTGTGAAGGCAGAGAGTCGCAATATGTCGCGTTACAGACACACACCATGTTCCCTGCACCATATTCTCGCGCTGCACACTCTTCGCCATGAGCATTGCCTGAAACATTAAGTAAAAATTATCCGGTATTTATTTATTACAGCACTTTCATTTTAAGACAAAATAAAATTAATAGAAAATTGTAGATGTACACAGCCTCTCGCTGAATTAAATACTCAATATAAGGCCGTAAAATGTTCACAGGACATTTCAATCAAAATTTGTATCAAGCTATCCCCTGGTTATGTGGTTGTAATAATCTCAAAAAAATTGTTCTGCTGGCCGTGTTCTCTTTGTTCTCGTCTGGAAAGAACGTTTGGAACAAGACAGGAATTAAGGATTTAAAAAGCCCTGAAAAGACACAAACTCTCATTTCATCACATTACAAGCCTTAAGCAGTTGAAGAAACAGTTCGGCAACAGTTTACCCCTTACCACACCATAGACCCCTGAAATGTGACTACAGAAGCCACAACTGCACTATATTTTAATTGTCTGTTTTGATCACTTGATCTAAACCATTACTATTTATTCATCATCATCATCATGAATTAAGGAAGAGGCTAGTGAAGTGCTTTGTGTGGAGTGTAGCATTGTATGGTGCAGAGACTTGGACATTACGACGGAATGAGGAAAAGCGACTGGAAGCTTTTGAGGTGTGGATATGGAGAAGAATGGAACGTATAAAAATAGACAGACAAAGTAAGAAATAAACATGTGCTAGACAGAGTGGGTGAAAGAAGAACAATGCTGGAACTCATAAAGAAGAGGAAAATAAATTGGATTGGCCACTGGCTGAGAACAAACTGCCTGCTGAAGGATGCTCTAGAAGGAATGGTCAACGGAAAGAAAGTTAGAGGCAGAAAAAGACATCAGATGATAGACAATATTAACCCGTTGGGTGGGCGTTACGTGAATATCCGTCTCAAGAAAGCCTTCACTCGGTGGGAGTTACGGATATATCCAACGAGATATATATTATTTTTTTTCCATGTTATTTGGCGATTATGGAACGCAAAATTTTGAAGATCTGTTCTGTATGGGTATGACATCTAGTGTGATTTTTTTCAACCCCTTTGACCGGTCTCTTAACAGTTTCTTATTACGAGAGTTAAAATCACATATCATGTATGCGCGCAAGAACGGACTAACGTGTATCGGTAACTGGCCTGCTATATAACATTCATGATAAAATATTATTCACTAGACGTGTTCAGAAAAAAAAACAAACACCATCTGTTTGCTCAACATAATATATCTCTCAACTCAGATTAGCCTTAAACCTTAATGCAAGAACGGTCTACGTTAATGAAAAAATAATATCTTTGGTACAGTTTCTTGTAACTTCTCATTCACACGTTTAAATGAGAGGTCTGTCTTTTATCACATTAGAAAAATATTGCCACAAACATTCAATTGGGGTTGCTAACTTTTACCCTCCATTCTCCAGTCTTGAAGTAACTAGTTCAAACGTCTTATTTCGCTTCTAGTTTTTTTTTCACTTCATCATATTTTTTATAAGCTACTTACAATTTACTGAAAATAAGAGTGTTTTCTAAAATGAAGTTATGTAGCATTCATGATACTAACAACAATAATAACCAGTGACTTCTCAACACACCAGTGTTCAATAACACCACTGATAATATCTGATGACGTCAATAATCACTATTACTACAATAAAAACTACTAATTGTACAGATATATATTTTACGGTATATTAAAGTTCTAAAAATAAAAGAAAATTGCGATTATTTGTAATAACTCAAAATTGACAGTATTTAGTAACGCCACTGGTCATATGTGTCGTAAAATGTTAATATTTACACAGTGTTAAAAGAGATCGTATATTTACATTATAAACTTCGGAGTAAATTGCCAATATAAATTAATTCATTAATTTATACATATATCCTAAATGCTTAGTTTATATCGATGTAAGACTTGAAATAACGCCACTGATGACAGACACCATGTAAGGCCAGAGTTAACATTTATTGCATTTAAGAGATTTGCATACTTTTTAATATTCATTACATGTATTATAAAGAATGTTTTCCAAATTACTTTTAAATTGAACACGAGAAGACACTTGTGCCGTTTTTGTACTAAAGTTGAAAAAAATAAAAATATGAAATTTCGATTAAAAAATATGACCATATGAAAGAGAATGGTTGTTTTGTATAATATTTGATGGATATGTTACAAATGTTTACTCCCTGTATTTTTATAATATTTTAAATTAAAGGAAGAAAAGGCTCCCCACAGAGCTGTAGAACTGCACTAGCTAGGTCTCCAGTAAGGGGTTAAAATAAATGGTTTGTATGCAGATACAAAAAGGAAAGCTGAGTTAAGGAAAGAGTGGAGAATGCTGAGTTTGCAATGAAAAACCTGCTCTTGAGCAGAACACTGTGAATGAATCACCATCATTCTCTTACCGTGTCCTCCTTTCGGAAGGTCGATTCCAAATACGCCTCAAACCATCTCTATCTTCCCAGGCTTGCCCTCTCTCTTGTAGACTTTTCTTCACTTGGTTAATCCATCTTTCTCGTGGTCTACCTCGTGGTCGTTTTCCTTGTATCTTGAGATTTAACAGTCTTTGTGGTAGTCTTTCCTTTTCCATTCTTTTTAAATGTCCAAACCATTTTAATCTACTTTTTTCTATGTCTTCTTTTTTCTTTCTTAAACGTAATTTGTAGGATTTTCATCCTGTTTATTTCCAAAATCACTCCTCGGAGGAAGACGTATTGATGTGCATTCACTGTCTATCCATCTCTTGGCTGGTCTTCCTCTTGTTCTTCTCCCGTCCATTGGTCTATCTTCTTTAGCTCTTTTTGCAAGTCGGTTGTCTTCCATTCTTTCTATATGACCTTTCCAATATTTTCGTCTATCTATAATAAATTTGGTTATGTCTTGAATATGGCATTGTTCCTAATTCCTGTGTTGTGTATTTTATCAAATAATGTTTTCCCCTGAATAGTTCTTACGATTTTCATTTCGCATGTGCTTATTATTTGTTTAGTTTTTCTTGTATCAGCCCTAGTTTCTGCTCCATATACGATAACTGGTCGAACTATCGTTTTGTATATGCGGGTTTTGCTTTCTATTGACATATGTTTGTTGCGCCAAATTAAATATTTCATAGATCCTGATATTTGTGCAGCTTTATCAGCTTGTTTTTTTACTTCTTTTTTTTCTATGCTGTTGTTAATTTTTCTACACTTAATGTCTCCCTGATTTTGTCATTCTTTATTCTACCTCTCCTTGTTTTATGTACAATTCCACGTAAGAATTTAATTTCTGTAGCTTGGATTCTGCTCAAGTCCTTCTTTGTATATGTCCAGGTCTCAGCTGCATGTGTTACAACTGGTTTGAAATAAGTTTTATACATTATTTTTTATCACATGCATTAATTCAAGGACGTTGTGTATTAAAATTACAAGATCACGTGCACAAACAGCGACGCATCACATTGAAATTCAGAGTAGTAACATTGGACGTGATATCTTTGGTTGTAAAAATGTAGTTTTCGCATAAACATTTCCACGTACTTCCTCTTCCTGTACAATAAATTAATTGCTTATCGTTTATGACGAGACCTTCGCGTACATTCCTATGATATCGCCCATTACGGTATGTAACTTCTGCCCTCCGCTGCCGGCTAGTGGGAGAACAAACACTGCTTGCAACCTTGACATATCTACACTTCCAAACATTATTATATATACACTAGCTAATATCCGGCGTGTGCTGCTACGCCTAAATAAATGAAAATTAATGTGCTTTTATGTTTAGTTGAATAAGTAAAAGGAAAAATAATTATAAATTTATATTTTTTATTATCCCGTGCTGATTACCCGGCGTTGCCCGGAATCTACTTATCTCGATCTTCTTAACATAAATCAACTGAAATACGAAAATTAATGTGTTTTATGTTTAATTAAATAAGTAAATATAAATATATATATATATATATATCGTAATTATTTTTAGATACCCCGTGCTGTTTACCCGGCGTTGTCCGGGAATCTACTCGTCCCGATCTTCTTGGCATAAATGAGCTGAAAGACAAACAATAATGTACTTTTTATGATTAGTTGAATAAGTGAAATGAAAAATAATTATAAATGTATATCGTAATTATTTTAAGATTCCCCGTGCTGATTACCCGGTGTTGCCTTGGAATCTACTTATCTCGATCTTATAATCACCTAAAAGACAAAATCCGTTATGTGCTGCTATGCTTGCTACTTTTTTTGTAGAGCTTTTTGAGATATTCAATTATGTGTACATTAATTTTGAATATTTATTATGGTTTAGGCAGCGTAAGCCATTTAAGCGTCCAAAGAGCTACTTTCTTCACGTTTATCCACTACAAAGGGCTATTTTTACGGGTGTAGGAGTTGAGTATCACAACTCTCTTATAGCATATGTTCATCCCGTGAATCCTCTGAAGATTTTGGTAAAAGCCCCATCACAATCGGATCAACGGTATGGCCGCGCATAAAATACGAACAAACAAACAAACAAACAAACAAACATTTTATATATTAGATATAGGCCTAATTATCCCTTATTCTTGTTCAATAATAGATCTTGGACTGCATTTAGACGTAAATTTAACCTGGCAAACACAAGTGAAACACATATGTAAAAAGACTTTCTCCATCTTACATTATCTTAGACGTTTAAAGAATTTTCTCCCAGTTTCGTTAAAAACAAATCCTTGTGCAGAATCTTGTGTTGCCACACTTCGATTATTGTGACATTATGTTAATGATCTAAACTATGACTTGTCGCAGAGACTGCAGCGTGTTCATAATGCTTGCGTTCGATTCATTTTCAATATCCGCCGTTATGACCATATTTCCGAACACTTTAATAACCTCTCTTGGCTCCGTCTTACTGACAGACGTAAATTGCACTCTCTTTCATCACTTTTCAAGCTTCTGAATTCCTACACTTCTACTTACCTGGCGTCCAGATTTGAGAAGTTATCCTCTTACCACAATATTGACACTAGGTCACTTCGATTACATTGAGCAAAAAAAAAATACTCTTTATTTCTCTCTCAGAAATAAAAATATGTGATTCTGATAATATTTTTTTTTCCCTGACTTCAAGTATGATCCCGCGCCGTAGCCGAGTTGTTAAGGCAGGAAGCCTTGGCGCAGAGCTACGGGACTTGCGCTGGTTCGAGTCTCCATGGGGGAAAACATTTTTTCATGATATTTCGGCCAGTATGGGACCGGTGCCCACCCAGCATCTTGAGGCATTTGGGTAGCTACAACAAGTAGCGGCTCCACGTTGTGAAAACCAGTTATAATGGCTGGGGACCCGACATGCTGACCACATGTCACCCCTACACTGGCTGATGATCATCCACATCTGTGATTGGCACATGTGGATGTGAGGCCAGCAGCCGGCTGGTAGGCTAAGGGACTTCTAGGCCTGTCGCGCCAGGAGGAGGAGGAATTCAAATATGATATCGGCTTTTCTCCATCGCGCAAGGTTTCCCAGAGACAGAAATTTATAATTTCAAACACTTTAATATTTTCTACATTCGTAACTACACAATATTCGAACATTCGGACTCACCTAGAAAGTAAGAAATAACGATTTTCTGCTATATTACGCCTGTGGAGCATCCCTCTTGATGGTCCAACAATAATCGGCCAGCATATTAGGATTCCATTTGCGTTGATATCTCTTTTCCATAGCTGAAATCTCCTGAGTTAGCTCATTTGGTTTTATTTTACAATGGACAAATCGACGAAAAAACGTTTATTAAAAAACAATTATTTAAATCCATTAATTGAAATTGAAATAAAAAACTGTGGGTGATGGAGAAATTCCGAATACATATTTGAAAACACGATAAAAAACTGCATTAAGTACAACTATTGGTGCTCATGAGACAAAATCATGTTGACCAGTGTAATATTAATATCAACGCTTAATTGTCGTAAGGGATGGAAAATCATCCTTAAAAACAAAAATTATCTCCTGGAAACAATATTCTTGTCTTGTAATCTTGTAAGCCCATGATTCCCTTAACAGAGATTTAGGGGCTCTCCCCCTACAGGGAAGAATTTCAACCATACCAATTTAGTTACACTTGTTTTTGTATAGATGCCATTTGAGTGGTTCGTGCTCAGCGTTCCGCCTCATACTGACATCTAGGAAACCAAGGTAGTACTAGGACGGGAAAATTCGGTAAATTTTGCGTAGAGGCCTTTTTATTCAGGCTTAAGGATCTTTTACGAGCCTGAAAATCTTCAGACTTGGGACCCACGGCTTAAAGTCCCTCCCGGTGGACTTGCTCCTTGGATTTTCCATCCTAAGGAAATCCCGCGCCGTAGCCGAGCGGTTAAGGTAGGAAGCCTTGGCGCAGAGCTACGGGACTTGCGCTGGTTCGAGTCTCCATGGGGGAAGAAATTTTCTCATGGTATTTCGGCCAGTATGGGACCGGTGCCCACCCAGCATCGCGAGGCAATTGGGTAGCTACAATAAGTAGCGGCTCCAGGTTGAGGAACCAGCTATAACGGCTGGGGGACTCGACATGCTAACCACATGTCACCCCTACACTGGCTGTTGATCATCTACCTCTGTGATTGACACATGTGGATGTGAAGGGCCAGCAGCCGGCTGGTAAAAGGGCAACCGCTGAAAAGAAAAGTGGAAAGACCCTCAATCGGAGAAAATCCATCGACCCCGGCCGGGTTTGAACCCGCGACCCTCGGGACCAGAGGCAAAGAGCATAACCACTAGTCCACCGCGGCCGACGGAAACAATATTCTGCGGTTAAATCACGCTTGAGATTGTAATAGAAAATGAATCCAAAATTACGTTTGGCAAAGGTTTTCATCCACATGTTAACACACCTGGGAGTTGTGGGTGTTGCAAGACAGCTGGAGAAGTGCGGTTACGCAGAGATAAATTTTATCTCCGTGCGACAAGACGGAACAAACTTTGTACTGTTGTACTGCCTCACATTATCTTCGTGTTTTCATAAGATTGCGTCATCAATCCACGATAAGCAAGAAGCACCGATGGCCATTTGTTTCCATTCTGCAGGAGGACTTGTTTAAGGGTAGCCATGAGTGAATCTTGAAACTTCGAAACTAATATAGGTCATCATTAGAGTTCGGATGTTAGGCACTTAAAAAGTTAAAAATAGGCAGGCAAAAAGGCACTAATAATCTTTAATATAGGCACTAAAAATTTATAATAGGCTCTTACAAAAATGGACTACAACGTAAATTTTAGTCTTGCGTTAAAATAAAATAGCCCGTATTTGTTATTTCGCCTAACGAGGGTGCATTGAGGGGTAAACCATATATGTGCTAGGTTATTGTCCTATTCCCACTCTTACCCTAAAATATTCTAAGAGAATTTATAAAAAGAACACTTGAAAAATTTTATACAATGATATGTGTCATGAAGTTTGTCCATTTCAATTGATTTCATTGAAATACTAAGTTAATTTCGAGAAAAAATGGCAAATAGGCATTTATAGCATTGTAAGCTGAAATAGGCATTTATAGGCAAAATTAACTTAATGGAAAACAATTCTAGGGTCATCGGTATGAACTTATATTAAATCATTTTTACAATATCTATAATAAATAACTGTAGGCATTTTCCCTAACATCCGATCTCTAGTCATCATCATCTTAAGGCAGGACAACTTCAAAAGTGAAAGTTTTGGCCTTCTCAACAATCCTCCTCCATGCCAATCTGTCTCTTGCCATATTCAAATTAGTCACTTTCATTTTCTTTACATCGTTCAATGTGTCATCTGACCTTTGGTCTTCCAACAGCTCTGCCTCCTATAGGTTTCCATTTATAGAGTTTCTTGACCAATCTCTGATCATCCATTCTTATCAAATGTCCAAGAATTTAAAAACTTGATTTGAATGAATCTTCTTGTTAAATTTAAAAATTTAAATAAATTATTGTCGTATTGTTGCTTAGATCAGTTGATATGTACTATAATAACACAATTCATAATTTGTTAACATGTCTGAAGAAGGTACAGTGTACCGAAACAGCTGTCACTGAATTATATCTTAATAAATATGAAAATCAAATAAAACTAAGTTTTATTTTTATTTAATTAATGGATAATTAACCGGTCGGGAAACCTAAACCCCAGGGTCCGGATACGTACCGCGGTCCGTCAATTGGCGACCCTGCTCTACATTCATGTGAATGTGGTTATACCGCCGGTACTCGGTCCTCAGAGCAGGTTGAGAGGCGATGAAGAAATTATGGAAGAGTTTGATGTAGAACCCATTCTTCACCATATACAAAACTACCAGAACAACTGGAAAGCCCATCTTCAACGAATGCCATCTCATAGAATATTCCAAAAGCTATGCTTCGCTACTGCCCCCAAGGCAAAAGATCGCTGGGACGTCCAAAAAAAGCGCTGGATGGAAAATTCCTCTTTGAGACCGTAACAGGCCACATGGCCTAATACTTGCATGGATGATTTTTTTTTCAAATGCCCCAGGCTGTCTTCCGACATTCCTGGTTTTTCTTCTGGCATGGCGTACTTGTAACCCACTTCTGAGGTTGGGGCGCCTGGAAGGCGGGGTTACGTTGCCCCGATGATATGATGGTGATGATGATGATGATAGTCGTGCGCCAGGAGAGTCCTTAATCCTAAGCTTAATCTAAGATGAATATGAATGATGATGATTGCGATGGCCATATGATTTCGAGGACCGTTTGGGCCTTAAAGTTTTCCTGACATTTGTCTTACAGGTGAGGAAAAACCCTGATAAAAACCTCACCCAGAAAATCTGTCCCGACCGGGGATCGAAACCGGGCCCGCTGCGTGACAAGGCAGCACGCTACCTCGAGACCACAGCGGTGGACATGATGGTGATATAGAAGTAGCGAAATGCGGTTAAGAAAACTGAAATTGAGGTCGAGGGATTGTTTCATAATATTCTGCTCTTTCTTGCCAGTGACAGCAAGTAACTCCCGAGCTGTGCTGCGGGAGCTGATATAATCCCGGGATGAAAAACACATTGTATACTCACCCTGTATCCAAAGACCAAGAATTGCAAGTGTTAGCAGCTTCATTGTTGTCTGAGTGTTCGCTGGTGACTCCCCGTGTGAGGACACTTGTATCGTATTTATAGTAAAGTCGGACGGTTACATTTTGATAAAGTATATCTTAAAGATTGTAATCATAATGTATAGTACGTGGTCATTATTATACAGACATCGCGTCATACGTAATTACAACTTCTTTAAACATTTTCCTTATCTATAACCTAGATGCCGTGGCTGCCCACAGATACATTTAGTGGGTTCTTACATAATAATAATAATAATAATAATATAATAATAATAATAATAATAATAATAATAATAATAATAATAATAATAATAATAATAATAATAATAATAATAATAATAATAATAATAATAATAATAATTGTATTGTAAACCCATGTTTTCCCTTTACAGATATTTAGGCGCTCTCCCCTACAGGGAAGAATTTGAACCATACTAATTTAGTTACACTTGTTTTCGTGTAGATGCATTTGAGTGGTCCGTGGTCAGCGTTCCGCCTCATACTGACATCTAGGAAACCAAGGTAGTACTAGGCCGGGAAAATACGGTAAATTTTGCTTAGAGGCCTTTTCATTCAGGCTTAAGGATTTTTTACGAGCCTGAAAAATCTTCAGACTAGGGACCCACGGCTTAAAGTCCCTCCCGGAGGACTTGCTCCTTGGATTTTTCCGTCCTAAGAAATCCACCGACACCGGCCGGGTTTGAACCTGCGACCCTCGAGACCAGAGGCAAGGAGCATAACCAGTAGTCCACCGCGGCCGGTAATAATGATGATGATGATGATGATAATAATAATAATAATAATAATAATAATAATAATAATAATAATAATAATAATGATAATCTCCATGACGTGTGATAGGCCTGGAAGACTCTTGCCACCAGACGGCTGCTGTCCTCTAGTTTCATTTGTCACGTGATGCGGATCTCGAAGAAAATAAATGCTTGCACAGACTATTAATGACCAATCACGTTTAAATGAATTTTCTTTTACAGCCAATGACAGTCGTGTTTCACTTCACTCTTTATCGAATTCTCTTTACCACCTCCTGCTTTTGTGATAAAGAAAGCTCCTCCTTTTTAAAATACTGAACAGGTCAGAGCATTATTTTGCAGTGACTGACTCTCCAACAAATACGTTGAATATAGCAAACAATGAACAGATTCCTTCGAACTACTCATTTGATAATTGTGTGTTCAATAATTGTATTTTTAAATAATGATTTTACTGAGTTGTTTGCTGAAAATGAATTAATAACCTATAATGTTGGTTATAATATACAGTTTGATGTGTTTCATTTTTTCTCCACTAGGGTGCATTCTTACAATATTGCGATCCTATTTGGCAATAAATAATATCAAGTTGCAATGAATAAACAAATTAAACATAACCGCACATTTCTGATTTGTTTTCAAACATCGTCGTTTACATTAAATATATAAATATTTTAAAATAACTATATTTAAATAATGATTTGTGAGTAAACAACTAAATTGTATTCGTTAAATAGTCCTAACAAATGCCACTCTTGATTTCCAAATTCTCTACATAAATTCAATCACGACATTACTTACTTACTTACTTACTTACTCACTGGCACTATCGAACCCGTAGGTTCATGGCCGCGCAGACATAAGCTCTTCATACATCCCTATCCTGAGCTAATGCTTTCCAATCATTACCTGTATAATCTACTTCCCTCAAATCATAGTTAATGTTATTCTCCCACCTCATTCTTGGTCTACCAACTGGGCGTTTTCCCTCTGGTTTTCCTACAAGAAGCTTCCATGCATGTCTTTCATTCCCATACGTGCCACATGTCCTGCCCATCGCAGTCTAAGAGACTTAACTTTTCTTATTATATCTGGCTTCCTATAAAGACCATGTAGTTCATTGTTATGTAATCTTCTCCATTCACCTGTCTGTTCATCTCTCTTTGGTCCAAAAATTTTCCTAAGAACTTTATTCTCAAATACTTATGACTATTTAACTCATAGACCGATAATCTTGCCTCTTCCTGTTCGTAATGAGAGATATCTCCGCAAATTAACTTCTTTGACAAGGGTATCGATTGAGCAATGTACGACCGATATGGTACAGCAAGAAATGCTGAAAGAAAACAACTTCAAAAATTACAAAAAAAAAGTTAGTTCTGTTGCTCCAAAAAAAAATTATTAAATACTAGGTAATGCGCTGCTACGCCTAAATAAATGAAAATTATGTGATTTTATGTTCAGTTCAATAAGTAAAAAAAATTATAAATTTATATTTTTAGATGGCCAGTGCTGATTACCCTGCGTTGCCCGGGAATCTACTCATCCCGATCTTCTTGACATAAATGAGCTGAAATACGAAAATTAATGTGTTTTATGTTTAGTTAAATAACTTGAAGGACAAATTTATATCGTAATTATTTTTAGATACCCAGTGCTGATTACCCGGCGTTGTCCGGGAATCTACTGATCCCGATCTTCTTGGCATAAATGAGCTGAAAAACAAAAATTAATGTACTTCTTATGATTAGTTGAATAAGTAAAATGAAAAATAATTATAAATGTATATCGTAATTATTTTAAGATTCCCCGTGCTGATTACCCGGTGTTGACCGGGAATCTAGTTATCTCGATATTCTTGGCATAGATGAGCTAAACGACAAAATTCGTCATGTGCTGCTATGCTTGCACAGGAATCTACGTACTTGTCTCGATCTTCTTGGCATCAATGAAAGACAAAAATAGTTATTGTGAGTTATCCGTAAGAGATAAACATATGCTGTCACGGACATTTTTGTAGAGCTTTTTGAGATATTCAATTCTGTGTACATTAATTTTGTGTATTTGCTATGGTTTAGGCAGCGTAAGCCATTTAAGCGTCCAAAGAGCTACTTTTTTCACATTTTCCACTACAAAGGGCGATTTTTAAGGGTGTAGGAGTTGAGTATCACAACTCTCTTATAGCCTATGTTCATCCCGGGAATCTCCTGAACATTTTGTAAAAAGCCCCATCGCAATCGGATCAACGGTATGGCCGCGCATAAAATACGAACAAACAAACAAACAAACATTCATTTTTATATATTAGATTGTATAATGAATCCGCATTATTGTTAATAGTTCTTTCTCATACAATCATCTGTTATTGATTTTTCCCAAGCCCAAAGAAATTTAACAGTAAATATATGTTATTTATAACTATGCAGCCGGCTTAGAAATTGCCCGGAAGTACGAAAGGAATACATAACCTCACATTTGATAAATATTCTTCTTCCTTCCAAGTATTAGGCCAAGGCCTGTTACGATCCTATAGAAATTTTTTCCTCCAGCGTTTGATCCTTCCTGGAAATTCTCGCATAAGACTTGAAAGCATAATAATAGTCCCTTCGATTGGTTGCTGGCCAAAGGAAGGCAAGACCAGTGATGGGGCTGCCATCTTATAGCCTCTGGTCAGGCTTTTCTGGAGAAGAAAAGAAAATAAAGGAAAGAAGAAATGGAAGAAAGGAAAGAACTCCCTAGCCCTCGGATGCCCTAATAGCGTCGGGGTCGAAAAAACAAGAGTTAACCAAGAGAGATTAGACAGTAAAGTTAAAAGAGTGCAAAACACAAGTAAGTGGAAGAAATGTTTTGCTCAGCTTGAGCACCTTGTGGTCGCCATCCACATATCCCCTAGATGAGGACCCCTGAGGGATTTGATAAATATTAAACATTATAATTATTTTTAGCTTCTGATGTTGTATTATTCGCTAATTTAGTCACTCCAAATCCAACGCGAGGTTGAGTTTTTCATTAGACAAAATCACTCGCCAATTTGTTGCTCGTGATTTTTTCACAAAAACACAACCTCTTGTTAGATTAGTGTTGATAAATATATTCGTGCATTTGTTTATCATCATCCTTCCGCGCATTTTCTTTTTTGCCCGTTATTCTTTCAAATCAGTGCAGAGATATTTTTCCCATTTGGGCGTTACTGTCATGGATATGCAGGGTGTCCCATTCAAACCTCACACATTTTAATTAATCACAACTCTCAAAGTATGCGGAATTATGAAATGAGGTTGGTATTAAAAGAAAGGGAAACTCAAAGAATTTTTGTTTTCATTGTTGCAGTTAATTCATCTGTCGCATGTTGGACAATGACATAAAACCACGTTCGCCAGGCATCAACTCCACCGGACTTCTTCCTCTGGGGGTATGTAATAGACCGTGTGTTTGCGACTCCAGTACAAGATCTGCATGATTTACAAACCTGTATCCTTTACAAAATTCAAACAGTACCAATGCACATGTTGGACAGAACGTGGCACGAAATCTAATGCAGACTTGATATTGTTCGTGCTACTAATGGTGCACATATAGAGGTGTTTTAATGTGTGGCAATGAAATTTCTTTGAGTTTCTGTTTCGTTTAATACCGGCCTCATTTCATAATTCCGCATACTTTGTTAGTTATGATTAATTAAAATGTGGAAGGTTTGAATGGGACACCCTGTATATCCTTATTATTTGTAATTCTGCCCGGTTTTATTGACATTGTCAGATGTAATTAATTGCAAAATCATTATATCTTCGCTTATCACAAGCACAATCTCTACTTGACCTGCTATCGAAAGGTCTGATTTTTCTAATGTAGGTCACCTCTTCTGAAGTAAGTTCCAGTTGTAATGTAAACAAATTATGTGTATTGACTGCATTTTGATTGGTCGAATTAAGCGGATAATAAAATATAGGATCAGATCAGAATCGTTGCTGAAACTCTCCAGTTACTAAAAACAATCTTCTTTGCACGTTGTGCGCATTTCTTATTTTAATATAAATGTAGTTCGGCCCGTAACACGCGAAATAAATTAAATAAAGTGTGTTACCTACCACATGTGTATGTAAGTTATACAGGAGAATCTTAAAATAATAATAATAATAATAATAATATATAATAAATAATAATAATAATAATAAATAATAATAATAATAATAATAATCATAGTACATTCACGAATTTAGGTCATTTGTTGACCTGTTCGGCCTCAAGCGAAACACCAACCAAAAGTCTTTTGAGTGGACGTCCTGGTCTTCTTCTTCCTGCAGGTTGATATCTTAACATTTGTTTGTGTATTCTGTGGTATTCCATTCGATGAACATGTTGCATCCATCTTGACATATCCATCCATCCATAGTAATTCTGCCCGAAGGCAGGCCCTTCACTGCAATCGTAGCATTCCCATGCTATGCTTGCAGCTTTAGTAGGTAATTGTAGGTGTGGCAGCTTCCCGTTGCTTTCCACACCGGTGAAGGATGATGATGATGATAAGGATGACCATATGATTTCGGGGACCGTTTGGGCCTTAAGTTTTCCTGACATTTGTCTTACAGGTGAGGAAAACCCCCGATAAAAACCTCACCCAGAAAAACTGCCCCGACCGGTTATCGAACCCGGGCCCGCTGCGTGACAAGGCAGCACGCTACCTCGAGACCACAGCGGTAGACTTTGACATATAACACTGAGCAACAAAAAATAAACTTTTTTGTCTCAGAAAGAAAAATATGTGATCCTGATAGTATTTTTTCTCCTGAATTCAAATATGATATCGGTTTTTCTCCATCACGCAAGGTTTCCGAGAGACAGGCATTTATAATTTCAAATACTTTAATATTTTCTACATTCGTAACTACACAATATTCGAACATTCGGACTCACCTAGAAAGTAAGAAATGACGATTTTCTGCTATATTTTGCCTGTGGAGCATCCCTCTTGATGGTCCAACATTAATCGGCCAGCATATTAGGATTCCATTTGCCTTGATATCTCTTTTCCACAGCTGAAATCTCCTGAGTTAGCTCATTTGGTTTTATTTTACAATGGACAAATGGCCGAAACATGTTTATTTAAAAAATAATTATTTAAATCCATTAATTGAAATTGAAATAAACAAAAACTATGGGTGATGGAGAAATTATGAATACATATTCGAAAACACGATAAAAACTGCATTAAGTACAACTATTGGTACTCATGAGACAAAAATCATGTTGACAAGTGTAATCAGAGATTTTGTTTTCTAAAGGTTCCATGTGTAATTCTTCTAAGATGTCTTCATTTTTTTGTGATCTAGTAGTGTGTATCCTGCAGTCCCCCGAAGATATCTCATTTCAGCAGATCTAAGTCTCTGTATATCCTTCTGTTTCAACGTCCATACTTCGATACCATACAAAAGAGTTGGAAGAGCCAGTGTTTTATACACTTTTAGTCTTGAATGTTTTTGTACTAACTGTGGCTTTTTTTATTTTCTGACGATTCTGTCCAGGATTTTAGAAACAAATATGAAAATATTGTATTGTCACGGGTCCTTTACAAGTATACAAAGTTTCAAGTCGATCCAATGATTTTAAGTGGGTGAAAATCGCGTTGAAAGATTCCGTCACATAGATAGATATATAGAGGTCAAGCTAATATAAAGCGTGTAAAAACAGTTTCAGACTGCATATTAATTACAGATATGATTAATTGTAAGGTAGAGGAAGTGGCGAATGCTGCGGTTCATTTTATATTACCAGCAAAGTCGAAAAATAGATATGAAAAAGTATACAGAATATTTAAGGACATAAAGTAGAGAAACTTACTGAAATAAATAAGAAAACAATTAATGGAAATTGCAGGAACTGTTAAATTTGAATTATCAAAGTGGGAAATAAAATTGTGTTGTATTAATGAATAACATTTCAAATGGTAACATTTTTTTCGTTATTAACTCATTACTTTGTTGCGCGATAGTGCGCTTTGTCGTACTTACAGCAGTAGCGACCACGATTGAAAGTTCACCTTCCTACATTTCGGGGTTGCCAACCTAAATAACTATACTATAACATCTAGTGCAGAATCTTGTGTTACCACACTTCGATTATTGTGACATTATATATAATGATCTAAACTATGCCTTGTCGCAGAGACTGCAGCGTGTTCATAATGCTTGCATTCGATTCATTTTCAATATCCGCCGTTATGACCATATTTCCGAACACTTTAATAACCTCTCTTGGCTCCGTCTTACTGACAGACGTAAATTGCACTCTCTTTCGCTACTTTTCAAGCTTCTGAATTCCTACATTCCTACTTACCTGGCGTCCAGATTGAGAAGTTATCCTCCTACCACAATATTGACACTAGGTCACAAGATAGCAGTCTGCTAACAATTCCTCTTCATAGCACTTCCTCCTATTCTACTTCCTTCACAGTAGCCTCCGCCCGCTCCTGGAATCTCCTTCCTCAAGATATCAGGGGTTGCCGCACACTTGGCACCTTTAAGTCACGCTTATACAGTTACCTGTTGTCTAATAATTAATTTTTCTCTATTTATTTAATTTTATACTATGTCATTAATCTTTTCCTCGTTTTTTATATATTTTGTACATATTATATATTTAATTCGTTAAATTTAGAGTAAATCAAAATACATTATAAATATTAATTGTATTGTATTCATAACTTGTAATCGTTTATATATACATATTGTAATTTAGATTTAAGACTTTTCTTTTGTATTTTTTTTAAACCTGGTTGAGTGGTAGACAAGGCCTTAAGGCCTTAACTCTGCCAGGTAAAATAAAGCTATTATTATTATTATTATTATATATTACAAATCTCGTGCGAGAAGTAAAAACCACTACGCTTTATCTATACTACGTACAATGTATACACAAAAATATATCCAAAATCTAATGTTAATATACATTACACGAAACAAATCACTGCATTTTAAATAAACTGAACTTTATTTGAAACAATATAAAACAATGAATACGTACTTGCCGTCATTTTATAATTGATTGGTGTCACGGCCTGCTGTAGTCACAACTAATAAGCTTTGCCCAAACTGTTAACGTTAGTCAGTTGTTTATCTTCTTGTAATCCCATGTTTCCCTTAACATATATGGTCATCATCATCATCATCATCATCATCCTTATCATTATCATCATCATCTTTCAACTGTGTGGAAAAGAACGGCAAGCTACCACACCTACAATTCCCTAGTAAAGCTGCAAGCATAGCATGAAAATGCCTTTGGGCAGAATTACTATGGATGGATGGGATACATCCAAACTTCCCGTTTCACATTGAGTTGAAACAAAATGACTAAACATCCAGCATGAAGGTGGTGGTCAATCAAGAAATCATCTTTTGCACAGGAGTTGAACCAAAACAGGATTTTGCCCATGTACAGCAGAATAAAGAAATAAAACACGCACAAGGTTGTGAGAATAACCAAAATGTTTTAAAACAGTTCTGAAAATAACAATAAAGCACAATAAGTTATTATCTTGCAAGATGCACTCATCAAATACGGGCAGCTTTTCTACTTTCTCTTCATGCATGTACATCTTCTGTTTATACCTTTGTTTCACAAGAGAAAGAAAATACATAATTGTCCTTAAATTATTGTATGTAGTGCAGCACTACGCTACTGTATGACAATTTGAGAGATGAAGGAAATTTCATACCTACCTCAAATGTGTATATCCTATCCATGTTTATAAAAATCAGAAATAACATCTTCACAATCTATTACATTGGGTATGTAAATTTGTAATTTTCATGCAATTAACAGTTTGTTTACTTTTTTTCTGCATTCCTTATGGTTTGTGACCGTTATAGTTTTGTTGACAAAAATGAAACAATGTGTTATTTCTTTGAATAGGTCACAAAGATAGTAATTATGTAAATTAATTAATTATATTACATAAAAAATTCTGTATCCCATTCTCCCTAATTAACAGGAATACCAGAAAATTATATACCCAGTAAAATTTCCAGCTAAACTCTTTCATTTGTAACAGTTTTTTATTTTGGTACCTGACAAAGAAGTTATTTTGGATGAGAAAGATAAATGGAACACTCTGTATAGAGTTACTTAAAATTGCTAATGATTGCAGTGATATCCTCTACTGAGTTTTAGGTAAGTTAATCTTCAGACGTTTGTAGAAATTCTAACAATATAAAGCTCATAGTACATTCTAAAATAATATTATACAATTATATACCTTGTAAGTAGTTTTCTCCACAAGTCAATCAGTAGCTGGATACTAATGAAAACCTTCAGCACAGGATGGGACTGGTCCCAATAGCCTACAATGTTTTAATTATTTCACTTCCTGAGGTGACTACATAAAGAGAACATAATTTTAATTTTTTAAAAATAGACTAATACAATATAATAATTTTTCCATTAAATTTATTGCTATTGAATTATGTATAAATATTCAAAAACAGATATAAATTCTCTACATAGTGTAAAGTTGTAAATCTTCATAAATGAATGTAAATTCTCTAGGAGTATAAAGTCTTTGTATATACTTCAAAAAGCACGTGTAAGTCCTCTAAGGAGTATAAAAACCTTGTAAAATCTTCGAAAGCACGTGTAAGGCCTCTAAGGAGTATAAAAACCTTGTAAAATCTTCGAAAGCACGTGTAAGTCCTCTAAGGAGTATAAAAACCTTGTAAAATCTTCAAAAGCACGTGTAAGGCCTCTAAGGAGTATAAAAACCTTGTAAAATCTTCAAAAGCACGTGTAAGTCCTCTAAGGAGTATAAAAACCTTGTAAAATCTTCGAAAGCACGTGTAAGGCCTCTAAGGAGTATAAAAACCTTGTAAAATCTTCAAAAGCACGTGTAAGTCCTCTAAGGAGTATAAAAACTTTGTAAAATCTTCAAAAGCACGTGTAAGTCCTCTAAGGAGTATAAAAACCTTGTAAAATCTTCAAAAGCACGTGTAAGGCCTCTAAGGAGTATAAAAACCTTGTAAAATCTTCGAAAGCACGTGTAAGTCCTCTAAGGAGTATAAAAACCTTGTAAAATCTTCAAAAGCACGTGTAAGGCCTCTAAGGAGTATAAAAACCTTGTAAAATCTTCTAAAGCACGTGTAAGTCCTCTAAGGAGTATAAAAACCTTGTAAAATCTTCGAAAGCACGTGTAAGGCCTCTAAGGAGTATAAAAACCTTGTAAAATCTTCAAAAGCACGTGTAAGTCCTCTAAGGAGTATAAAAACCTTGTAAAATCTTTGAAAGCACGTGTAAGGCCTCTAAGGAGTATAAAAACCTTGTAAAATCTTCAAAAGCACGTGTAAGGCCTCTAAGGAGTATAAAAACCTTGTAAAATCTTCAAAAGCACGTGTAAGGCCTCTAAGGAGTATAAAAACCTTGTAAAATCTTCGAAAGCACGTGTAAGGCCTCTAAGGAGTATAAAAACCTTGTAAAATCTTCAAAAGCACGTGTAAGGCCTCTAAGGAGTATAAAAACTTTGTAAAATCTTCAAAAGCACGTGTAAGGCCTCTAAGGAGTATAAAAACTTTGTAAAATCTTCAAAAGCACGTGTAAGGCCTCTAAGGAGTATAAAAACCTTGTAAAATCTTCAAAAGCACGTGTAAGGCCTCTAAGGAGTATAAAAACCTTGTAAAATCTTCAAAAGCACGTGTAAGGCCTCTAAGGAGTATAAAAACCTTGTAAAATCTTCAAAAGCACGTGTAAGGCCTCTAAGGAGTATAAAAACCTTGTAAAATCTTCAAAAGCACGTGTAAGTCCTCTAAAGGAGTACAAAAACCTTGTAAAATCTTCGAAAGCACGTGTAAGTCCTCTAAGGAGTACAAAAACCTTGTAAAATCTTCGAAAGCACGTGTAAGTCCTCTAAGGAGTATAAAAACCTTGTAAAATCTTCAAAAGCACGTGTAAGGCCTCTAAGGAGTATAAAAACCTTGTAAAATCTTCGAAAGCACGTGTAAGGCCTCTAAGGAGTATAAAAACCTTGTAAAATCTTCGAAAGCACGTGTAAGGCCTCTAAGGAGTATAAAAACCTTGTAAAATCTTCGAAAGCACGTGTAAGGCCTCTAAGGAGTATAAAAACCTTGTAAAATCTTCGAAAGCACGTGTAAGGCCTCTAAGGAGTATAAAAACCTTGTAAAATCTTCAAAAAGCACGTGTAAGGCCTCTAAGGAGTATAAAAACCTTGTAAAATCTTCGAAAGCACGTGTAAGGCCTCTAAGGAGTATAAAAACCTTGTAAAATCTTCAAAAGCACGTGTAAGGCCTCTAAGGAGTATAAAAACCTTGTAAAATCTTCAAAGCACGTGTAAGGCCTCTAAGGAGTATAAAATCCTTGTAAAATCTTCGAAAGCACGTGTAAGGCCTCTAAGGAGTATAAAAACCTTGTAAAATCTTCGAAAGCACGTGTAAGGCCTCTAAGGAGTATAAAAACCTTGTAAAATCTTCAAAAGCACGTGTAAGGCCTCTAAGGAGTATAAAACCCTTGTAAAATCTTCAAAAGCACGTGTAAGGCCTCTAAGGAGTATAAAAACCTTGTAAAATCTTCAAAAGCACGTGTAAGGCCTCTAAGGAGTATAAAAACCTTGTAAAATCTTCAAAAGCACGTGTAAGGCCTCTAAGGAGTATAAAAACCTTGTAAAATCTTCGAAAGCACGTGTAAGGCCTCTAAGGAGTATAAAAACCTTGTAAAATCTTCGAAAGCACGTGTAAGGCCTCTAAGGAGTATAAAAACCTTGTAAAATCTTCAAAAGCACGTGTAAGTCCTCTAAGGAGTATAAAAACCTTGTAAAATCTTCAAAAGCATGTGTAAATCCTCTAAGGAGTATAAAAACCTTGTAAAATCTTCAAAAGCACGTGTAAGGCCTCTAAGGAGTATAAAAACCTTGTAAAATCTTCAAAAGCACGTGTAAGGCCTCTAAGGAGTATAAAAACCTTGTAAAATCTTCAAAAGCACGTGTAAGGCCTCTAAGGAGTATAAAAACCTTGTAAAATCTTCGAAAGCACGTGTATGGCCTCTAAGGAGTATAAAAACATTGTAAAATCTTCAAAAGCACGTGTAAGGCCTCTAAGGAGTATAGAAACCTTGTAAAATCTTCGAAAGCACGTGTAAGGTCTCTAAGGAGTATAAAAACCTTGTAAAATCTTCAAAAGCACGTGTAAGGCCTCTAAGGAGTATAAAAACCTTGTAAAATCTTCAGAAGCACGTGTAAGGCCTCTAAGGAGTATAAAAACCTTGTAAAATCTTCAAAAGCACGTGTAAGGCCTCTAAGGAGTATAAAAACCTTGTAAAATCTTCGAAAGCACGTGTAAGGCCTCTAAGGAGTATAAAAACCTTGTAAAATCTTCAAAAGCACGTGTAAGGCCTCTAAGGAGTATAAAAACCTTGTAAAATCTTCGAAAGCACGTGTATGGCCTCTAAGGAGTATAAAAACCTTGTAAAATCTTCGAAAGCACGTGTAAGGCCTCTAAGGAGTATAAAAACTTTGTAAAATCTTCGAAAGCACGTGTAAGTCCTCTAAGGAGTATAAAACCTTGTAAAATCTTCGAAAGCACGTGTAAGGCCTCTAAGGAGTATAAAAAACTTGTAAAATCTTCGAAAGCACGTGTAAGGCCTCTAAGGAGTATAAAAAACTTTGTAAAATTTTCGAAAGCACGTGTAAGACCTCTGAGGAGTATAAAAACCTTGTAAAATCTTAGAAAGCACGTGTAAGGCCTCTAAGGAGTATAAAAACCTTGTAAAATCTTCGAAAGCACGTGTAAGGCCTCTACGGAGTATAAAAACCTTGTAAAATCTTCGAAAGCACGTGTAAGGCCTCTAAGGAGTATAAAAACCTTGTAAAATCTTCGAAAGCACGTGTAAGGCCTCTAAGGAGTATAAAAACCTTGTAAAATCTTCGAAAGCACGTGTAAGGCCTCTAAGGAGTATAAAAACCTTGTAAAATCTTCGAAAAGCACGTGTAAGTCCTCTAAGGAGTATAAAAACCTTGTAAAATCTTCAAAAGCACGTGTAAGGCCTCTAAGGAGTATAAAAACCTTGTAAAATCTTCGAAAGCACGTGTAAGGCCTCTAAGGAGTATAAAAACCTTGTAAAATCTTCAAAAGCACGTGTAAGGCCTCTAAGGAGTATAAAAAACCTTGTAAAATCTTCAAAAGCACGTGTAAGGCCTCTAAGGAGTATAAAAACCTTGTAAAATCTTCGAAAGCACGTGTAAGGCCTCTAAGGAGTATAAAAACCTTGTAAAATCTTCGAAAGCACGTGTAAGTCCTCTAAGGAGTATAAAAAACCTTGTAAAATCTTCGAAAGCACGTGTAAGTCCTCTAAGGAGTATAAAAACCTTGTAAAATCTTCGAAAGCACGTGTAAGGCCTCTAAGGAGTATAAAAACCTTGTAAAATCTTCGAAAGCACGTGTAAGGCCTCTAAGGAGTATAAAACCTTGTAAAATCTTCGAAAAACACGTGTAAATCCTCTAAGGAGTATAAAAACCTTGTAAAATCTTCAAAAGCACGTGTAAGGCCTCTAAGGAGTATAAAAAACTTGTAAAATCTTCAAAAGCACGTGTAATGCCTCTAAGGAGTATAAAAACCTTGTAAAATCTTCAAAAGCACGTGTAAGACCTCTAAGGAGTATAAAAACCTTGTAAAATCTTCGAAAGCACGTGTAGGGCCTCTAAGGAGTATAAAAACCTTGTAAAATCTTCGAAAGCACGTGTAAGGCCTCTAAGGAGTATAAAAACCTTGTAAAATCTTCGAAAGCACGTGTAAGGCCTCTAAGGAGTATAAAAACCTTGTAAAATCTTCAAAAGCACGTGTAAGGCCTCTAAGGAGTATAAAAACCTTGTAAAATCTTCGAAAGCACGTGTAATGCCTCTAAGGAGTATAAAAACCTTGTAAAATCTTCAAAAGCACGTGTAAGGCCTCTAAGGAGTATATAAAAACCTTGTAAAATCTTCGAAAGCACGTGTAAGTCCTCTAAGGAGTATAAAAACCTTGTAAAATCTTCGAAAGCACGTGTAAGGCCTCTAAGGAGTATAAAAAACTTGTAAAATCTTCAAAAGCACGTGTAAGGCCTCTAAGGAGTATAAAAACCTTGTAAAATCTTCAAAAGCACGTGTAAGACCTCTAAGGAGTATAAAAACCTTGTAAAATCTTAGAAAGCACGTGTAAGGCCTCTAAGGAGTATAAAAACCTTGTAAAATCTTCGAAAGCACGTGTAAGGCCTCTAAGGAGTATAAAAACCTTGTAAAATCTTCGAAAGCACGTGTAAGGCCTCTAAGGAGTATAAAAACCTTGTAAAATCTTCAAAAGCACGTGTAAGGCCTCTAAGGAGTATAAAACCTTGTAAAATCTTCAAAAGCACGTGTAAGGCCTCTAAGGAGTATAAAAAACCTTGTAAAATCTTCGAAAGCACGTGTAAGTCCTCTAAGGAGTATAAAAACCTTTTAAAATCTTCAAAAGCACGTGTAAGGCCTCTAAGGAGTATAGAAACCTTGTAAAATCTTCAAAAGCACGTGTAAGGCCTCTAAGGAGTATAAAAACCTTGTAAAATCTTCAAAAGCACGTGTAAGGCCTCTAAGGAGTATAAAAACCTTGTAAAATCTTCAAAAGCACGTGTAAGGCCTCTAAGGAGTATAAAAACCTTGTAAAATCTTCGAAAGCACGTGTAAGGCCTCTAAGGAGTATAAAAACCTTGTAAAATCTTCGAAAGCACGTGTAAGTCCTCTAAGGAGTATAAAAACCTTGTAAAATCTTCAAAAGCACGTGTAAGTCCTCTAAGGAGTATAAAAACCTTGTAAAATCTTCGAAAGCACGTGTAAGGCCTCTAAGGAGTATAAAAACCTTGTAAAATCTTCAAAAGCACGTGTAAGGCCTCTAAGGAGTATAAAACTTTGTAAAATCTTCGAAAGCACGTGTAAGTCCTCTAAGGAGTATAAAAACCTTGTAAAATCTTCGAAAGCACGTGTAAGGCCTCTAAGGAGTAGAAAAAACTTGTAAAATCTTCAAAAGCACGTGTAATGCCTCTAAGGAGTATAAAAACCTTGTAAAATCTTCGAAAGCACGTGTAAGTGCCTCTAAGGAGTATAAAAACCTTGTAAAATCTTCGAAAGCACGTGTAGGGCCTCTAAGGAGTATAAAAACCTTGTAAAATCTTCGAAAGCACGTGTAAGGCCTCTAAGGAGTATAAAAACCTTGTAAAATCTTCGAAAGCACATGTAAGGCCTCTAAGGAGTATAAAAACCTTGTAAAATCTTCGAAAGCACGTGTAAGGCCTCTAAGGAGTATAAAAACCTTGTAAAATCTTCGAAAGCACGTGTAAGGCCTCTAAGGAGTATAAAAACCTTGTAAAATCTTCAAAAGCACGTGTAAGGCCTCTAAGGAGTATAAAAACCTTGTAAAATCTTCAAAAGCACGTGTAAGGCCTCTAAGGAGTATAAAAACCTTGTAAAATCTTCGAAAGCAAGTGTAAGTCCTCTAAGGAGTATAAAAACCTTGTAAAATCTTCGAAAGCACGTGTAAGGCCTCTAAGGAGTATAAAAAACCTTGTAAAATCTTCAAAAAGCACGTGTAAGGCCTCTAAGGAGTATAAAAAACCTTGTAAAATCTTCGAAAGCACGTGTAAGGCCTCTAAGGAGTATAAAAACCTTGTAAAATCTTCGAAAGCACGTGTATGGCCTCTAAGGAGTATAAAAACCTTGTAAAATCTTCGAAAGCACGTGTAAGGCCTCTAAGGAGTATAAAAACCTTGTAAAATCTTCGAAAGCACGTGTAAGGCCTCTAAGGAGTATAAAAACCTTGTAAAATCTTCGAAAGCACGTGTAAGGCCTCTAAGGAGTATAAAAACCTTGTAAAATCTTCAAAAGCACGTGTAAGGCCTCTAAGGAGTATAAAAACCTTGTAAAATCTTCGAAAGCATGTGTAAGGCCTCTAAGGAGTATAAAAACCTTGTAAAATCTTCGAAAGCACGTGTAAGGCCTCTAAGGAGTATAAAAACCTTGTAAAATCTTCGAAAGCACGTGTAAGGCCTCTAAGGAGTATAAAAACCTTGTAAAATCTTCAAAAACGTATTCATGTGTGTAGGTAAAAACTGTACAGAGTATAAAAATTCATGTATATCTTCTTAAAGTGGATGTAGATTCTGAAACAATGTATACAGTTCATATATATATATATATATATATATATATATATATATATATATATATATATATATTTGTAAGCATAAGAATTTCTCGTGCTGCATTTCATGCCGGTTACCAGGCTGTGTGGCTGCCCTGTTAGAACGGCTAACAGCGAGGTTTCTATGGTTTCGGTTGCTCCGAGTAAGTTCTGTGCTTCTGAGCGAACAAATTAAAAACACTGAATAAATATCATCACGGGATGGGAATGTGCTTGAGTTAGTGAAGACTTGTTAAGTCATCACTTTACCTGCTGAGACTTACTTAAAAACAAAAAAGTTACAAACCAACTCCTAATTTAAATAGCATTATAAGTCAAACAATAACAAACCTGTGTCGTTAATGAGGGGCATGACAAATGGCTGCAGGAAGTCATGTGTCCTTTATTGTTAGCCCTGCCTTCTATTTTCGACGGAGGAAAATGTCTCCTTCTTCTTCATTTCATGTGAGTGGTCTGTTACGGTCTCAATCCAACGTTTGAAGGATAGAAATGTTAGAACAACAAAGGGGGGGGGGTTCTGATGTTAAATTGTTTTCATGTGCTGGAAAACGACATGAACTATCTGAAGTCCACGTTAACTGTGAAATAGCGCTACATAAGTTTGGCCACTAGAATTGAAAAGTCCCAAAGCCTGGCTATCAGAATTAATACGGATAAGCACGAAAATGCTACAACAAACAAGTACATTGTTAGCTGCCTAACAGACGCTGTGTGTTTGTTAGCCAAACAAGAGCTGCCATTTAGGGGCCCATGTATAAAACTTGGAATCTAACAAAAGAGGCGACCGTAATTATATTGAAACTGTTGCACTATAGATGATCAATTATGAAACGATTTGAAAATTTCTACTGCGTTCGTTGGCACATCACGTGATGTTCAAAACGACTTAACGTGAACTATATTCGTTGCTTTACTTACTTACTTACTTACTTACTTACTTACTTACTTACTCACTGGCACTATCGAACCCGTAGGTTCATGGCCGCACGGACATAAGCTCTCCATATATCCCTATCCTGAGCTAATGCTTTCCAATCATTCCTGTATAATCTACTTCCCTCAAATCATAGTTAATGTTGTTCTCCCCACCTCATTATTGGTCTACCAACTGGGCGTTTTCCTCTGGCTTTCCTACGAGAAGTTTCCATGCACGTCTTTCATTCCCCATAACGCGCAACATGTCCTGCCCATCGCAGTCTACGGGACTTAACTGTTCTTATTATATCTGGCTTCCTATAAAGACCGTGTAGGTTCATTGTTATGTAGTCTTCTCCATTCACCTGTCTGTTCATCTCTCTTTGGTCCAAAAATTTTCCTAAGAACTTTATTCTCAAATACTTGTAATCTCCTTTCCTCCCTTAAAGTAAGAGTCCATGTTTCGCACCCATACAATATAACTGGTAGAATAATAGTTTTATATATATTTTCAGCTTAACGTTTTTTGAAAGGAGTTGGGACATCATATTCGTTTGCTTTATTGAATAAAATAAAACAAAAGATCTCACCCCAGTATCTTTAATAGAAGACGCCTCTAGAAACCAGACGAACATCTGTGTTTTAAAATCATACATTTATTTATTTAATTACTTACTTACTCACTGGCACTATCGAACCCGTAGGTTCATGGCCGCGCGGACATAAGCTCTCCATACATCCCTATCTTGAGCTAATGCTTTCCAATCATTCCCTGTAAAATCTACTTCCCTAAAATCATAGTTAATGTTATTCTCCCACCTCATTCTCATTGGTATGATAATTGACTCCTTCCATTCATCTGGAAGAGCTTCTTTTTCCCAAATCATACAAAGCAACCAGCGTATCTTGTCTATCAATTTTTCTCCCCCCCTGATTAATTTAATTAACTAGAGTAAAAGTTCCTGATTCGCGGGGGACATGATCCGTAATATGCCGCGAATACAGAAACAGCAAATATGGAATAGTAATTTGTATGGGTGTATAGGGGATACGTTCCTAAGTTCCAAAACAAAATAAAATTTATCAAAATAAAAACAATTAATGTGAGATTTTGAACAATTTTCCTTTTACTCGACATTATAAATTGGCAACAATGCAGAAGACACGCGTGTTATTCATTCAAAATTATTGCAACGAATGACAAGTTTAAACAATAAAACACCGATCGTGGCGAGGGCTGCCATTTATCAACGGACATAGCGGCACGTGAAATACAGTGGCGGTGGCTTTTAACAACGAACTTTAGGCTTAGTGACGACAACGTTTGTTTTACTTTGATATTAATTTGTCCATTTGGTTTGAATCGCTCTTTGTAAGTCACCTTGACACGTGCCTGCAGTTAAAAAGTTGCCGATGCGTTAATAAAGGACACTAATCCTTCTAAATATACCGACTGGATCCGCGAATAAATACATTTTTACCCGCGAATACAGGAACTGTGTCGCAATTTTTTAACCCGCGAATAAGGGAACAGGGAATAAGGAGCTTTTACTGCATTAATATGACCAGTTATTCCCTTCTATTCCCTAAACCCTATTCATATAGTAGTTTATTATATTTGATGCTCCTAACATCGCATGTCATTCTTTTTAGAAGTTCATTTGCTTATTAGAAGTAATGTAATATTATATCCATATTACTGTAAATAAAACTACGGCTGACACTTGTCACGCTCCGCCACTGGCTATATTTAACCATAAACAGACAGATGATGCGTTGAAATTATTAGACATTCAAAGTCAAATTATAAAGATCTCTATGGAAACAGAAATTAATAGAGAAATACCATTTTCAGATCTTAATTTAAGAAGCAATGAAGAAAATAAGATATAATTTGGAATATGCAGGAAAAAGACGCACATAGATAACTATATCAGAGCTTCACACAGCTCACAAAGAAGCAGTTTTCAATAGTTTGACACACAGATTAGTGAACATACCCATGAACAAAGACAATTATGAAAAATAAAAAGAACCACACAATCAACGTGTCTTGACTACAAAGAATAGATTTGAAGAAAGAATGATACACAAGAAAATAAACAAGTTCAACAGACAAAAATGTATTAATCAAAGCACTCTTCTAAAAGCGAAAGAAGAAAATCTAAAATTCAAGAAATTCACACGTCATTCATTAAAACACGACAAGTTTCAATATATTTTTTAAAGATTTCAACTAAGGTTGGCACCAAAAAAATGACTACAGCATCAGTATATTGATTAGATCTAATAAAAATGTGAAATGAGAGAAGAAACAAATCAGGGATTAAATGTGGAGGATGTGAGAAAATATACACAGGAAAAACAGAAAATTTTGAGAACTAGACTGAAAGAACGTCTCAGGAATGTCAAGAAGGGGGGAGTGGAAAAGTCTGCAGTGGCTGCCGATGCATGGTCAGAAAAACATCTTATTGAGAGAAAGATTAAATTATTGAAAACAAATAGAAAAACCTAAGGAACTGCCTTTTTGGGAAAAATTCTATTCAGAAAACGAAAAGGAGAAATTAAACCCTTTGCCCAGCTCAATATTTCTACTAGTTAGCTGTGGAGAGACATTCATTTCGGGGTATTTAAATTTTAAATGTCTTCTCGACTATTTTAACTGAAGAATGGCATATGTGGAATAGGTGTGGCCACTTCTATGAAAATAATGTGAAACAAATTACATCAGAATCCCGTTGTTTTGTAATTACGAATTTCTTCATGAAATAATTATGCAAATATGTAAATATACAATATATATATATATATATATATATATATATATATATATATATATAAATTCAACATTTTATGGAGATGGTATTGTTTAAAATATCCATAATATATATTTCTAAAATCAATATATTAATAAAACCGTATTAATTAGGCAATTTCTAAATTTTAAATTCCAGCTAAAAGTATTATGCCAGTGTTTAAGGGGAGCACTTTTGTCTATTTTTCACAAAATTACTATCTTCTTTATTAAACACAATGTGTACACTACATGGTTTTACCATTTTGATATTAATTCGTGAATTGTTTTTAGTTCTGTTCACTAAGTGATACTTTGGGCACGGTTTGCTACAGAGTTTACAGATGCAGGCCTCCTCGGGTTCATGGTAACTTTGTTTATGACATATTTTCCCATGGAAGCCGTGAGCGGCGAAGCGTGTGTATAAGTGGCCAAGTCGAAAATTTGGTCCTTTCCATTCGTCTGTGTTTAACGCTTCCGTTCGGAATCTCTCTGGCTTTTCTCTGTCTCTCCTCGATTGCTGTTTTGTATGCCTGCGTTTCTTTTAGGTCGAAGTGTTTTCGGATGTCTTCTATGAAGTAGGACTTCTTTGCTATTATGTAGGCATAGCTATGTCTTGTGAATTTTGAAATTGAAAGAGCCCGCTTTAGGAATCTCGCTTTTATGCTTTCAAGTTTCATGAAATTTTTGACTGTGAGATATGCCCATATTAGCTGGATTCCATAAGTGGCAATCGGCATAACTTTGATGTTGAATAATGCTATTGCAGTTGGTAGGGATAGGTTTCGTAACTTTGGATTTTTTTTCACAAAATTATGATTTTTTTTACATTTTTTAGTACTATGAACCCCTGGGAATACAGATATGTTCATTTAAAAGTGCCAAATGCCTTTTAAAGACCTCTTATTTTGAAATTTAAAAACTCTTGTTTTTTGTAGACAACGCCCATTTTTAACATTTTTAAACAATTTTTCTATGAACCACATTTCAGAGACTGTAAGAGCTACATTTGTGAATGCACCCTCAAATTCACAGGGAAAACTCTGCTCTTTTCTAATTGGTAACACTGCCAAGTGTAACATCCGCTTCCTTTGTTTATTTTCCCCCTTTTCTGAGCACATGTTTGTTTAGTAATGTTATCCAACAATGCTAAGCATAAACAGTTTGGCAAACGCAAGTTTTATGGAAATAGATTTCACTGCAAATAAAAAAGCACAGAATAGTATTCAGTGTAAAAACAGAGAGATGTAAATAGGCCTGGTGTTGTAAATAGTAGTGGCAGTGCCAGAGTGGACGAGGTTATGTCTAACCCATCACAAGTGGATGTGTGAATGTAAATAGGGAAACTCCACCCAGTCCTTCTAGAAGGAAGGCTTCCAATATAAAACCGACCGCCGGCCTCACGGAGTTCTCACCCGGCACGCAGTGCTGTCCTCTTCCTCCCGCAATTCACCCTGCCTGCCACCCGTCCTTGAACTGTTTTCTTACCTTATAGAAAATGCTGGAAATGTTGTCCTCCCCGCAGTTAAACAGGCATTATAACCGAGTAACACACATTTTGTTGCTGTATGTGCAGAAGATACTGAAATCCCAACTTGTTGTGCTAATTCGGTAATGATTTTTGTGGTGAACGTTTCCAAATTTTCGCCAATTTCGCTCTAATTTTTCTTCGGTGAGAACCGTACGTCGCCTTCGCGTGTGTTTTTCGTATTTTGTACTGAACCAGTGGTCTCAAATTTAATCACAAGATCGTGGATTGTCGATCTGGAAGGAGGTATTTGTCCAGGGAAGTTCCGAATAAATTCCTCGCTAACGCGACGAGCTGATTCGTATTTATAATAACATTTACACACATAAATGCGCTGCTCTAATGTCAGCTGACGTCTCATCTTGTCGAACGATAGTAAACTGACTAGTTCAAGGACGAGCGGCTGGCAGAGTGAAATGCGGACGAGGAGAGAGCGCTGCCTGACGGGTGAAACCCCGTGAGGCCGGTCCGGGTTTATATTGGAAGCCCGTTATTTTGTAAATAATAATTGTACAGAATTTAGTGTAGATAGTAATAAAATAAGTTCAGGTTTTAAATTGCTGAACATGGAACAACTTTCAGCAGCACTGAAAATTTTTGTTGTGTGTAAATATTGTAAAGGAGAAGATTGTGTGTCAGTGTTTGACGATGTGAACAAAAGAAATGGTTTAGCATCTAAATTAATTCTAAAATGTTCTAAGTGCAAAGAAGAACATGGCTTCAAAACCTCAAAAGAAAATAATATTGATGAAATAAATGTGAGGTTTGTTTATGGCACGAGATGTATTGGAGGTGGCTTAGAAGCAGGAAAAATTCTGTGCTCAATTCTGAACGACCCAAACCCACCAGTGAATTATTGTAAATTCAATAATACCATTACAAGTGGCTGAGAACTCTATGCAGGAAGCTGCAAAAGTGGTTATTGCAGACAATGAGGGTTGTGTGGACATTGCAGTGGCAATAGATGGAAGTTGGCAGAAGCGAGGACACACACCCCTCAATGGTGTTATTACAGCCACTAGTGTGGATACAGGCAAGGTAATTGATGTGGAATGCCTTTCAAAATTTTGCCAACAGTATAAAATGCCACAGGAGAAGGATGTCCAACATGACTGCACAGCCAATTAGCAGTGGAGCATGGAAGGTGAAGGTGCAGTTCGTGTATTTCACAGGTCAGTTGATTCGAGAGGTTAAAATATATCAGGTATCTTGGGAATGGAAACAGCAAAGGCTACAATACAGTTATAGCAAGTAAACCATATGGCAATTGCACTAAAATAGAGAACCTAGAGTGTATAGGCCATGTCCACAAAAGAATGGGCACTCGTCTGAGAAAATTGAAAAAAAAAAAATATAAGGGCAAGAAATTGCTGTCTGATTTGAAAGAATTGGAGGAAGGAACAGATTAACAGATGGCAAAATTGATCTGTTACAAACATTATAATGGAAATGGACAGCTAATGACAAATGAGGGAAATTTTGATGAAGTGACTGACACGCAACATACCTAGGAACAATAATCAACAATATGAATGAGATGCACAAAGAAATTAAACATAGGCTCAATTCTGGAAATGCGTGTTATTATGCAGTGCAGAGACTCCTTGATGTCCCAACTCCTTTAAAAAAACTTCTGAAAATATATAAAACTAGTATTCCTACCAGTTATATTATATGGGTGTGAAACATGGCCTCTTACTTTTAAGGGAGGAAAGGTGATTACGAGTATTTGAGAATAAAGTTCTTAGGAAAATTTTTGGACCAAGAGAAGATGAACAGACAGGTGAATGGAGAAGAACACATAACAATGAACTACATGGTCTTTATAAGAAGCCAGATATAATAAGAACAGTTTAGGTCTCGTAGACTGCGATGGGCAGGACATGTTGCGCGTATGGGAATGAAAAGACGTGCATGGAAACTTCTTGTAGGAAAGCCAGAAGGAAAACGACCAGTTGGTAGACCAAGAATGAGGTGGGAGAACAACATTAACTATGACTTGAGGGAAGTAGATTATACAGGGAATGATTGGAAAGCATTAGCTCAGGATAGGGATGTATGGAGAGCGTATGTCCGTGCGGCCATGAACCTACGGGTTCGATAGTGCCAGTGAGTATGTAAGTAAGTACAACATTATTATGCCATTAGCTCACATACAAAGTGTGAGGGGAGCAGATGACAGACCACAACATGGTTTGAGTCCCCAAACTGCTGATTCTTGGAGTAACATAAACAGCAGAAGAGCTTATGTTATTAATCAAGTCCATATACCAAGACCCCTCACATCCTGACCTGTTGAAGAAGTGTCTCCATGGAAGACCACAAAATACGAACGAGTCCTTAACAACATGAAGGATTCCAAGACAGTATTTGTGGGTCTCAAAAACCCTGAAAAGGGGGGGGGTCTTAGATGCAGTGCTTTTCATATAACGTTGGAAACATTGGTCGAGCCTAGGGTCCTTCAGCACCTAAACATAAGCCCCTGGATACAACACCTTAAAAAGCCTTCGACAAATGGACATGAAACGGGTGAAGAAAGCGACTTGGCATTGTTGGAAAATGGCCAGAAAAAAGAAGAGAAAACCTCAAAAGGAACCATAGAAGAAGCAGATGATCCTGATGATGTGCTGGGATGTTCAAATCAGGCATCAGGACAAGGGTCAACTATAATGCTAATTTTCTCAGCTTTTATATTGACTTATGCTTTCACGGCGGAGTTACTATGATGATCTTGCAGAAGATTTCCGGGCTGTTGGCCGTGGTCTTGAGGCTTGTAGTTCCCCAACGTTTCGCTAGAGACTGCGTCCGGCATCCTCAAGGGTTGTCTTGAGACCACGGCCAATTTCTCAGCTTTATTTGTTTTTTTGTCATATTAGTACACATTTCTCAGAAACCACACAACTAGAAGTATATTTACACCACACAGGTATATCTAAATTCTAAAATGTCTTGGAAAATATTATACTTATTTTGCCAAAAGATATAAAAATACTTACTTACTTACTCATCACTGGCACTATCGAACCCGTAGGTTTCATGGCCGCGCGGACATAAGCTCTCCATACATCCCTATCTAGAGCTAATGCTTTCCAATCATATCCTGTTATAATCTACTTCCCTCAAATCATAGTTAATGTTGTTCTCCCACCATCATTCTTGGTCTACCAACTGGGCGTCTTTCCCTCTGGCTTTCCTACAAGAAGCTTCCATGCACGTATTTCATTCCCCATATGCGCAACATGTCCTGCCCATAGTCTACAGACTTAACTGTTCTTATTATATCTGGCGTCCTATAAAGACCATGTAGTTCATTGTTATGTAGTCTTCTCCATTCACCTGTCTGTTCATCTCTCTTTGGTCCAAAAATTTTCCTAAGAACTTTATTCTCAAATACTCGTAATCTCCTTTCCTCCCTTAAAGTAAGAGTCCATGTTTCGCATCCATATCATATAACTGGCAGAATAATAGTTTTATATATTTTCAGCTTAAAACGTTTTTTGAAAGGATTGGGACATCAAAAGTCTCTGCAATGCATAATAGCCACGCATTTCCAGAATTGGAGCCTATGTTTAATTTCTTTGTGCATCTCATTCCTATTTGTGAGTATTCTTCCTAGGTATTTGAATTTAGCCACTTCCCTCAAAATTTCCCTCATTTGTCATTAGCTGTCCATTTTCCATTATATACTGAATTTCTACGTTTGACCATATATTTAGTTTTACTGATATTTACTTCCAGTCCCTAATTTGTTAGTGTTACTCAATAGTGTGTGGCGTGGTGGACTTTTCGGCCAGTAGTATACTACATCATCAACATATAAAAAATACGGAAATAAATTGTAAAGTGAGGAGAAAACATTCAAAATCTTAAATTATAAATCAGAAAAAATTCACAAGTCTGTAAATTAAAAGAAGAAGTAGAAAAGATCACAAATAGCTAGAAAATAGGAGTAGAGAGGCAAGTAGGCCTTCACAAACCTAAAGAGAATCAACATGAAATTTGTTTTATTGAAAAGTTCACCGTCAGATTTTAAATGTTTGTTCTCATTTATATTAAAATATTATTAATAATGTTAGTAAATTGATGTTAGCTTACCCAATATTCTTCTCGTGTGGAAGCAATTTTAACACAAAAAATTTATCAAGTCTATAAATGAGTGAAATCAGTTTGTTTACCAGGAGACGCGTGTTTAATAGTTTCTTATGGTTACAATATGTGTGTTTAACGCTGTCACCAGGTGGCTAACTACAACAACACGAACATATATTTATACCCGGCGTGCGCTGCTACGGCTATAATGTGTTTAGTTGAAAAAGTAAAAGGAAAAAGAAATATGAATTTATATCGTTATTATTTTAGATACCCCGTGCTGATTACCCGGCGTTTCCCGGGAATCTACGCATGCCGATGTACTTGCCATAAATGAGCTGAAAGATAAAATTCGTTATTGTGAGTTATCCATAGAAAGAATACGCGCCGTGCGCTGCTTGCCCGGGAATCTACTTATCCCGATCTTCTTGTCATCATTCAAAGACAAAATGAGTTATTGTGAGTTATGCTTAAAGAATAAACATATGCTGTCACGGACTTTTCTGTAGAGTTCTTTGAGATATTCAATTATGTGACAATAATTTGTGTATTGTTATGTTTAGGCAGCGTAAGCCATTTAAGGCTTTCATAAAGCGACATTTTTCACTACAGAAGGTGACTTTTTAAGTGTGAATTGCTTGAGCATTAAAACTCTCTTAAAACCTATAACCTTAGCGGGAAAATCCTGAAAATTTTGCAAAAAGCCCAATAACAATCGTATGAATGGTCTTGGCAGCACATGCTTGCCCGGGAATCAACTTATCCCGATCTCCTTAGCATCAATTCAAAGACAAAAATCGTTTATTGTGAGTTCTCCTAAAGGATAAACATCAAATGCTGTCGCGGACTTACTTGTAGAGTTTTTCGAGATATTCAATTCTGTCTACATTGATTTTGTGTATTTGTTATGGTTTAGGCAGCGTAAGCCATTTAAAGGTAAAAAATATACTTTTTCACGTTTTTCACTACAAAGGGTGTTTTGTAAGGGTGTATGAGTTGAGTATCTGAACTCTCTTATAGCCTATGTTCATCCCGGGAATCTCCAGAACATTTTGCAAAACCTCCATCACAATTGGACCAACGGTTTGGCTGCACATAAAGTACAAACAAACATTCATTTTATATATTAGATTGTTATAGGCTCTATTATACAACAAGTTTCCCTGAGAATAGTTAATTTTGTTCCATTAAATTTACCTATAAATTCTTTTGAAGTTAATTCTTATTTTAGCATCATATTCCAATCCCAACTGTTTACCTCGACTTCCTACAGTTCCTAAGTGGAACAAAGGGCAGCAGTAAAGTTCCTCCAGCCGCCATTTCACTTGTTTCCAGCTTTTCCCTCTTTCTTTTGATTCCTCCTCTACTGATCCCTCCTAGGTCCTCTCCTTTTTCTTACTCCTTGCGGATTCCAATCTAGTGCAGTCTTCTCAATGGCTCCATCCGGTTTTCTCAATTCCAGTTTCTTTGTTTTATTTGGTGACATACTGGGGATTGGTAGGTTTTTCTCCACAGTTTCAGAACCTGTATTTCATCTTCTGCTTGTCCAGACTGTTGACTTTTATATAACACTGAGCACAAAAAAGAAACTTTTTTTTTTTGTTTCAGAAAGACAAATACGTGATTCTGATAGTATTTTTTTCTCCTGAATTGAAATATAATATCGGTTTTTTCTCCATCACGCAAGGCTTCTGAGAGGCAGGAATTTATAATATCAAACACTTTAATATTTTCTACATTCGTAACTACACAATATTCGAACATTCGGAATTATATAGAAAGTAAGAAATGACGATTTCCTGCTATATTTCGCCTGTGGAAACATCCCTCTTTATAGTCCACACAAATAATCGCCAGCATATTAGGATTCCATTTGCCTTGATATCTCTTTTCCACAGCTGAAACCATTTGAGTTAGCTCATTTGGTTTTATTTTACAATGGACAAATGGACGAAAAAAACGTTTATTAAAAAAATAATTATTTAAATCAATTAATTTAAATTGAAATAAAAAAACTGTGGGTGATGGAGAAATTCCAGAATACATATTTGAAAAACACGATAAAAAAACTGCATTAAGTACAACTATTGGTACTCATGAGACAAAAATCATGTTGACCAGCGTAATCGGCACAGCATGTCAATCCCCACTCCATCTTTTGGTAGACCAAAGAACTTGCATATGAAATCCCGCTCCCGGGAATTTCAAAATTCATGATTCCATCTGATATCCAAGGGCCGACAACTTAAAAATCAACAGTCTGGAGAATCTGAAAATGATACACAAATGTGTATTGAAACATGTCCAAAAGAACTCAGATTTTATGAGGTAATATGTTACAGACTTCACTCAGTGGTCCCCATCTAGGGGATATGTGGATGGCGACCACAAGGTGCCTAAGCTGAGCAAAATATTGCTTCCATTTACTTGTGTTTTGCTCCTTACATTTATCTTTAACCGATCTGGTATTTCTTCCACTTACTTATACCAGACTCTTTTAACTTTACTATCTAACCTCTCAATCGGCCGCGGTGGACTAGTGGTTAGGCTCCTTGCCTCTGGTCCCGAGGGTCGCGGGTTCAAACCCGGCCCGGGGTCGATGAATTTTTTTAGTCGGAAAAATCAAGGAGCGAGTCCTCCGGGGAGGGACTTTAAGCCGTGGGTCCCGAGTCTGAAGATTTTCAGGCTCGTAAAAAATCCTTAAGCCTGAATGAAAAGACCTCTAAGCAAAATTTACCGAATTTTCCCGTCCTAGTACTGCCTTGGTTTTCCTAGATGTCAGTATTAGGCAGAACGCTGACCACGGACCACTCAAAAATGACATCTATACGAAAACAAGTGTAACTAAATTAGTATGGTTCAAATTCTTCCCTATAGGGGAAGAGCGCCTAAATCTCTGTAAAGGGAAAACATGGGCTAAAAAAAATCTAACCTCTCTTGGTTAACTCTTGTTTTTTCGACCCCGACGCTATTAGGGCATTCCAGGGCTAGGGAGTCTTTCTTTTCTTCCATTTCTTCTTTCCTTTATTTTATTTTCTTCTCCAGAAAAGCCTGACCAGAGGCTATAAGATGGCAGCCCCATCACTGGTCTTGCCTTCCTTTGGCCAGCAACCAATCGAAGGGACTATCATTATGCTTTCAAGTCATATACGAGAATTTCCCGGAAGGATCAAAGCGCTGGAGGGAAAATGTTCTATAGGATCGTAACAGGCCTTGACCTAATACTTTGAAGGAAGAAAGAAGAAGAAGATGATGTACAGAGTCATCATCATCATCATAGTACATTCACGAATTTAGGCCATTTGTTGACCTGTTTCGACCTCAAGAGAAACACCATCCAAAAGTCTTTTGAGTGGACGTCCTGGTCTTCTTCTTCCTGCAGGTTGATATCTTAACATTTGTTTGGGTATCCTGTGATCTTCCATTCGATGAACATGTTGCATCCATCTTGACTTATAAATCAGAAATTTTGTTTTCTAAAGATTCCAGTGTAATTCTTCTAAAATGTCTTCATTTTTTGTGATCTAGTATTGTGTATCCTGCAGTAACTCCGAAGATATCTCATTTCAGCAGATCTAAGTCTCTGTATATCCTTCTGTTTCAACGTCCATACTTCACTACAATACAGAAGAGTTGGAAGAGCCAGTGTTTTATACACTTTTAGTCTTGAATGCTTTTGGACTAACTGTGGCTTGAAGATAGAATTTATTAACCCTATGTTTACAGAGCCATTTTATTTATTAGAACTTTATTAATGGTGCTTCCTGTTGTAATTTTATAGGAATTTCTTCAGTGTAACTTAACACGAATTTACACACACATTTTTCAATCATCGTTATTTCATTCACAACTATTGAAAACCACACACATATATTTATTCTGCTAACAGATGTCTCTTCTAGCTCGTGAAAAGCCTGATTGCTTACCAGACAAAAACTGCACAACTTGCTATTTAGGCTTCTGATAGAACATGTAATAGTTACAGCTGAAATGAATATTAATAAAATTCATAGGATCAAATTCCGTTGAGGTGAATAGTCTAGGACAAAAGTTAACAATTAAAATGTAACCTGTTGGCAGGTGCCGTCCTCCTCAACTTTGTTAAAGTTATGTATATAAAAATATTAACCGGAGGCCTTTCGGAAGTTAACTTCCATCATCAGCAGGTTGAGCTTCTGCTATTCGTTATTGTTCTTTACGACGATGTAGACTCCAAGTGTAAAGAACAACACGACGAGCAGAGAAGTTATCCTGCTGATGATGGAAGTTAACTTCAGAAAGGCCTCCATTAATATTTATATTCATCATCATTTTAACGGAGTTGAGGACGACGGCACCTGCCAACAGTATATTTTAATTTTTAACTTTTATCTTATATGAATGGGGTTTAAGTTAGTAGAAAGAAGACATGCATTTTATTTAGAACAAAATATTTTATTTAAAAATACAAATTACTCAATACAAGTACAGGCTGGTATTTAATATATAACACTGACTATAGATCTGGGATCCATATTAAGATTAAACACTCACGATTTGGGTCTTTCACAGCAAGCGAAACTGGTCCATCATTCCTGCAAATAAAAGTATTTTTGTTAACCCATTCGCCTTCAGAAGAATAGCTTAACTCTGCCAGTTATATATTTTTAAATTTTTGTAGATCCCTTGGCAGGTAAAGTTTTGTTAACATTTATAAATAGTACGGAATATTGTTTTGGCTTTCACACTTATTGAGATTTTCAAGCACCGTAATCATTTGTTCGTTTTGAATGTCTAAAAATATACAATATAATTTACAATGACTTAAATTCTGGGGATTGTGTTGAGCATTAAAACGTGAAGTGAATGATTAAAATGTTGTAAAGTATATGTAAATTTTGTATGGCTAAATATTTCTGTACAGCTATCTGTCTCTATATACTACTCTGATAGAAATGTTTATTAATACAGCGTTGATCCACCTTTTACTGCTATCACTTCCACTGTTCTTCAGTAGGTTTTAATAAATGACTTTTTAGGAATTAACGCTATGAGGTATTATGAAATAAACTTTTACAATGATCGATTAAAACAAATAGGACAAATAAACATCAAAATAAAACAAACCTTATTGTCACTAAGCCTAATGTTCGTTGTTAAAAGCCACCGCCCGCCGTATTTTACGTGACTCTATGTCCTTTAATAAATGCCGGCCTCGCTACGATCGGTGTTAATTGTTTCAATTTGTCATTCGTTACAAAATGTTGATTGAATATATGTGTCTTTTCTGCTTTGTTACCAATATATAGTGTCGAGTAAAAGGAAAGAAAAATAAGTTCCGAATCGGTGAAAGTCGTGTTGCTGCTTAAACTAAAAATATAAATGCTTGACCGCTTGTACACTTTGTTGAGTCATTTGTATCTACATCACGCTGTTAATGAATCAACTGTACAAATCATCAACAAATATTCGAACACAAATAAGGAATTCTATCGCTGAATTCACAGCAGAATACCAATCTGACTTGAAAGACTTTTAAAAGCAGCAAAACAGGAAAAAATTACCAAGTTATTTAAGGCTTTGGATAAAAATAGACAATAATATAATACAATTAATAGAAAATTTTCAAAATGTCTCATTAATTTAAATTTATTTTGACTATTTAAGTGATGCCCCAAATGGGAGTCAGTGACCAATCAAGTTTCAATGATCAATTGAGTTGTGTTTACTTGATGAAAATCCATATCTATAATTAAATAAAAATAAAACGTAGTTTTATTTGATTTTCATATTTAGTGACAGCTGTTTCGGTACAGTAGTTGGAACACAATTCATAATTTGTTAACATGTCTGAAGAAGGTACAGTGTACCGAAACAGCTGTCACTGAATTATATAATAAATATGAAAATCAAATAAAACTACGTTTTATTTTTATTTAATTAATAAGTTTCAATGAATTTGTTTTACACACAATGTCAGTCGTGTTTTAATCTCGCTCTTTATCGATTTATCTTTATCAGCTCCTGCTTTTGTGATAAAGGAAGCTCCTCCTTTTTAATATTCTGAATAGCTCAGAGCTTTATTTTTCTCGAACAAATACATTGAATATAGCAAATAATCGACAGATTCCGTGATTTTACTGAGTTGTTTACTAAAAAAAATAAATGAATATAGAGTTTGATGTGTTTCATTATTTCTCCACTAGGGTGCATTCTTACAATATTATGATCCTATTTGACAATAAATAATATGGCCAAGTTGCAGTGAATATACATGACCTCACATTTTTTATTTGTTTTTAAACATCGCCGTTTACATTAAATATATAAATATTTTCATATACCGGTAACTATTTTAAATAATGATATCTGAGTAAACAGCTTAATTTTATTCGTTAAATAGTCCTAACAAATGCCACTCTTGATTTCTAAATTCTCCAGATAAATTGGAAATCACTATGATAATTACTTATGATAATTAATATTTTATTTTGGAATCTTGGAACGTACCTCTATACACCCATACAAATTACCATTCCATATTCACGGTTTCTCTATTCACGGGCGGCACATTTAAGGAACGTATCCCCCGTGAATAAGGAGCTTTTACTGTACTTATGAATGTCCTAGTAATTTTTTTCTTGTTTCCTATAAAATGTACTTTTTGGGCTTCTGTATTTTTAAAGGAAGGTAATGATGATTTATATTTACCTGTTAAGGAAATGATAACTATGTTTCCATTTGGATCTATAAATGCAACATTTTCAATTCCCCTGTTATCTGTTGTATACAGTTGAATTCCTCTGTGAACCTTGCGGCACAAACTTGGAGAAATGAGCAAGTGCATAATACATGGGCTGTTTGTAAAATTCATCTGCGGTAGCATTCACAATTATTGGCGAATCTACAAAATTATTTGCCCAGTTGGGACCACCTTGTGGATCCAGGGCAATGTTCCAGTCAACCCATCCAGTTACCCAGTTGTTCGTTACCTGAAACAACATTTAACGAACATTATACACCATACACTCGTCTCTGTAACTAAGTGGCTCTATCGAACTCATAGGTTCATGAACCTGTGGGCATAAGCTCTCCATACATCCCTATCCCTAGTTAATGTTTTCCAGTCATTCCCTGTATAATCAACTTTCCTCAAATCATGGATGTTGTTCTTTCACCTCATTCTTGGTCTACCAACTGGGCGTTTTCCCTCTGGTTTTCCTACAAGAAGCTTCCATGCACGTCTTTCATCCCCCCATACGTGTCATTCTTGGCCTACCAACTGGGCGTTTTCCCTCTGGTTTTCCTACAAGAAGCTTCCATGCACGTCTTTCATCCCCCATACACGCAACATGTACTGCCCATCGCAGTCTACGAGACCTTACTATTCTTATTCAAAATGTTATATAAGGGCAAAGGCAACGTGGGGGACCCGAATACCTATAGAGGGATCGCTTTTGAATTTACACTATTCAAGATTATGACAGGCATCCTAACAAAACGTCTGACCACAGTAACAGATCACCATATCCCAGAACACCGATGCCATGATCTCAGAAGACTGGAAGAAGCCGAACTACGACACCTAGTGACCCGGCTTCCATCACAGATTGTTTGCAAAACGAAACAGTTTCAATGAACCCTGGACCAAATTGCGTGGTTGCGAGCGATGCGGCATGTTATGCAAGAGATACCATGTCCTAAAGTGCAAAAATCAGAGGGCAGTCTCTGACATGATTCTGTATTGGACAGATACAACTAATATAGATTAACTCATCTTTGCAAATTGGTGCCGCTATACATTATTATTGAGTAGTATATTAGTATTATTAGTATTATTTTATTATTATTATTATTATTATATCTGGCTTCCCTATAAAAGAACCGATACAGTTTGCCAAATTAATTTATAATGAGGCTTGTGTGGTGTGTGTGAGTGCGTGTTTCGCGCGCGCCCCGGGCTGCTAAGGTTATCATCGACAATAATGTTTCAAAACATTAAATAAATATGAACGCTTTTTAATTACGATCAGCCGTAAATACTTTCAGATTAAATTGTGTCTGTCTGTATTAATTAAAAGGGTAAATAAACTTAAAAATACACTAAAAGCTAAGGTGGGACTCTGGGGTCCACTTTACCCGAATATGGAGGTTAAAGTGGACCTTTCTTCTAAAGTAAAAAAGTTTATAAATTATGAAGATGTTTCCATATTTGAATAAAATAACAATGCTATTTTATAGTTACAACACACTAATGATAATCACTGTAATTAAACAAAATTCAAATCCCTTAATTAAAAGAAGAGAAACAACAAATTCAAAATAGGGGTCCACATTAGCCGAAGTTCACCTGTACCATCATCACCTCATTTATTAACAAGACTCTCATAACGTTACAATGTATGAATGAAAACAACTTACTTGTATGATGTCATATGCATATGCTTCGCCGTTCTCCCACGATCCAAGTTCTACTCTATTTGTTTGTGCTCCTGTAATATTTCAAATGAACATTTTCAATAGCAGAAATTTAAAAAAATGACCTCATAGTGTTTACAAATATTTAATTAATTCTGAGCTTGAAAAACTTTTAAAAAGGGAGAATGACATTGACTATGATTTGAGGGAAGTAGATTATACAGGGAATGATTGGAAAATATTAGCTCAGGATAGGGATGTATGGAAAGATTATGTCCGCGCGGCCGGTGAACCTACGGGTTTCGTCTCTTTTAAAAATAAAAAATAATAAACATCCTCGGAACAAGGTACAAGCATTGTGGGGAAGAATTTTGGAAAGTAGAGAAATAAATTGTATCCATCCATCCATGCATAGTAATTCTGCCCGAGGGCAGGTCTTTCACTGCAATCATTGCATTTTCATGCTATGCTTTGCAGCTTTACTAGAGCTTCCCGTTGATTTCCACACCAGTGAAGGATGATGATGATGATGGCCATATGATTTCGGGGGACCGTTTGGGCCTTAACGTTTTCCTGACATTTGTCTTGCAGCTGAGAAAAAACCCCGATAAAAACCTCACCCAGAAAAACTGCCCCGACCGGGGATCGAACCCGGGCCCGCTGCGTGACGAGGCAGCACGCTACCTCGAGACCACGGCGGTGGACATAATTTGTATAAATTTAAAAAAAATGTGTGGAACCATACAAAAAACATTGACATATAAAGTTAGAAAACATACGATAGTATTATAAAGTTAGTGGCTCTACCATAAGTACGGTGGCGGAAACTGGACATAAAAAAGAAGTGACAAACGAAAAATTGAATCAGCCGAGATGATATTCTTAAGAAAAACAGCAGGGTACACATTAAGGAATCAATGAATCAGAAAAGAACTTGAAATCCTTAATATCGGACAAAGGATTGCAGATAGAAAGAAGCAATGTTAAGCGCATTTGTAACGGATGGAACCACGCAGAACTACTGGACAGGCACATGGATATAGACATACAAGACGCCGTGTTATTGGACGGCCGAGGAGAACATGGATAGATGATTTAATTTAATTTAATTTAATTATTTTTAGTCTCATTATTATTTCGGAAAATTGTATCTTCATAGCTATTGTCAGTCCATAGACTTTTATTTTATTTAAATACAGATTTTTAATGTTTACACATCTTTCTGTGCCTAAAGTTTTATTTTTCTTCTCCACTCGTCTCTCTCCATCCAATCCATATCCTCCAGTCCTCTTGCTCTCATTCCAGTTCTGATTTCCTGCATCCACGAGTTTCGAGGTCTTCCTCTCCTCCTTCTTCCAGGTGGACACCATTCCAATGTTTTCCTGGGTAATCTTTCTTCTTGCATTCGTCGTACGTGCCCATACCAATTTAATTGCTTATACCGTATATAATCTACTATTGAATAACCAGTATTCATTTTTCTCTTATGACAGTATTTCTTATTTTGTCTAATTTTTAGACTTTTATAATAATTGAAAAAAAATATGTTGAAGACCTGAAAGTAGTGTTGAAGTTCCTTAGGACTGGTTCCAGTGGTTGGGCTGCTACCTTTTAGTCTCTGGACAGACATTAGGATACCGCATTTACTCAGTACCCGATGGAACGGTGACTCGGTCCTCAGAGACTCGGGTTGTACCACGAGAAGGTGAGGATGAGAATTGGGTAGGAGAGGTTATACACATGTCACTGCCGCTTAGTTTGTTTCAACGTCCATACTTCGCTACCACACAAAAGAGTTGGAAGAGCCAGTGTTTTATAAACATTCAAGACTAAAAGTGTATAAAACACTGGCTCTTTCAGCTCTTTTGTATGGTAGCGAAGTATGGACCTTGAAACAGAAGGATATACAGAAGCTTAGATCTGGCTGAAATGAGATACCTTCGGATGACTGCAGGTTAGACACTACTAGATCACAAAAAAATGAAGACATCTTAGAAGAATTACACATGGAACCTTTAGAAAACAAAATTTCTGATTATAAGTCAAGATGGATGCAACATGTTCATCGAATGGAAGATCACAGAATACCCAAACAAATGCTAAGATATCAATCTGGAGGATGAAGAAGACCAGGACAAACACTCAAAAGACTTTTGGATGGTGTTTCTCTTGAGGCCGAAACAGGTCAACAAATGGCCTAAATTCGTGAATGTACTATGATGATGATGAATTACATCAATCTTAATGTTGATTTGTTCTTGAACATGTTTCGATTATATCGTAATACCGTCAGCATCTTGCCTGACTGGTTCGATTTATGTTGCACACTCTGGATGTTTGATGTCACGCTCCATCATGTGGTTGGGCAAAGAACCTCCAAACAAGGTCACGCTCCGTCGGTATTTCAAAATTCATAACTCTGTTTTTGTTCTTTCTGAATATAGATTTTTTTCCCAAATAGTCAGCTCTTTTGTATTTTCTAACTGTTTTAATAATTTAGTGTCCGAATTTATATTATGTTTTTCAGACCAAACATGAGCAGCAACTGCAGATTTTTCTATTTCCCCATTTTTAATATTTCTTATGTGTTCTTTGGTGTCTAATTTTCAGGTTTCTTTTCATTTTTCCTATATATATATATATATATATATATTTTCACAGCCCGTACATTCAATTTGATATATTCCTGATTTTTTAATTTTTATCAGTTTTTTTTTTTCTTTTGTTGGTTTTTATTAGTTATTTTTAAACTGTAGTTATTTTCGGTGCTAATTTAATATTAAACTTCTCAAATATCTTTTGGAATTTATTGTGTATCCAAGGGTGATATGTGAATTTGCTATATTTTTCATAGGTGGTTCTTCTTCTTTTTCAAGACTACTTTTGTTGATATTTTTTTATTTCTTATACTTTTCTATCCTGTATGTATGGAACTAAAGATCCAGCAAGAAGGTGAAGAAGAAGAAGAGAAATGGTGAAGGGTGGAGAGAATTGTATAAAATAGATGACTGGAAGGCAAAAAGGATTTGTAACCAAGAAGAATACGTATTTTAAGGGAGGATTAAAAGGTGATTTTAGTAAAAATTTCTCAAATTTGCGTTTTTCTACTTTTAAATAGTTTATAATATTCTACACAAACTCCGCCATGGCCGGTCCCAAGCCCGGATGAGAAAGGAGGAGGGGGAGGAGTAACAACGTCGTTAAAAAACCAGGGTTCAGTTGGCTCCGACTGACATAACTCTGTAAGCCAGGGTTACGGTGAACACCTCAACGGCAGAGTCGGCGCAGAAGGAGTCCTTCATCACGGCGGATGAGGCAACCCTATCTCTAAGGGAAATAGAGAAACGCTGCCTTGTGGTGAAGAGGGATCTTCAAAGGCTTATGGGAGGAAAATCCAGACAGAAATTTTCCTGGTCCTCCAGGTTGGGGGTTTACGCTGTGGGCCAACTCCCCACACATAAAAAAAAAAAAAATGCTAAAAGACCAAATCAATCAAAGATGAATGGCATCCGAACAGAAAGAAGAAAAGAGGGAGACCAAGGTTAACATGGAAGGAAAACATGAAGACAGTAATGCAAGCTAGAGGGCTAAGCATCGAAGATGCCCAAGACCGTAGGCTTTGGAGGTTTGGCACGGGAAGACGGCAGCAGCTGTAAAAACCCGAAGATAGTGTGAAATATTCTGCACAAATTGATATAAATATTATTGATAAATGTTCATTTTAAGTATTTTTAAATCATTTTTAAAAGTAAGGCTGCTTCACTAATTTAACACAACCAACGTTTTACTTAAACTGGTTTTTTCGACAAACTAAAATTTTCATATGAAATACACGTTTTCTCAGAAACTATAAGAGGTAAATGTTTGAACATGTACAGTACTTACATCTGTTGATATGGAACTACTTTGTGCTCTTACAGTTATTGGCTATTAACACATTGGTGACGGGCCACGGAGATCTCCGTGTTTAAATGGCCAGCGCTAGACGACCGGTCACGGAGATTTCCGTTTTTACGTTTTCTATGGCTTCCCTGCCTCTTCGCTTTTGAACGAGGCATTCAATTTTGTTTCTTCTTCATTGTGAAATAAATTTTAGTTGTATTTGTACCCCTCTCTTCTCTTTTATGAAATTGCCAACTTTACAGAATTGTTTACAATTTTATGACAGACGGCTGGTGAAATATGGAATTTTAGTGCGGGTAGTTAGGCGATTACGGGATACGTATGTAACCTGTAAATATATTTTGCAGAGCGGAAAAATTAAAAGAAAACTCTATTTTGCGTTCTGGAGCCGAATTTATATCTGTGGGCATCATGTCCACCAGGATAATTATTATAATAGCGTGGCTATAGCTGAAAATTTGCTCGAAAGAAAGACGAGAGCTTCTGAAGCAATAAAAATTAACAGAGGGCTTCCAAAATCATTTGTGGAAGCAGGAAATAAACTCAAACCAGGAGAAAGGGTTTTGTAGTAAGGGGGACCTTTTGCTACAAACATGGAAAGATAAAAGAGACGTAATAATGGTTAGCACATTGCATCAGGCAACACGAGAGTGGGAGGAGTAAAGTTGTAAAAATGCCCTATTGAATACTTCAATATAAAAAGTATGTAAGGGTGTAGACAGGGCTGACCAATACCTATCATATTACTCCATCCTTAGAAAAATAGTGAAATGGTGCTAGAAAGTTGTATTGTGGCTTCTGAATTGTACACTCGTTAATGCTTTCAGGGTCTATAAATTTCAAAATCCTAACAGCAAAATGTCAAACAGAAGTTTTTTGCTTGAAACAGCCTCTTGTTTGGCAGTCGTGAAATTAGGAACAGATGACAGAGAAGACGAGGAAAGACAGAGAAAAAAGAAACCACTTCTAGGAGACCACCACATGACCCACCAGGGAGGCTAAGACATTAAGAAAAATAAATTAACACCAACTGTGATTGGAAAGAGAAAAATACCCTCAAAACTTTTCCGCGATTTTAGTGAACACAAGAAAAGAAACTCGCTACGTATGCTCTTTTGTACTTTGCCTTTACATAAAGGGAAATGTTTCCAACGCTATCAAACCCTCAATTTCTACTAGGAAGTCTGGTGAGAACACTAATAAAGATTTACTTATGCATTATTGTTATTGATTGTAAATATATTGATGTAAAAGCCACACTGTTCTAGCGCGGTTTAAAATTTAAAAGTCCACCCTACTGACAGAAATGTCCGGTCCAGCAGCGGTGGGTGAAACGCAAGAGCTGTAGGTCACCAATGTGTTAAGAAAAATGAAAAATTTAAAAAAATGAAGCTTAAAAAAATATTTATTTATACAAAAGTAAGAAGAAAGTAACTCAAAAGCGCTTCAGTAAACTTATTAATCATGTATCTGAACAGTGTGAAAAAATTCACATTTACACCTCAAATAGTTTCTGAGAAAATGGGTCTCAAAGTTTACATTTTAACATTGTCGGGATAGGACTTCTAATGTCTCCTTAAGGAAATCAATTTTGTAAGAAATAATAAAAACATTACTGAACACGTACCATTAGAAGCTTCAGTGTAGAGTAAGAACACATCAGGAAAAGCATCATGTACAGTTGAAAGCACAGATGGATTTGATATCGTATCTAAATACCAGTGTATTGCTATACCGGAAACATATTTGCTTGCAGTTCCGCGTGTTAGTACCTGCAAGAAAATAAAATGGAAAGTAACATAAATGTAAGATACAATTAAAACTCACATCCAGTCTTGTAATTATACAGCAGTTTCAAAACCTTGGCAGCTTCATCTTCAGTAATGTCTCATCGACTGATGTTATGTCGATCAGAAGAACTACTTCTTCCCTCTGTTGGTGGACCGATAAACCTCCGTACCCAGTCAGAATCCGCGGGAATTTCGAAGTTCATAAGTTTTTTCTTTCTTGTTTTTTTTTAATGTGGATTTTTTCCCAAACCGTTGGTTCTTTTTGTTTTCTATTTGTTTAATTAGACTGGCTTTTGATTCAATTAGATGTTTTTTTTCAGACCAAGCATGAGCAGCTACTGCTGACTCTTCCATTTCACCCATTTTTACATTTTCTAAGATGTTCTTCCATTCTTGTTTTCAAATTTATTTTTGTTTTTCCTGTGTAAATTTTGTCCCAATTCCTACGTTTGATCTGACAAATTCCTGATTTGTTTTCTTCTCCAATTTTTTTTTCAGTTTTTATTGGTTTTAATTATCCAATTTAAGCTGTATTCGTTCTTCGGTGCCAATCTAATAGACAAATAACTCAGGTTTTGAAAAGAAATCCACATAAAAAAACAAGAAAGAAAAACTTATGAACTTCGAAATTCCCGCGGATTTTGGCTTGATCCGGTGGTTTATGGGTCCACCAACAGAGGGAAGAAGAAGTAGTTCTTATGATTGACATAACATCAGTCGGTGAGGTATTATTGAAGATGAAGCTGCCAAGTCTTTGAAACTGCAGCATAATTACAAGACTGGATATGAGGTATTTAAATTTAATCTTACCCTATGTAGCTGTTTCTCTAGGGTTACAACTGTAGTGCTTAGAAAACAAGATGCTATTATTTTGTTTAGGATTCGAGATATGTTATAATCAGAGATCGGAACTTTGGCGGAATGCCTTTTTAAATGTATTAAATCTATCTTCAATTTGGAAATGAATCTCTGTGAATTATACCTTTGTGATTAAAATGCCACAGTTTTATGTTTTGCCTTTTTAAATATGAATGCCTAATTTTGGAAATAAATGCTTTTTGTTACCTTTATTTGATATTTATCTACTGTTATTAATTTACTATTAATAATTGCCTGCAGGTATTTTAATTTATTTCTATACCCGCTACAATGAAAGTGACTTCATCGAATGTCTTTCAATCAGTTCATAATTATTCTCTACGCAACAATGAGTGCTGCCGTGCAAAAAATATATAAATAGCAGAAGGCATTTTAATTATTGCGTGTGTTTATTTGAAAAGGCAACAATGATTGCGGGTGTAACTTAATTTTTCTTTCAGTTTTCATTGTGATGTTATTGTAGCTAGCAGCAAGATGTTCCTTTACGCAGTAAAATGCGAAGTTACGTTAGTATTTTGGATCCTACGCTAACGTACTTACATGCAAAATATGCGAGCAGTCAGTGAAGTAAGAAAATAAACTTTTTATATTGTAACATATTAGTACAATCAAACACAAAAAAAGCACTTTCCAAGGCTACTGGGAAGATTTCTTTGCTTCCAACAGTAATTGCAACATCGAGTCGAAAATCTCAATTTGCAAGATTTTCTAATTGCCTTTTATTGCCTTACTTACTTACTTACTCACTGGCACTATCGAACCCGTAGGTTCATGGCCGCATGGACATAAGCTCTGCATACATCCCTATCCTGAGCTAATATTTTCCAACCGTTCCCTGTATAATATACTTCCCTCAAATCATAGTTAATGTTTAATCTGCCACCTCATTCTTGGTCTACCCACTGGGAGTTTTCCCTCTGGCTTTCCTACAAGAAGCTTCCATGCAAGTGTCTCATTCCCCATACGTGCAACATGTCCTGCCCATCGCATTCTACGAGACTTAACTGTTCTTATTATATCTGGCTTCCTATAAAGACCATGTAGTACATTGTTATGTAGTCTTCTCCATTCACCTGTCTGTTCATCTCTCTTTGGACTAAACATTTTCCTAAGTACTTTATTCTCAAATACTCGTAATCTCCTTTCCTCCCTTAAAGTAAGAGTCCATGTTTCGCACCCATATAATATAACTGGTAGAATAATAGTTTTATATATTTTCAGTTTAACGTTTTTTTAAAGGAGTTGGGACATCAAGAGTCTCTGCAATGCATAATAGCATGCATTTCCAGAATTGAGCCTATGTTTAATTTCATTGTGCATCTCATTCCTATTTGTGATTATTGTTCCTAGGTATTTGAATTCAGTCACTTCACTCCTCAAAATTTCCCTTATTTGTCATTATATAATGTATTTCTACGTGTGACCATATATTTACTTTTATTGATATTTACTTCCAGTCCCAATTTCTTAGTGTTACTCAATAGTGTATACGTGTTGTCCTTTAGTATCTCCTCGCTATCGGCCAATAGTACTACATCATCAGCATAAACTAACAGCTTATTAATACCATTGAGTTGTAAGCCTTCCTCATTCTCTAAAGATTTGATGGCATGCTCTAGTACAAAAATAAATAGAATAGCTTTTTTTTAGCTATTTATAATGCCTTTTGTCTGCCTATTTTAAGGATTTATTATGCCTAAATTTCCGGTCTCTGGTTATGATACGTTATCTTTGCGATGCTTTTTTGTACAAAATATGACAATTTAGCTCAATGAACACTAACATTATTGTGGTAAGAAAAACTGAAAATTAATAAAAGTTGAGATGTGCCCTTTTGGCTAAGAATGTAAGAATACCACTCACCACTTCTGCCCAAGTAGTTATAAATGGACGCTGATCATCCATCATCATTATCTTCACATTTGAATAAGGGCTCTTTTTTAATGTTGGTCCCAAGTAGTTTGCAACCCAATTTCCTTCACCTACATTTGTCCATCCCATTGCATTGAAACTGAAGTTTGGTAAAAATCCATCAATTGGTTCGTTTTGTGGAGTAGTAGCCCAAAAATGCAGATTTTCTTTTGCATATGCCTCAAAAAATCTGTGAGAGAAAAGAATCCATTATTTAAAGAAATAACAAAAAATTACATGATAATACTCTATGCAAATCTTCCATATCTGAGATATTGCTGTGACATTACAGTACAATGTATTTATATGCATTATAATTATAGCATATTAAATAATTAAATTATGGCAGTGCCTGTCTTAACATATGCAAGTGAAAATTGGACTCTTAACCGTTCAGACAGAAGGAAAATAGAAACTGCAGAAATGAAGTTCTTACGTTCAGCAGCAGGTGAGACAATTTTGAACAGAAAAAGAAATGAAGATATTAGAAAAGACTTAAATATTTTTAATTTAACAAATAGAATTGACAACATGAGAAACAACTGGTATGAACATGTTAAAAGAATGCCTACAGATAGAATCTCTCAGCTGTTATTAAAATACAAACCAATAGGACATAGAAGTGTTGGACGCCCATTTACTAGATGGGAAGATTCATTAAATCCCACTTGATGTGAAAACAGGTCAAAAGGCCTAATTTCATGAAATAGAAGAAAAAGAAGAAGAATAAATAATTAAATAACACCTTATAGTGTCAATTGCTAAAAATCAAATTGATGATTATTATTTTTATTATTATTCTGGAGCTAGAAATTAAAAGAAAGACAAACAGGTGATGAAAAATAAAATTAAACGATTTTAAGACCTATAAATTTATATAAATGCTGAAAGGTAAGATGTCCTCATGAACTACTTTCACTGCATACATGTATTCATTCAAAAATAATATAAAACTATTTAACATCACTTTGAAGGATTAGAACTGAGATGTTTTTATGGATTCTGAAATGTTTCCCTTCAAATCAGAAAGCAGACAGCTTGATTTATGAAAATAGGAGTTACGATAAAAAAAAAGTATTTTTTTATGATAAAAATAAATGTTTCCTACCTCTCCTCGTATAAATCTTCTAAGTAGATCGTGATTTCGAGACCATAACGGTCTCATCTTCAGTACAATCTTGGCGACTGATGTTATGTCGATCGGAAGAAACACTTCTTCTTCCCTCTGTTGGTGGACCGATGAACCTCTGGTTCAGGTCAGGATTTGCGGGAATTTCGAAGTTGATAAGTTTTTCCTTGTTTTTTCTGAATGTGGATTTTTTCCCAAACCGTGAGTTCCTTTTGTTTTTCTTGTTTGTTTATTAGACTGGCTTTTGATTCAATTAGATATTTTTTGGATCAAGCACGAGCAGCTACTGCTGACTTTTCCACTTTGACATTTCTAAGATGTTCTTTCACCCTTTTTTTCAAATTTCTACTTGTTTTTCCAATATAAATTTTGTCACAATCCCTGCATTTGATCTGATAAATTCCTGATTTGTTTTCTTCTTCAATTCTTTCATTTTTATTGGTTTTAATTATCCTATTAAGGCTGTATTCGTTCTTCGGTGCCAATCTTATCTTAAACTTTTTGAATTTCTTTTTTGAAACTTATGGTGTTTCAATGGATGTTAAGTGAATTTCTTGAATTTTATTTTTTCTGTTTGTTTTATAAGTGAGCTTTCATTAATTAATTTTGGTCTTTTAAATTTATTTATTTTCTTGTATACCCTTTATCTACTGCAACATTCATTCTGTATTCTTTTTCTTTTTTATAATTTTCTTTGTTCATCTACTTAGAAGATTTATGTGACGAGAGGTAGGAAACATTTGTTTTCACCATACATTAAACCTCATAGTGATTAATTCCTGTAAAAGTAAAAAAAAAGTACTTTTTTTTTTACTTTTAAAAATTATTTTTTGTTGATAACAGGTTACAAACATTTATTTTCTTAAATATTATCTGTTCAAATAACCAAACTCATAATCATTAATAGTATATTATGATGCGACGTTGGGAAGTGGTTTTTTTACAGAAGTGAGAAAATGTTTAAAAATCCGAGCGACAGCGAGGTTCTTAATTTCCGAGTTTCTGTAAAACACTTCACAGACGTGCGATGGTGTTTTCAAAATAATAAATAATAGTAAAATAATAACATCTTTGTTGGAAATATTTACATTCATTATAAACAACCAGTTAACGTTAACAGTGTGGACAATTTTTATCAGTTGAGACTACAGCAGGCCGTGACACCAATCAGTCATAAAATGGCGGCAAGTACGTATTTATTGTTTTATATTGTTTCAAATAAAGTTCAGTTCAATTAAAATACAGTGATTTGTTTCGAATAATGTATATTAACACTACCTTTTTTATATATTTGTATATATACATTGTGGGGCACGCCGTAGCGTAGTGGTTAAGGCACTGAGCTACAAGCCGGAGGGTCGAGGGTTCAAGTCCCGTTGGGGTCAGGATTTTTAAACTGACCCAAACCCTCTGGCGGCACTATGGCCCTGGGGTCGACTCAGCCTCTAACTGAAATGAGTACCAGACGCTTGTTCTGGGGTAAAGGCGGCCGTCACGCAGGGCTGACAACCGGCTGACATAAAGTGTCGATTGTCTAGAAAAAGTGGGAGCCTTAACCTCCTACTACCCCAAGGGCCTCCTGAGGCCTGTTGTGGGATCACTTTACTTTTTCACTTTTATATCTACATTGTACGTAGTATACATAGGAGCAGTGGTTTTACTTCCCGCACGAGGTTGTAATATTAATATTTCAGTTATAGTTATTTAGGTTGACAACCCTGAAATATAGGAAGATGAGCTTTCAATCATGGTCGCCATTGCTGTAAGTACGAGACAAAACGCACTATCGCACAAAAAATAAATTTCATAGTTTAAATATTAAATTAATTTTCTTACCTGACAAAATAATCAGCCCACACCTGATAATATTTTTCCTTGAGTTGACCTGCGCCATTGAACTGGTTGTTAGTTTTCATCCATCGCGGAGCGCTCCAGGAGCTCCCAGTAACAACATATTTCTGGAATTCAATTCCACGGCTCTTTTAATATATGGAATCTGAAAATACATTTACAATTCAAATATATTTAGGAACAATAGAACTAGACCTATACATATACAGAAAATATGCTGAATAACTATTTCGACTGTATATGCCTCATTTTGTCGTTTGTGTATCTTCCTTGTTTGATTAAAAATTTATATATATATATATATATATATATATATATATATAGATAGATAGATAGATCATCGGTTGATTAATGTCTTTGACATCATCTGATTCCCAATAGCCAATTTTGTCGGTCCATCCAATCTCCTGGTTGTAGATGTTTCTCCTTCATATATAAACATATTCCCTGACTCCAGGAGGTTTTAGGCCTTCCTCTGCTTCGTCTTCCCTCAGGTTTCCATTCCAAAACACATTTTGGTAGTCGATCCTCTTCCATTCGCTGCACATGTCCGTACCATCTTAATTGCTGAGTTTTAATATAATCTAAAATAGTGTCTTCAATCTTCATTTTCTCCCTTATAACTGAGTTCCTAATTTTTTCTCTTCTTGAAATTCTTGCGGCCCTTCGTATAAAATCCATTTCCGTTGCCAAAAGTTCTACTTCTTTGTTTTTGTCGTTAATGGCCAAAGTTCTGCTCCATAAGTAATGATGCTTTTAACAATTGTATGATATATATTCATTTTATTTTTATTACTTATATTTTTATCCCACAATATTCCATTGAGGCAAGCAATTGCAAATTTTCCTTTATTATTTCTATTTCTTATTCCTCTTCATAACTCCCATTTTTATTTATTTTAATTCCTAAATACTGATCTCACTACAACATTTTATTTTTTCTCCAATCTCCAAAATTAAATTTTGTTCTGGTTCACCAATTGATAAATATTTAGTTTTTTCATGTTTAAATAACCCCATTTTTCATATTCTTCTATTACTTTTACCCCATTTATCATGTTCTTCTATTAATTTTCTAGTCACATATTCTAAATCTTCATAATCTTGTGCAATTAAAAATTGATCATCTGCAAAATGTAAGTTGTATAAAGTTTTGTTGTTTGAAATAGGAATATATATATATATATATATATATATATATATATATATATATATAAAGTTATGCTTGGATGGGATTTGAACCCGGACCTCTGGATTGATTTTCCAGTGCGCTACCAATTACGCTACTAAGCAAATCTAGTAGAAACATTTATTTTTGTTTATATATATATTCTCTGTTATTACGATAAGTAGAGGGAACTTGATCTCCACTGCCATCTAGTAGCTCCTATTACAAGTAACCAAATTAAAGAGAATATTTTTACATTATAGCAGAGGCGCTCCTTTATTTCGATGTTATAATCTTATGGACGCACAATTCAGAATAAGTTGGGGTTTCTGTTATTTTAAAATGGTCGCTTTCTGTAGAATCTCTTAAAAGACTCGAAAAGAAACCATTTGAAAACCGGAGAGAAACGAATTGTTTTGAATGTTTTCAAACAGTTCAGTGGAAAATATCCCACATTAACAATTGAGGGTGCGGTGAAAAATAACAGCATAATTTACAGTTGAATCAGAATGGAACATCAATTCTGCTCGTAATGGAATAACTATCGGCATCATGGAAAAATGTAGGTAGGGATATATATATATATATATATATATATATATATATACAGGGTGTATAAAAAAGGATGGCGCAAAACTTACATGGTTGAATGTACACGATAATAGAAGCAATTAAGTCCCAGTAAACATGGGTCCGCAAACGAGCCGTTTGCGAGATAATTACGAATGTATGGTTACTGACGTCATTTTTTTAACATCGTACTAGGTGACTATCTCATTGGGCCACACATTCGTCCACGAAAACTTAATGGACGGAGGTACCTTAGGTTTCTGCGGCGTCATCTTCCAGGATTGCTTGAGGATGTTTCCCTTCAGCAACGTCGGAGTTTGTGGTACATGCATGATGGAGCTCCGGCTGCTGCTGTGAGACGGCATCTAACGCGCAGATACAGCCAAAGATGAATAGGTCGAGGCGGATCTGTACCTTGGCCTCCAAGATCACCTGATCTAAATCCTTTGGATTTTTATGTCTGGGGTCACCTCAAAAGCGAAGTGTACAGCACACCTGTTAACAGGGTTGAAGAACTGGAGCAGAGAGGTTTACATGCTTGTCAAGAATTCAGACATGATCCAGGGGTTTTCGAAAGAATTCGACATTCATTGCAGAGACGAGCTCAGTATTGCATCCAGATGCAAGGAAGACACTTTAACATCTCCTTTAACATGTAACCCATAAGTGAAGTGAACTGTGAAATGTGAACTAAATGAGATGCAAAATTAATAGTAAAGTCTAAATTCAAATAAATTTCTACTAACTAGGACGATGTTTACAATGAAGTCAGTGGCGGCTTGTAACCATACATTCGTAATTATCTCGCAAACGACTCGTTTGCGGACCCATGTTCACTGGGACATTGTAGCTTCTATTATCGTGTACTTTCAACCATGTAAGTTTGGCGCCATCCTTTTTGATACACCCTGTATATATGTATATATATATATCTTACCTTATATTTAATATCTTCTTCTGCTAAGGCAAAATTTTTCAATTCCGCGTCACCTTCCACATCATCATACGAATAGGCACGAATTGAAAAATCAGTGCCAGCTATTGGAACTCGTATCATGTTGTACTCGCTGCCATCAGTGTGCAAAATATGATCTGAATTAAAATAAACATCTATGTGGTACAAGTACTTCCCAGAAACTTCTCCTCTTCCTGGTATCCTTATTATTACCCAGGTTGAAAAAATTGACTGCAATGACTAACTTTTTGTCTCTATTCTGACTCAATGATTATCCACCTCTGTGAGTATGATATGTGAATGTGCGGTCAACAACTGGCCGGTGCTGCGTGGAGTAATACATTCGCAAGTTAAGAGCACCCGGTACTTCTTTGGGTTCAAAAAAAATAAATTTGCTTCAAAAAATCCAGGAAGGTATATTTTATTGAGGTGTATTATTATTTTGTCCATGTTGGACTTTTAAACCATAAAAACTGATTTTTAAAAAATGGCGTCTCTATGTTCTGCTAATGAGCACATTTTTTTTGTTTTTTTACATTTTTCCCGTAACTTTTATTTTTTTTCATATTTTGGTATACTTTTCTCTGAAACATATGAAAGATAGGAGAATAATTTTTGGCATTGATACGCAGTTTTAAAGAGCTCTGTAATAATAGCTAAGGTAAATTTATCTTCGTGCTATTGGTAGTTTTTAAATAAAAAAGTATGCAAAATGTTTAACAAAAAATGTTTTTCTTTGAGTGTTTTTAGAAATAAATGACAACTTATATCTACGCAAGCAAATCGTATTATTATCAAATGAACTTTGGACAACAACATACTACGTAAATTTTGGAAACAATTCGATATGTATGACTTAGGCTTTCACGGCCGGAGTTCCTATGATGATCTTGAAGAAGATTTCAGGGCTGTAGGCCGTGGTCTCGACGCTTGAAGTTGTCTCAAGACAACCCATGAGGATGCCGGACGCAGTCTCTGGCGAAACGTCGGGGAACTTCAAGCCTCGAGACCACGGCCTACAGCCCGGAAATCTTCTTCAAGATCATCATAATTGGATAAGTAGTTTTTGAGAAAAGTGTACCAAGAGAAGTTGGATTTTTTATTTTCATTTTTTTGTGTTTTAAATGACTGATGAAGAAATATGTGTAAAAAGTTAACCAGAGTGTCGTTATGTTCAGGAAGACTTGTTTAATTAGTGACATCATTTTCATTCACATAACTTAAGAATAAACTGAAAAAAAAATTTTGTATGTTGCATATTTTTAAACCGAATTGCAAGGAAATTAGTACCGGGTGCTCTTAAATGTGAATGTGTGTTTCTTAGGCTGGACAGACAATAGTATCAGATATTGGTTGGCTAGCAAGAAGTAGAGGAATTAAATCTTCATTTTTTACTTCTCTGTAGCGTGGAAATTATAACGTTTTCCTGTCAACATACTATCTACCAAGCCCCCACCATAACACTTGGTAGTTTTTTAAACATGTTTCCAATACTGTTATTTTAACACAGTTCCAATAATGGATCATATTGAATGAATGAATGTAGGCACTATGTCCCATGAAGGGCTAGGGCCTCCTACAAGAGAGGGGGGGCTCAATTTAAAAGTTTTAAGTGGTTCACGTGGTGAGCTAATTCACGTGTTTATAGAATGGGATACTACAAGGAGACCCCATCAGTCCGCTACTATTTAACATAATGACGGCTGACATTGGGAAAGCAACAAACGGGACCACGCTGGTAATGTATGCAGACGACATGGCCATTGGAGCACGAAACAAAGAAGAATTGCAAAAAGGCATAGATGGGATACAACGATGGGCTATGGAAAATGAGTTCAAGTAAACAGCAACAAGACCGTACAAATGGTTTTCAAGAAAGGAGGAAGAACAGCGGCAAGTGATAATCTAAAACTATGAGAAGAACCGATAAGAATGGTCAACAAATTCAGATATTTAGGCATAACACTGCAGCGCACATGTGCAGGACGAGAGCAGCAGCAGCTATAAGAGCTATGTGCAGTATCAAAGACATCACATCGTTAAAATTAGTCACAGCCATGAAATTATTCGCATCAGTGATCACCCCGATCGTCACCTACGGGATAGAACTGATATGGGAGAAACTATCGACCAGCGATTTGGAGAGGTTAGAAAAAGTAAAACCAAGATTCATCAAAAAGGCATTAGGTGCAAGCAAATACACACCAAATAGAATGGCCTATATGCTAGCCAGAGAAACCTTCTTCCCTAGAGGACCTGAGGCAAAGGATACTACTGCCAGCAACGGAGCCATATAAGAAAGTCATCGAAAAAAAGAAACAGAGAGAAAAAGAGATCGACGAAGATTTCTACGCCTCAGATGCCATGGTAAACAGGGAGTGGACTGGAAGTAACCAACCACAAAAGGCACAGAATCATAGGTTTAGCAAACACGGATATCATCACAAAATGTGCAAAAATAAAAATTCCACCAACCGAGTGATTCGTGTGAATGCAAGATATGTGAGCGATACCATTACAAACAATGCAGAATATGGACAGGATCACTGAACCAACTCATAAACTTATAACTTAATGCTCTTTCGAGTGCCTCTTACCAACTTATTATTATAGAGTATTTCACTTGCGCACTTCACTGGAGTTTATTAAGGATTTAGTCCATTCTTAGATTGTTCGCTAGTTGTTTCCACTTGTTCTTGTTGCGGGCTGTGGTTGACCAATATCCTCCCAACATCAGTTTGAACGTGTCTGTCCATCTTCTTCTTGGCCGACCTCGTGTTCGTCTTCCAATGTAGGGGTCCCACATGGTGGTTTCCCGCGCCCATCTGCCTTGTTGTTGTCTTGTTCTATGACCACCCATCTCCACTTTGTTTGGAGGGCTTTTTGAGTAATGTTCTTTGAAGTTGTAATTTTCTGTAGCGCCATGTTGGAAATCTTATCCCGGAGTGAGACACCCACTATCTTCCTCTCCATCTTCCTTTGGCAGATTTCAATGCTCCTCCTTTGCCTCTCTGTTAGGGCCCAGGTTTGGCAGCCACATGTTAAGACCGGGAATACGCTTGAGTTGATGGCTTCTAATCTTATTCTGCGGTTTAGGGACTTGTCTAGAAGAATGAATTTCAGCGCCCAAAAGGCTTTACAAGATTATGTGATCCTCCTTTGTACTTCTTTCTCTGTTCCTTTATATATTATAATGATATTATACTTGGTAGTTGGTAATAAAACTTTACAGTTGTCCTGAAAAGAGATATCAATTCATTCATAGTGTTCTGCTCAAGAGCACGTCTTTCACTGCAAACTCAGCATTCTCCACTCTTTCCTTAACTCAGCTTTCCTTTTGTATCTGCATACAAACCATTTATTTTAATATTGTCTATCATCTAATGTCTTTTTTGCCTCTAACTTTATTTTCGTTGACCATTCCTTCTACGACGGCACAGAGATGTAACCCACAAAAATTCGAAAGTTGGATTGTCAAGTGGATTAGTGCTCTATCCGGATATTATCACTCCATGGTGCAAATGTCAAAGTAAACGATCCTCTCTCTTCCAGACCTGTTTTTATTGATTTTTAAAAGTTGGCTTTCAAGCGAATAGTGATCTATATGTAACAAAATGGCGGAAGCAGTTAGTCAAGTCATTAATAGCAGTGCAGAAAAACAATTATTGCACATGTGTAAATACATTCCATCACAGTTACCTGAATTCTAATCAGAATCTTAGAGAAATTGAGTGAAAATAAGAAAGACACAAAGAATGTAACGAGATAACATTAAACGGAAAATAAATACTGAAAACTGATTAACTTAGATTTTTTTCTAACTGAATCAGTGTTCAATATTTATTTTCTATTTTTATTAAATATGTGTTAGATAATTTTTCCACTCTATATAGATAGACCACTTTTGCACTCAATTCTGTATTAAATTGTTAATATTTAGTTATTAGCAAGTTATTTTGCATTCAAATTGTCTGTATATGTTTCCAATAGGATGAGAGATTAAAATGTATCTGATATAATAAAGGTAACAGCCTCAAAATGAACGTACATCTCTTTTTTTTTTTTTTTTTTTTTTTTTTTTCGTTTTCCCAACAATTTGCAGTTTGTGGGTCGTGGGGCAACTGTTCAATTATATTACTCTGAATGATATAATGCAAAACAGTCAAATTAACTAATTGTAATGAATTTTACCTTAAAACATTTTCCTGGGCGCTTTCACTGAGAGAGGCGATGTTAATACCAGAAGCATCTGTCATGGCTCCTCCAAATCCAAACATTTGCTGGTAGGTGATCTCTTGGGTTGACAGTGAACACTGCTTCTGCATCACCTGCAACAATAACCAGTAATAATAATAATAATAATAATAATAATATAATAATAATAATAATGTATTCATAGGAAAGTATGAAGTATACATAGGAAAAAGAAAAAAGGACTTTGGACACTCGCACAAAGGAACACTTTAGAAATATTAAAAATGGTGAAATTGAAAAATCAGCTATTGCAGCACATAGTTTGTTGGAGAGTCATAAATCTGAGAAAGAAGCAAAACTTCTAAAACATTTGGAAAAACCATTAGAATTGACAGTTTGGAAGAAGATATATATATATTCAGAAGATCGAATTCAGAGCCATGAATTTCCAGATACCTGATGAACGGGACCTGATCTCGAAGTTCATCAAATCAACACCAGATGGCAACTGTAAACCATTACATACTGATACGTAACTTAAAATTTGTTTACAGACGAACCGAATGTGATTTTACATCAACTCTGGTGCAACATATGAAACAGAGGGGTCACAAGATCGACCTCACAGGATCTAGAACGTTGGCTAAAATAGATAATTAAAAATCAAGAATCTACAGAGAAGCAATAGAGATTGAGAAAAGGCCACATTCCATGAACACCCGAGATGATGCCCAAAGATTACCATCTACATGGAAAACTGCTCTCGCTGCCCACCATGTCATCCCCAAAACAGCGAAGAAGATGTGAAGAAAACCCCGGTTGGGCAACATTGAGTGTGGTCGACGCTTGGATGGGTGTACGGCTTCGGAAACGGACCACACTGAAAACTGAAGGTATTTAACCACATAAGAACCGCCGCCGCCGCCGCTGTGTATTGGAAATTATGTCATTTCTCAAACTTTTATTCACCCTCTATGCCTGTCAGGGAAACATCCGGTTCTCCGGAAGCGTCCCCGACAATCAAAAAGGGAACCATTCGATTATGATCACCAACTTCCGGCTCTTTATAGGGATTTCTAACTACATAAGAACAAAACCTTGGATAGGTGTACGTCTTCGGATACGGACCACAGCCGAAAACTCTATGTATTTTATTATATAAGACCTAAACCTGTGACTCGAACTTATAAAGGCATGTGGGATCATGCCGAAACGCCGGAATCAGTGGCCAGAGGCCGAAATGAATCCATATATATATATATATATATATATATTATATATATATATATATATAATATAATATATATAGTATTATGAAAGTTTCCTTGGATTTTCCGCGTCTTGGATTCAATTTCGGCATCTGGCCACTGATTCCAACGTGTCGGCATGATCCCACATGTCATTATCAAGGAATGATAAGTTCGAGTCACAGGTTTAGGTCTTATATAATAAAATGCATAGGGTTTTCGCTTTGGTCCGTTTCCGAACACGTACACCCTTCCAAGGTTTAGTTCTTATGTAAGCGAAAACTATGTATTTTATTATATAAGACCTAAACCTGTGACTCGAACTTATAAAGCCATGTGGGATCATGCCGAAACGCCGGAATCAGTGGCCAGAGGCCGAACTTGAATCCAAGACGCGGAAAACCCAAGACAACTTTCATATCCATACTTATATCCGCGAAAATATGCAATATAATACATATATATATATATATATATATATATATATATATATATATATAATGTAAGATAAATTAAACAACTTTGAAACCCTGTCCACCATTTTGTAACACGCTGTATATTTCCTTGAGGTAAAATTCGTTCACTTTAACAGAGTAACATAATAACATATTTATTGCAGATGAAGTAAAAATAAAGTAAATACATTTTCACCAATGTCATTTTTCTGTACATTTTAAATACATTTTTTTGACAGAAAAATGTACTCATTGTTATTAGGGGGACTTAACTTACCATCCTGGAATGTATTTTGGAATGTGCCTGTTATGTTGTAAAACCGACGACCATCTTTACTTGATACATAAGCAAGAAACCCGCCGTCAGGTACATTAAATTGTGAAGGCAAAGAGTCGCAATATGTCGCGTTACAGACACACACCATGTTCCCTGCACCATATTCTCGCGCTGCACACTCATCACCGCGAACACTGCCTGAAAACATTATCCAGTATTTATTATTATTATTCCACCTGGAAGAAGAAAGAAAGGGAGAACCTCGAAACGCGTAGATGCAAGAATAAGAACTGGAATGAGAACAAGAGGGCTGGAGGACATGGAGTGGATGGAGAGAGACGAGTGGAGAAGAAAAATAAAAGTTTAGGCACAGAAATATGTGTAACATTAAAAACTGTATATAAATAAATATATTATTATGCACGACAACACCACATTAGGAACAGCAGCATCAAATATCATATTAGATATTGTAGCGAAGAAGAACCTGTTGAAGATGGAACGGATGTTCTGAAAGGCCTACAGGCATAAAGAGTACATATTTTATAATTTGAGGACGACGGATCTTACCTAAGAAGGTATATTTTAACTTATTTTATATTATTATTATAAGTTTGGAAATGCAACAAAAACTTAGAAGAAAAACTTATGTCGATGGAAATGGATTTCTTGAGGAGAGCAGCAACATGTTCAAAATTAGACAAAAAAGAAATACTGTCATAAGAGAAAAAATGAATATTGGTTATTCAATGTCCCGCGCCGTAGCCGAGCGGTTAAGGTAGGAAGCCTTGGCGCAGAGCTACGGGACTTGCGCTGGTTCGAGTCTCCATGGGGAAGAAATTTTCTCATGGTTTTTCGGCCAGTATGGGACCGGTGCCCACCCAGCCTCGTGAGGCAATTGGGTAGCTACAATAAGTAGCGGCTCCAGGTTGAGGAACCAGCTATAACGGCTGGGGGACCCGACATGCTAACCACATGTCAGCCCTACACTGGCTGTTGATCATCTACCTCTGTGATTGACACATGTGGATGTGAAGGGCCAGCAGCCGGCTGGTGAAAGGGCAACCGCTGAAAAGTGGAAAGACCCTCAATCGGAAATCGGTTATTCAATAGTAAATTATATACGGTATAATCAATTAAATTGGTATGGGCACGTACGACGAATGCAAGAAGAAAGGTTACCCATGAAAAACATTGGAATTTTTGTTCCACCTGGAAGAAGAATGACAGGAAGACCTCGAAACACGTGGATGCAAGGAATAAGCACTGGAATGAGAACAGGAGGACTGGAGGACATGGAGTGGATGGAGAGAGACGAGTGGAGAAGAAAAATAAAACTTTAGGCACAGAAAGATATGTAAACATTACAATTCTGTATATAAATAAAAAATATTATTATTATCATCTTCTTCTTCTTCCTTCCTTCCAAGTATTAGGCCAAGGCCTGTTACGATCCTATAGAAAATTTTCCCTCCAGCGTTTCATAGGACGGCCCAGAGATCTTTGTCCTCTTGGTATATAATTATAAACAGCTTTGGGGATCCGATTTGAACTCATTCTTTCAATAATGGTTGTTTCCAATTTAGTTGGTACTGTTTAATATATTCCAAAATTGGCGTAGTCTTCAATTCTTTTAAGATATCGGTGTTCCTTTTCCGATCCCATCTGGTGTAACCCGCTGTTCTGCGCATGAATCCATCTCATTTCACAAGCCGCTATTCTGCTTTCATGTTGTCTTTTTAGTGTCCATGCTTCACTACCATAGGTCAACACTGGTCTAGCCAAAGTGTTATATAAACGTAATCTGGTGTTTTTTTGTACAAGGGATGGTTTCATAACTTGATTAATAATTCCTAAACTTTTATTATAACTAGTAATTTTTTCAGGGATATCCTTTTCATCCCAGATAGAGAGATAATATCCAAGATATTTAAATTGATTAGATCTCTCTAAAATTTTATTCTGGAGACAGGTTTTACTTTGTATGGGGTCCTTCCCATGAAATGCCATAATTTTAGTTTTGTTAATTGATATTTCCATATTAAATTTGGCAGCTGTTTTTTGTAAATTATAAATTGATCGTTGCAAATCATTTTCGGAAAGTGCCAGAAGCGCTAAATCGTCTGCAAAAAGAATAGCATCGAGTTTGAGGTTCCTATTGATGACTATATATCCCCGTTGTGTTTTCCTCCATTCGTTTATTATTCTATTCATATATATAATGAAAAGTATTATTATTATATTATTATTATTATTTATTATTATTATTATTATTTATTATAAATCCAAGGACATTATAAATTAGAACTAAGCGACCTCGTTGCCCAACCATATTAAAATATTAAAATTCATGTGGTATCTTTCGGTTGTAAAATTCTATAGTAGCGTAATATTTCAACATATTTCCTGTTTTTGTGCAATAAATTAATATTACTTTATTCTTTATTACAATGCACCACGAGACCTTCGCATGCACCTCTATGACAACCCTTTATTTTATTATCTACTTTTATCACCAACAATCATTATAGAATAAAACAACCAGAATCACTGACCATTACTGATGAAATTCAACTATCACCAGTCCACTTCGATTATTATTATTATTACGTATTATTATTATTATTATTATTATTATTATTATTATTATTATATTATTATTAACTTATTTACCGTTCAGACAGAAGGAAAATAGAAACTGCAGAAATGAAGTTCCACGTCAGTAGCCAGGTGTGACAATTTTGGACAAGAAAAGAAATGAGGACATTAGGAAGGACTTAAATATTTTCAATTTAACAAATAGAATTGACAACATGAGAAACAACTGGTATGAACATGTTAAAAGAATGCCTAAAGATAGAATCCCTCAGCTGTTACTAAAGTACAAACCAATAGGACATAGAAATGTTGGACGCCCATTTACTAGATGGGGAGGATTCATTAAATCCCACTTGATGTGAAAACAGGTTCAAAAGGCCTAATTTCATGAAGCAGAAGAAAGAAGCAGATATTATTATTATATTATTGTTATTCATCGGTATCATGGCAGCTGCCGCCGTCTTCCGAAAACCAAACGCATTTCCTCTCTGTCCATCCATTGATCTCCCTCCAATCCTCTGATATTCATAGATGCTTGTATCCCTTTATCCAAGTTTTCTTCGGCCTTCCTCTCTTACTTCTTTCTATTGTGATCCATTCCATAACAATTTTTAGGCAATCTTTGCTCTGTCATTCGTTTGATATGACCATACCACAGTAATCTTTTCTTTTCTATAATGTTTATGATGTCCGGCTCCTCTTGTACACCCATAATTTCCTTTATTTCGTATTCTATCCATTCTAGATTTTCCAGCTGATCTTCTTAAAACATCCATTTCTGTATTTAATCAAACAAAGGATATGGACGAAACAAAGAGCTAGTGAGCGGAAACACCGAAACTTCAAAATACAATATCAGGATTCGCGCCTAAGAGACATTTTATAACGCTGACGAAACGGGAATTTTTTTACGCGTTACCGTTGAAGTCGCTCATTATACTAACTATACCTCATTTTTCAACGGAACTACAGTTAATCTAAGATACGTAAAAAGTCATATAACGGTGCTGTATAATTTATGATTAATAAGTTTTTTATAATACGGAATTTTTTCCAATGTGGAAAAAATATTGGTCCCATGCGATTCCTCTTTAAGCAAGTTTTACTGTATTTATTTATAAGTAGTAGTAAATATGCATAAAAATGTAGAAAATATGCACCCAAAATATGCAAAAACCGATTGTAATAAAATCAAATAAATTATTTGCTTTGTGGGTAATCTTAGCTTATTCCCGGCTGTTACAGTAGGTAAGGAAGGTTTTCACGACGTTTTCTTGGTTGATGCTCCTTCATCTGCCAGTGAAGAAGGTTTTATACGATGAAAACGTCCTTTTCTACATCACATGATGTCACAGGTGCAGGTGAAAAACACCACAGTTGTTCTTCAGCGAATTCCTCTTCGGTTACAGTTTTTTTTCACTATCACCAGAGAGCATTTTGCTAATTTGACAAATTCTATTGTAGCCAGGATTTTTATTATTACTTCACTAAGCTTATCAAATGTGATTTTAGCAAACACCGTAATATAATTTCTCAAGGTCCACGGGTATTCCCCTCTTACGCTTATATCCAATTGATTGCAGAGACTTTATTAATTTAAAAAAACATTAATTAATAATTAATTAATTACTAGTGATTAGCTGAAGGGAAAATTATAATTTAATACCACATTTAGAGTAAAATATGCATTTATGCATTAAAAATCTAAAATAAGCATTTACCATAAGTAATGCCACGAGTGATTTCCAAATTATCGATAAATTCACGACTCACGAAGTGAGGAGTGAATTTATGTAGAGAATTTGGAAATCAAGAGTGGCATTTGTTAGGACTATTTAACGAATAAAATTAAGCTGTTTACTCACAAATCATTATTTAAATACAGTTATTTTAAAATATTGATTTATTTAATGTAAACGGCGATGTTTGAAAACAAATGACAATCGATGTTTGAAAACAAATGAGAAACGATTGTTACGCTTGTTCATCACTGCAACCAGATCATATGATTTATTGACAAAGGATCGCAATATTGTAAGAATGCACCCTAGTGGAGAAATTTATAACCAACATTATAGGTATTAATTTCTGATGTTCTATGATGTAAATATGTCAATTATATTTTTCTGCAACGTTATTTCCTGGGAAATAATTCGTTTAAGAAAGTGCAAACAGTGGCTTCTTTTTTTGGTGGTATAATCAATTGTTACAAATGTTTTTATATTATCTCCCGCAAGTACTATCAGCTGACATTCATGCACTATATATACAATCTGGTAGCCGTATTTCTTGGAGAGTCAGTCACTGCAAAATAATGCTATGGACCTATTCAGAATGTTAAAAAAGAGCAGCTTTCTTTAAAATGATAAACTTGTTTGATAAATTCGAGGTGAAACACGACTGTGATTGGTTGTAGTTAAAAAATCATTGAAATGTGATTGGTCCTTGAATCCCATTTGGGGCATGAGCTAAATAGTCCCCGGAATATGCATTTGTATGCATTATCAAATACCACTCAAATTATATGTGAAGGGGCTACTTAACATGTAAATTATATCCGCATACTTTTTTATACGTAGAACAAAACATGCATTTCGCATACAAATCCCAGCTGTAGTTATGACGCTTGTGCATTTTCGTGTCTGTTCCATCTACCGAAACCTTGTACATCCCTGCTGAACTGCGCGTCATGCGTTTGTCTCCTTCGGTTTCGAACTCAGCCATGTATCACTATCTTATTCTTTTCTTTATCTCGAACTTTATCGTATTCCGCTGTCTTATTATTTGTTTGGCGAACTTTACGTTAGGAAAAATCATACATTTGTTTCCCTTGATCTTCATCTTAACCGCATGACTATTTAAACATTAATATAATTATTTTTGTCTCTTGTTTTGTTCATTAATAATAATAATAATAATAAAAATAATAATAAATAATAATAATAATAATAATAATAATAATACTTTATTTATTCTGGCAGAGTTAAGGCCATAAGGCCCTCTCTTCCACTCAACCAGCACAAATACAAATAAATATTTGACAAATATAGATATACACTATACTAATTATAAACAGTTAAAGATACAATAAATGTAGCAATGTAAATGTCATGTACAAACAACATTTATAGAATAACAACAATAATGATACGAAATAATAATAATAATAATAATAATAATAATAATAATAATAATAATAATAATAATAATAATAATATTAATAATAATAATAATAATAATAATATAAATATGATACATTATACGGGAAACACCAATTCATATATATACCTTACACTGGATAATAATGAAGTCGAGTTTAGAACAAATATAAATTTAGATTTCTTTTAAAAGATGCCAATGTCCGGCAGCCCCTTATTTCTTGCGCACAATCTTGCAAAATTAATTAATTGGCGTATTGCGCTAATGGAGCACAATTCCAGATGATATCTTGTACACTTTAGTTCACACAGTTTACATCTGCAACTGTCTTCGATTTGATGGTGAGTGACATTCACACACACTTTGTGGACTGCATCTGGTGCCTTAGTTCCACACCAGCTCCTATCTATCATGGCAGATGTACCGTAGAATTCTTCAGGAATGGCACCCGCTTCTGTCTTCTCTCTTGCATCTGTTGTTCGTAAGCTTTAGTGGATGGCAGGTAGTAGCGCATTCTGAGGTCTTCCAGGAACAACTGTTCTCTTGCTAGTCTCGAGGGAGTGAATCAAGAGACTCCTAGTTCATTAACGACCAATAGTTTGTTGGTCTGTTAAATAAAGTAGTCGTAATGAAGGGATTGTACTGTATAGGGTAATAACACTGGTCAACATGATTTTTGTCTCATGAGTACCAATAGTTGTACTTAATGCAGTTTTTTTTATCGTGTTTTCAAATATGTATTCGGAATTTCTCCATCACCCACAGTTTTTTTTTTGCAATTTCAAATAATGGATTTAAATAATTATTTTTTAAATAAACGTAGATTTCTTCCCAGAAAATCTTGGCGCAGTGAGCGATGAGCACGGGGAACACTTTCATCAGGAGATTTCAGCTATGGAAAAGAGATATCAAGGCAAATGGAATCCTAATATGCTGGCCGATTATTGTTGGACCATCAAGAGGGAATCTCCACAGGCGATATATAGCAGAAAATCGTAATTTTTTACTTTCTAGGCGAGTCCGAATGTTCGAATATTGTGTAGTTACGAATGTAGAAAATATTAAAGTGTTTGAAATTATAAATATCTGTCTTTCGAAAACCTTATGTGATGGAGGGAAACCGATATCATATTTGAATTCAGGAGAAAAATACTATCAGAATCACATATTTTTCTTTCTGAGAAAAAAAAAGTTTTTTTTTTGCTCAGTGTTATCGTTGCTGTTATTGCTTTGCCTTTATTTAATCTGTTCTTATTGTTACCTTATTGTCTTATTCTCTTTATTTACTTTTACCATCAATTGTTTAAATTCTGCATATATTGTTTTTAATATTGTCTATGTTAAAATGAATCACCAGTCACGACATTATAGTTTTTATATTGGTGAAGGGTAAGTGAGGAAAAGACTTTGAGAACTGTAATAGTTCATTTTCCACACTCTTTTTAATAACGTAAACACATCCAATTCGACGTGATATGGAATAAAAAAACCGCGTGATTCTGTCCCTCGATCTCGACCTTAACCATATTCCACTCTATCACTGGCACTATCGAACCCGTAGGTTCATGGCCGCGCAGATATAAGCTCTCCATACAAGCCTATCCCGACCTAATGTTTTCCAATCATTCCCTGTATAATTTACTTCTCTCAAATCATAGTTAATGTTGTTCTCCCACCTCATTCTTGGTCTACCAACTGGGCGTTTTCCCTCTGGTTTTCCTGCAAGAAGCTTCCATGTAGCTCTTTCATCCTCTGTAAGTGCCACATGTCCTGCGCATCGCAGTCTACGAGACTTAACAGTTCTTATTATATCTGGCTTGCTATAAAGACCATGTAGTTCATTGTTATGTAGTCTTCTCCATTCACCTTCTGTTCATCTCTCTTTGGTCCAAATGTTTTCCTAAGAACTTTATTCAGAAATACTTGTAATCTCCTTTCCTCCCTTAAAGTAAGAGTCCATGTTTCGCATTCATATAATATAACTGGTAGAATAATAGTTTTATATGTTTTCAGTTTAACATTTTTTGAAAGGAGTTGGGAAGACAAGAGTCTCTGCAGTGCATAATAGCACGCATTTTCAGAATTGAGCCTATGTTTAATTTCTTGGTGCTTGAGATGGCTTGCATCACGTTAATTAAGTCCAGCCGCTGGATCCCCCGGCCCTGACGTTTAGTTTGTACGAGGGGTAAAAAGAGAAACTCGCCGTCTGCTCCCAATAAGGAAATAGTTTGATGTGGCAGTGAACGTCTGCCACAACCAATCACTGCTCTTGACGCCGCTAGTAAGATTTGAAATTGCTGAGTTGTTGTCAGCTGTATGTCTGCTAACCGCATACATAAAGCGGCCGCTCTCACTGAATATCAATATCGGCAACACTGTCGTGAAAATGTCAGAGCCGGAAACTCAGCGGCTGGACTATACATTCTATCATCTCCTTGCCAGTCATAGGAACTAATTCATTCGGCACTGCTCTTCCGAACTGTTGTACCGCGGCATAAGATACCGCGGGAAAACACTTTGCACACTCACCTTGCATCCACAGAGCAAGAACCAGGGCCACCAGGAGCTTCATCGCTGTCTGAGGTGTTTGTACGCGACTTATCGAGTGCACTAGCGCATTTATACAAGTCACAGGTAGATAAAGTTTATCCTCGAGATCGTAATCACAATATATTCGAGTATCGTCGTCGCTTATAAATACAGACGTCGCCTCAAGGTTTCAAGCACATTTTAATATTCAACATAAACATATTTTGACATTGTTCTTATCTCTGAAGGTCTGATTCTACAGCTGTCTGCAGATAGATTAAGTAACATTATAATGACCAGGGAGAGTGCCTTAATTGGTTGGGAAATTAGGTAAACTACAGTGAGATTCTACCCAGGAAGTTACAGTGTGTTTGGAATAGGGAACTGGGTTGCAATTTTAACAGTATTTTCTTGAGAGAAATCCTTATGTAAAACTGAAGATTGCAACACGGCAGGTACATAGTTGTAAGTTGTAGCCGTCCAAGCCACCCCCTCTTAAAGAAAAAAACAGTTACCACTTGTCATTGAGCTCGTGCGGATCTGTACTATCCTGTGTGAAAGTGTCGACTATACAACTAGTTTGCATGCCGTAAAAGAAATACTATGTTTTTTAAATGTATAATATATAGATTTGGAAAACGTACTGCTAACCTTGCCCCTCCAACCCTTCCTAAACTACTAAGAATCGGTGGTATTCGATTTCAGTCACGAATTGATATCCAGAAAGCTCTATATCAATCAAATGAGAGACATATCCAGAAATGGTGCTGCAGATGAAGTTCGTATAATTCAAGGATTTGTAAACTTAACAGATGACTATAAATTAAGTTAGTAATGTCAAAAGTGACCTAAATAATTTTTGTGGCGTATAATGCTGTAGTAATTTGTTATTTTTGTCAAGATTGGTGTATTTTAGTTCTTCTACTATTTTTATATTAGTTTTCTGCCTGACCAAGGTGTAAGCAGCAATGTATTCTAGAGGCGTGTTTTGATTTAATGATCCAACGTATGAAATAGTAGGAAGACCCAGAGTATTGTATAATTCGCTTCCAGATTTCCTCAGGTTGACCTCGGTTTGAATGTGTTATTTATTATACCTGTTATTTTTATAAAGCTGTTTAACGTACTATTTTTTTCCGCGATAGTGCGTTCTGTCGTACTTACAGCAATGGCGACCATGATTGAAAGTTCAATTTCCTACATTTCGGGGTTGCCAACCTAAATAACTATACTATACTTACTTACTCACTGGCACTATCAAACCTGTAGGTTCATGGCCGCGCGGACATAAGCTCTCCATACATCCCTATCCTGAGCTAAAGCTTTCCAATCATTCCGTGTATAATCTACTTCCCTCGAATCATAGTTGATCTTATTCTCCCACCTCATTCTTGGTCTACCAACTGGGCGCCTTCCCTCTGGCAAATAACTATACTATAATATTATAAATTACTCACCTACTGCGGGAAGTAAAACCACTGCCCTCTATGTATACTACGTACAATGTATATACAAAAAAATATCCAAAAGGTAGTGTTAATATACATTATACGAAACAAATCACTGCATTTTAAATGAACTGAACTTTATTTGAAACAATATAAAACAATAAATACGTACTTGTCGCCATTTTATGATTGATTGGTGTCACGGCCTGCTGTAGTCTCAACTAACAAACATTGCCCACACTGTTAACGTTAGTTCAACAAATATGTTATTATTCTACTATTATTTATTTTTTTGAAAACGCCATCGCGCAAAAAGTAATGTAGAAACATAACTGATATTTGTCTTACAGGTGAGAAACCATACCATTCTAGTTGTCTGTATCTCACAAAATTAAATATTACATTTTGGACTTTCATTTGTTGACTGATGATTGTATTTCTGATTTTTTTCCAATTTAGAATGTCTAGTTGAGCGCCTAAAACAGTCCATTTCAGTAGACATACGTTTTAGACTCAAATTTGTATTCAACTGCCAAGTTCCTGCACCGTATGTTAGCTGCTTCGAATTATGGATTTATAAATTTGTAATTTGGTATCCATTCAGATGTTCTTATCCCACAAAACTCCTTTTAACATTGTTATTACCAATCTGCATTTTGAATTCCATATTTTATGTCATTTTCCTGGGGACATTTTGAGTTAATTTTGATCCCCAGGTAATTACATTCTTCACATCCTTTGATACATCCCGTTCCATCTTCCAAAACTAAATCTTTCTTTTCATCACTACAAGATAAATAAAATGATTTATTCAAATTTACTTTTAAACCCCGGTTTAATACACCCTTGTCCACCGCTGTGGCCTCGAGGTAGCGGGCCCCCGGTCGGGCAGGCTCCTGGGTGAGGTTTTTTTCGGGGTTTTTCTTCACCTGTAAGACAAATGTCAGGAAGCTTACGGCCCAACGGTCCCCGAAAATCATCCGGCCATCATCATCATCCTTCGCCGGTGTGGAAAACAACGGGAAGCTACCACACCTACAATTCCCTAGTAAAGCTGCAAAGCACCGCATGAAAATGCTATGTTTGCAGTGAAACACCTGCCCTCGGGCAGAATTCCTGTGGATGGATGGATACTCTGTTCTTTGAGTTTTCGACTCATATATTCCAGATCCTCATAATCGTGACTATAACCAACTGGTCATCTGCAAATAATCTAATATATAAAAAATGTTTGTTTGTTTGTTTTGTTCGTACTTTATGCGTGCTAACAGAGGTATCTTCTAGTTCGTGAAAGGCTGATTGTTAGGAGACAAAACTACACAACTTGGTATTTTGGCTTCTGATAGAAAAAGTAATATTTACAGCTGAAATGCATGGGTTTAAGTTAGTAGAAAGAAGACATGCATTTTACTTAGAACAAAATATTTTATTTAAAAATAACAAATGACAGGTTAGTAATTAATATATCACACTGACTATAGATCTGGGATCCATATTAAGGTTAAATACTCCACGATTTGGGTCTTTCACAGCAAGTGAAACTGGTCCATCGTTCCTGCAAATAAAAACATATTTATTAACTCATTCACCTCAGAAGACTCGCTTAACTCTGCCTGTTATATATTTTTCAATTTTTGTACATCACTTGGCAGGGTAATTTTTTGTTAACATAGAGGAATATATTGACTTAGGCTTTCACGGCCGGAGTTACTATGATGATCTTGTAGAAGATTTCTGGGCTGTTGGTCGTGGTCTTGAGACTTGTAGTTCACAGACGTTTCGCCAGAGACTGCGTCCGGCATCCTCAGATACAATTTACGAAGTAACGGCGCGCAGAGAACACGTCGCGGATACATGTATAAATAGGGCAGGTAGTCGACAAAATTGCCAGTATCAAGGTAACCCTTTGAGGATGCCGGACGCAGTCTCTGGCGAAACGTCGGGGGAACTACAAGCCTCAAGACCACGGCCAACAGCCCGGAAATCTTCTATAAGATCATCATAGAGAAATGTGTTTTGGCTTTCACACTTATTGAGATCTCAAGTGCCGTTATCATTTGTTCGTTTTGAATGTCTGAAAATATACAATATAATTTACAGTGACTTAAATCCTAGGGGAAATGCGTTGAGCACTTAAACCTGAAGTGAATGGATTAAAAAGTTGTAAAATAGTACATCATGTTTTGTATGGCTAAATATTTCTGGACAGCTCAATACGCTACTCTGATAGAAATGCTATTAATACAGCGTTGATCCACCTTTTGTTGCTATCACTTCTATTGTTCTTCAGTATTCTCTCATTAAATTGAATTTATTTTTACTGTTTAACTCACGTCCCAAATGGGAGTCAATGACCAATCACGTTTCAATGAATTTTGTTTTACAACCAATCACAGTCGTGTTTCACCTCGATTTTTATCAACTAAAGTTTATCACATTAAAGAAAGCTCCTCCTTTTAATATTCTGAATAGGTTTCTTCTTCTTCTTCCTTCCAAGTATTAGCCCAATGCCTGTTATGATCCTATAGAAAATGTTCCTTCCAGCGTAAATAGTTTGATCCTTCAGGAAAATTCTCATATAAGACTTGAAAGCATAATAATAGTCCCTTCGATTGGTTGCTGGCTAAAGGAAGGCAAGACCAGTGATGGGGCTGCCATCTTATAGCCTCTGGTCAGGCTTTTCTGGAGAAGAAAAGAAAATAAAGGAAAGAAGAAATGGAAGAAAGGAAAGACTCCCTAGCCCTCGGATGCCCTAATAGCGTCGGGGTCGAAAAAACAAGAGTTAACCAAGAGAGGTTAGATAGTAAAGTTAAAAGAGTGCAAAACACAAGTAAGTGGAAGAAATGTTTTGCTCAGCTTGGGCACCTTGTGGTCGCCATCCACATATCCCCTAGATGAGGACCCCTGAGGGTTCTGAAGAAATGTAAAGCAGTACCTGAGATCTCAGTTGTCCTCAGGCACTGTTTCACATTTCTTAAAACTTTAACACAGTAGACCTCAACGGAGTTTCGTAATGTATTGTAAAAATGTTGATTCTGAACAGGTCGTAGCATTATGTTGCAGTGACTGACTCTCTAAGAAATATGTTGAATATAACAATTTATATATTAAGATGTAAGAATCCTAGAATGCAAATGGCTACCAGATTGTATATATAGTGCATGAATGTAAGCAAGTACTGCTTGCGAGATATAATACAAAAAATTGTAGCTATTGATTATATCGCAATAAAAATAAACTACTGTTTGCACTTTCTTGAACCGTATTATTTCCCAGGTATTAACGTTCCAGAAAGTTATAATTTATATCACAGGATTCAGAAATTAATTAATAACCTATAATGTTGGTTATAAATAGTTTGATGTGTTTAATTTTTTGCTCCACTAGGGTGCATTCTTACAATATTTATTTGGCAATAAATAATATGATCTGGTTGCAGTGGATGAACAAATGAAACATAACAAACATTTCTCATTTGTTTTCAGACATCGCCGTTTACCTTAAAAAAATATATATATATATATATATATTATTATAAACCCAACTGGATTTCTCAGGCTTAAAGGACCTTCGGGACTCGGAAAATCTGGTAGCGTTTATGTAGCCGAGCGTTAGTCTGAGGATGTACAGTTATACGTGTGTTGAAATAAACAAATGGAGTCTTATTTTAAACTATTTTATTACTAAAGTATAAAAGATTAGAAACCCTAAGTAGTCTAGTCCTAAATCTAATCTAAGCCTATATTAAAAACTACAGTACTTTCTTGGGGGGGTTGAGAAGAGGGAGTTGTGGAATTTATAAATCTAACTTAATCTACATGATTAAAAATGTTATATCCCTTTTTGAAAATTTACTATCCAAAAATGTTAATTGTACTTGATTCAAAACATAAAAGTGCAGAAATCATATTAAGAAAAATGGTCGGTGACTTACCCTTCAGCCGTTTACACACACAGACAGACCCGAGGCCCTCACTTCTCAAGTGTTATATACTCAAAATGACCTCAAGTCACCCTAACTGTACTCACTAACATTCCAATGAACTAAATGTAGGGATGTTTACAGTTAGCTTAAGCAAACTTTGCTCTGAACTATATCATGTCTAAACTCTATCTCAACAGACTTTGCTTGAATAATTAAAATAATCTATAAAACAATAAAACTATATATAAAGACTATGTATTCATAACATATATATATTTTAAAATACCTATATTTAAATAATGATTTGTGAGTAAACAGCTTAATTTTATTCGTTAAATAGTCCTAACAAATGCCACTCTTGATTTCCAAATCATCTACATAAATTGGTAATCACTCGCGGCATTACTTATAATTTTTATTTTATTTTTGAATCTTGGAACATATCCCCTATTTAGGGCCAGTTTCACCAACAAAGGTAACTGTATTACGCTAGTTTAAGCTACGCATTATACACGGGCGTAATACAGTTACCTCTGTTGGTGAAACTGACCCTTACCCGCACAAATTACCATTCCATATTCACGGTTTCTGTATTCGCGGCATATTTACGGAACATATCCCCCGCGTATAAGGAGCTTTTACTGTACTTATGAAATGCCCTTGTATTTTTTTCTTTTCTCCTGTAAAATTTACTTTACTTCTGTATTTTTTTAAAGAAAGGTGGTAATGATGTATATTTACCTGTTAAGGAATATAACAACTGTGTTTCCATTTGGATCTACAAATGCAACATTTTCAATTCCCTTGTCGTCAGTTGTAGACAGTTGTATTCTCTGTGAACCTTGCGGCACAAACTTGGAGAAATGAGCGAGCACGTAATACATGGGCTGTTTGTAAAATTCATCTGCGGTAGCATTCACAATTATTGGTGCATCTACAAAATTATTTGCCCAGTTGGGGCCACCTTGTGGATCCAGGGCAATGTTCCAGTCAACCCATCCAGTTACCCAGTTGTTTGTCACCTGAAACAACATTTGAATGACTATTTAACTCATGCCCCAAATGGAAGTCAATGACCAATCACGTTTCAATGAATTTTGTTTTACAACCAAATTTAACCTGGCAAACACAAGTGAAACACATATGTAAAAAGACTTTCTCCATCTTACATTATCTTAGACGTTTAAAGAATTTTCTCCCAGTTTCGTTAAAACAAATCCTAGTGCAGAATCTTGTGTTACCACACTTCGATTATTGTGACATTATATATAATGATCTAAACTATGCCTTGTCGCAGAGACTGCAGCGTGTTCATAATGCTTGCATTCGATTCATTTTCAATATCCGCCGTTATGACCATATTTCCGAACACTTTTAATAACCTCTCTTGGCTCCGTCTTACTGACAGACGTAAATTGCACTCTCTTCGCTACTTTTCAAGCTTCTGAATTCCTACATCCCTACTTACCTGGCGTCCAGATTTGAGAAGTTATCCTCCTACCACAATATTGACACTAGGTCACAAGATAGCAGTCTGCTAACAATTCCTCTTCATAGCACTTCCTCCTATTCTACTTCCTTCACAGTAGCCTCCGCCCGCTCCTGGAATCTCCTTCCTCAAGATATCAGGGGTTGCCGCACACTTGGCACCTTTAAGTCACGCTTATACAGTTACCTGTTGTCTAATAATTAATTTTTCTCTATTTATTTAATTTTATACTATGTCATTAATCTTTTCCTCGTTTTTTTTATATATCTTGTACATATTATATATTAATTCGTTAATTTAGAGTAAATCAAAATACATTATAAATATTAATTGTATTGTATTCATAACTTGTAATCGTTTATATATATATATATATATATATTGTAATTTAGATTTAAGACTTTTCTTTTGTATTTTTTTAAACCTGGTTGAGTGGTAGACAAGGCCTTAAGGCCTTAACTCTGCCAGGTAAAATAAAGCTATTATTATTATTATTATTATTATTATTATTATTATTATTATTATTATTAATGACAGTCGTGTTTCACCTCGCTCTTTATCAGCTCCTGCTTTTGTGATAAAGAAAGTTTCCACCTTTTTAATATTCTGAACAGGTCAGAGCATTATTTTTCTCCAACAAATACATTGAATATAGCAAATTATGAACAGATTCCGTGATTTTACTGAGCTGTTTACTAAAAAATAAATGAATAACCTATAATTTTGATTATAATATACAGTTTGATGTGTTTCATTCTTTCTCCACTAGAGTGCATTCTTACAATATTGCGATCCTGTTTAACTAAAAAAAGTAACTCATGTAGAATTTAGTGTTACTCCAGTGTAATTAAATGCAAAATCTGTACTGAATTTGACAGAATTTAGAGTGTTCTTCGCATGGTTTTTTTTCTCCCCAATAAGGGTCATTAAAATATATTCTACATTCAAAAATACAACCTTAATTTTAAAAATAGCACAGTTTGCATCAGGAGCACGCCGTAGCGTAGTGGTTAAGCACTGCGCTACAAGCCAGAAGGTCGAGGGTTCAAGTCCCGGTGGGGTCAGGATTTTTAAACTGACCCAAACCCCTTCTCGCGACACTATGACCCTGGGGTCGACTCAGCCTCTAACGGAAATGAGTACCAGACGCTTGTTCTGGGGGCAAGGGCGGCCGTTACGCAGGGCTGACAACCCGGCTGACATCAAGTGCCGATTATCCAGAAAAAGTGGGAGCCTTAACCTCCTACTACCCCAAGGGCCTGCTGAGGCCTGTAGTGCGATCACTTTTACAGTTTGCATCGAATGAATTTTTCCAAACTTTTTTTATTTGCCTTTTTTTAATCACGTGCACAATGTATACCAAATTTTAATTAAAAGTTAAAATAATGATGAATTTTATATAAAAAAGCATAAATTATGTAAAAATGTACTAACAAAGGTCTTAACTTCCCAGTTCAAATCAAAATTACTCAATAAATAAGGTAAATCTGACGTCATCTTACCTCATAACTTATTGTGTTCTAATTTAACTACTTCGCTATAACTTTTTTTTACCAATGCCCCAGGTTGTCATTTCGACATTTCTGGTGGTCTCTCCTGGCATTGGCTTAATTAGAACCCACTTCTGAAGTTGTGGCACCTGGAAGACGGAGTTACGTTACCCTGATGATATGATGGGTGATAAATTCCAGTCCATGGGCAACCACAAGAATGATTCCCTTTAAGGAAAAATTCCTATGGTTTGACCAGAAATCGAAACCGGGACCTCATGAACAGTAATCAGAAATGCTGACCAGTAGCCCACGAGTCTGGTATATCTTCTATATCAGGGGTCACCAATTAGCGGACCGCGGTACGGATCCGGACCCTGAGGTTTAGATTTCCGGACCGGTTAAATATGGAATTAATACACATTTTCGAAACCGGTTAAACATCAAATGCAACCAGTTGTACTAAATTTCATGTGATGATAGTATTATTCTTGGCTCGGTTGGCAGTACTGCTTATGGTCGGAGATTTGACTGAAGATGAACGGGATTCCGTTTGAAACCTGTTATCGTGAAAAACACGATATTTGTGAAGTTAGATATTTAAATATTAGCCTGACCACATGTTAAGTTTATCATAAACTTATTAATAATAATTAATAGGATTAATAACTGTGCTGTACTCACCACGTATTTTGTACAATTCATACACATAAAAAGTTTATATAATTTCCTTATAATATATATGTCCACCGCTGTGGTCTCGAGGTAGCGTGCTGCCTTGTCATGCAGCGGGCCCGGGTTCGATCCCCGGTCGGGACAGACTTCCTGGGTGAGGTTTTTTTCGGGGTTTTTCATCACCTGTAAGACAAATGTCAGGACGCTTAGGACCCAACGGTCCCCAAAAATCATCCGGCCATCATCATCATCCTTATCATTATCATCATCATCCTTCACCGGTGTGGAAAGCAACAGGAAGCTACCACACCTACAATTCCCTAATAAAGCTGTAAGCATAGCATGCAAATGCTATGATTACACTGGAAGACCTGTCCTCAGGCAGAATTACTCTGGATGGATGCGTAATATTAATTAATGAAATTAAAGGTAGTGAAGCATGGACACTAAAAAAACAACATGAAAGCAGAATAGCGGCTTGTGAAATGAGATTCATGCGCAGAACAGCGGGTTACACCAGATGGGATCGGAAAAGGAACACCGATATCTTAAAAGAATTGAAGACTACGCCAATTTTGGAATATAGTAAACAGTAAGTTACCAACTAAATTGGAAACACCATCTTGAAGGAATGAGTTCAAATCGGATCTCCAAAGCTGTTTATAATTATATACCAAGAGGACGAAGATCTCTGGGCCGTGCTATGAAACACTGGAGGGACATTTTTATATAGGATCGTAACAGGCCTTGGCCTAATACTTGGAAGGAAGAAGAAGAAGATATTAATTACTTAATAAAAGCTTGGTATGTTTAATCAACTGTGGTTCCGGACCTTGACTTAATTTACTGCTTTGAAAATGGACCTCTATGGAATCTAAATGGTGACCCATGTTCTGTGCCATCAGCTTTTCTAGACTCACCTCATTTATTAAGAACATAATATATGTTATCAAAATGCAATACCATTAATTATTAACAATTATATATAAATTAATTAGTGTATAATGCTATTGCGTTATTATTTAATTGTAATATTATTGTGTTTTCTTTATGTAATTGTATTGTTAATCTTTTTTTAGTGTATAATGATTTTGTGTTATTATTTAATTGTAATATTATTGTGTTTTCTTTATGTAATTGTAATGTTATTGCTTTTTTGTTGTTTACTTTTCTTTACACTAGTAGCAATTACCACTTTATTGTAACGGACTGTCAACAGCACGTACGGCTTACTGCCCGTGCGACCCATATTTGTAAATAATATTGTAAATATCTTACTTTTTGTCTAATAAAGTCCTACTACTACTATTAAGAACATCACTTCCTGTTGCTATTATGAATGAAAATAACTTACTTGTATGATGTCATATGCATACGCTTCGCCGTTCTCCCACGATCCAAGTTCTACTCTATTTGTTTGTACACCTGTAATATAATTTTAAATGAACATTTTCAATTGTTAAGAAAACTGTTTAGGCCAAATTATTAACCCATTCGCCTCCAAAGACGAGGTAGACTCGCCAGCAGTTAAATGACCTTCAAATTGTTTCATCAATTTAAAAAAGTAATTGTCTGTATAACTTTGTCCTTGAGGTAATCCTCTAATGAGGAAAGTTGTATATAATAAAATAAAAAATAGATATTCTATGTTTTGCAACAAACGGCTGTGAAACAAGATCTTCATCTAATCTAAATGTTTCATCAAGCAGCTAAGCGCCAAATTTTCCCGCTTATAGATTGTTGATGCATAAATGTGACACAAGTAAAATAAGATTCTTAAGAATAAATAATAGTTTTAAAAAACTAAAAGAACACGCTTTATTAGAAAACCGAACTAAAAAATGAAAAATAATTTTAATTTCCAATACGCTTGGGATAAAATAAAGTGGTCAACAAAAAAATAATCTCCAACACATATAGAATAAAATTAGAGTTATCAACAAAAAGAAAATAATTTTACCACCAAAAGCGTGGGGTGCTCTATATCAATTAATATATTTTATAATAAACAGATATTGGTAAAAGTAAAGTCTCTAAAAAGAAAATGTAAAAATCATAAAAAGCACCCCACGCTTTTGATGGTAAAATTATTTTCTTTTTGTTGATAATTCTAGTTTTATTCTATATGTGTTGGAGATGATTTTTTTGTTGACCACTTTAATTTTATGCCAAGCGTATTGGAAATTAAAATTATTTTTCATTTTTTAGTTTTCTAATAAAGCGTGTTCTTTTAGTTTTTTTAAAACTATTATTTATTTTTTATTTTTTTAGTTTTAATATTTTACAGAATAAGATAAACATGTAAATATATTTAAATTCGATACTATTGTAGTATGAGCTAAAAGTAATACTCTTCTATAAAAAAACCCTCCCAGCCGGATTTGAACCAGCGACGTATGGATTACTGAAATTATATACCACTAAGAGTTCACCGCTCTACCAACTGAGCTCTTACAACGATTGACTAAAAAGTCGACAAGTCCGCAACCTATTATACCAGTTTTCATTTTTTTTATTTTCGGATGATTCTGGCCAGGATTTTAGAAACAAAATATGAAATTATTGTATTGTCACGGATCCTCTACACGTATACAAAGTTTCAAGTCGATCCAATGTTTCTAAGTGGGTGAAAATCGCGTTGAAAGATTCCGTTACATTGATACAAAAACACTTTTTTTTATTTTCTGACGATTATGACCAGGATTTTAGAAAATAAATTTGAAATTATTGTATTGTCACGGGTCCTCTACAAGTATACAAAGTTTCAAGTCGATCCAAAGATTTTAAGTGGGTGAAAATCGCGTTGAAAGATTCCGTTACATAGATAGATAGATACAGGTCAAGCTAATATAAAGCGTGTAAAAAACAGCAGTGTACACATTAATGAATCAGAAAAGAAGTTGAAATCTTTAATATATGGTCAGAGGATTGCAGATAGAAAGAAGGACTGATAAACACGTTTACAACGGATTGAACCACATAGAGCAGCTGGACAGGCACATGGATATAGTCATACAGGAAGCTGTGATATTGGACGGCCGAGGAGAAGATGAATAGATTTCTGTACGAGCAGAACGGATATAAAGATGAAAGAGAAGAAAAGAAATTGTCAAGGGTCAAGAGAGTTGTATAAAATAGATGAATGGAAGGCAAAATTATTTCTAACCAAGAAGAATGCGTATTTTAAGGGCACCCGGCACTAATATCCTTGCAATTCGCTTTAAAAATATGCAACATACAAAAGTATTTTTTTCAGCTCATTCTTAAGTTATGTGCATGAAAATGATGTCACTAATTAAACAAGTCTTCCTGAACATAATGACACTCTGGTTAACTTTTTACATATATTTCTTCACGATTCATTTAAAATAAACAACAAAATGAAAATAAAAAATCCAACTTCTTAAAAGTATTGTCTTGGTACAATTTTCTCAAAAACTACTTATTCAATTGTTTCCAAAATTTAGTATGTTATTGTCCATAGTTCAGTTGACGATAATAAGGGTTGCTTGTGTTCAGTTATGAATTGTGATGCATTAAAAAAATCAAAATTCAAACATTTTGTTTTCTTAAACATTTTGTAAACTTTTTTTTTATTTCAAACACTATCAATAGCACAAAGATAAATTTACTATATAATTACAGAGCTTTTTAAACTGCATATCCAAGCCAAAAATTATTCTCCTATCTTTCATAGTTTCAGAGAAAAGTGTACCAAAATGTGAAAAAATACAGGTTACGTGAAGATGAAAAAAAAAAAAAACGAAAAATGTGCACATTAGCAGAGCATAGAGACATCATTTTTGAAAATCAATTTTTATGGGTTTAAATGTCCAAAATCGACAAAATAATATTACAGATCCATAAAACAGACCTTCCTGGATTTTGTGAAACAAAAAAGAAAAAAAATCATTTTTTAAATAAGTAATAGCTACCCTTAAGGAAATTAATTTTGTAAGAAATAATAAAAACAATAGTGAATACATACCATTACAAGCTTCAGTGTAGAGTAGGAATACATCAGGAAAGTTGTTATGTACCGTCGAAAGCACAGATGCATCTGACGAGGTATCCAGATACCCGTGTATTGCTATACCAGAAACATATTTACTCGTGGTTTCGTTTGTTAGCTGCAAGAAAATAATACGAAAAATAACATTATATAATGGAAATGGACAGCTTATGACAAACGACGGATATTTTGAGTAAGTGGCTGAATTCAAATACCTTGGAACAATAATCACAAATAGGAATCAGATGCACAAAGAAATTAAACATAGGCTCAATTCTGGAAATGCATGCTATTATGCATTACAGAGACTCTTGTTATCCCAACTGCTTTCAAAAAACGTTAAACTGAAAATATATAAAAATGTTATTCTACCAGTTATATTATATGGATGTGAAACATGGACTCTTACTTTAAGGGAGGAAAGGAGATTACAAGTATTTGAGAATAAAGTATTTAGGAAAATTTTTGGACCAAAGAGAGATGAACAGACAGGTGAATGGAGAAGACTACATAACAATGAACTACATGGTCTTTATAGGAAGCCAGATATAATAAGAATAGTTAAGTCTCGTAGACTGCGATGGTATTTGATCTGGTAAATTTCCTATTTTTTCTTCTTCAATTTTTTTTTCATTTTTATTGGTTTTAATTATCCTGTTTAGGTTGTATTCGTTCTTCGGTGCCAATCTAATATAAAAACAAAAAGAACTCACGGTTTGGGAAGAAATCCACATTTTAAAAAAAAAAGAAAGAAAAACTTATGAACTTCAAAATTCCCGCTAATTCTGAATGGATCCGGAGCTTCATTGGTCCACCAACAGAGGGAAGTAGTAGTTCTTCTGATCTACATAACATCAGTTGATGAGAAATTACTGAAGATGAAGCTGCCAAGACTTTGAAACTGCAGTATAATTAGAAGTCAGGATATGAATTATTTAAATTTAAAATTACCCTATGTAGCTGTATGTCTAGAGTTACAACTGTAGTCCTTAGAAAACAAGACGCGATAATTTTGCTTAGGATTTGAGATATGTTATAATTCATTATCTTTGCCATGCTCTTTTGTGCAAGATATAACTTTAGCTCAGTGAACATTACTGTGGTAAGAAAAACTGAAAATTATAAAAAGTTGAGATATGCCCTTTTTGGTAAGAATGTAAGAATACCACTCACCACTTCCGCCCAAGTAGTTATATATGGACGATTATCGTCCATTATGATGATGTTGACATTTGAATAATCACTCTGTTCTAATGTTGGCCCCAAGTAGTTTGCAACCCAATTTGCTTCACCTTCATTTGTCCATCCCATTGAATTGAAAATGAAGTTTGGCATAAATCCATTATTTGGTTCATTTTGTGGAGAAGTAGCCCAAAAATACAGATTTTCTTTTGCATATGCCTCAAAAAATCTGTGAGAGAAAAAAATCCGTCATTTAAAGAAATAAATAATTAATTTTACATGAAAATTTAACTCATGGACCGATAATCTTCTTAATAAAAAAGTCGCCATTTGCAAAGATGGAAGCAAAGGTTTCATAGCATTTAGTGCGCGGGAATTCACAACGTGTATAAGAGAAAAATGTGTGTTTAGATTGGAACTCGCCCAGATAGCTCAGTCGGTAGATCATTGGTCTAGAAAGCCAAAGGTCCTGGGCTCGAGTCCCAGTCTGAGCGTATAATTTGTCTCTTCAAATAGGTCTTAACATGTTTAATGACGATTATGTGAAATTCTGTGTATTGCCATATTTAATTATGTTGGCTATTCTGTATTATTTTTGCAGGAATATCTTTCTATTTGTCTGACATCCTTTTGCTAGTGAATTGTGATTGGTGCTGGCAAAAGTTCTGGTTCAGTATTACCAACTTTATAATTTATTTTTGTAAATCTTTCTAGAAAGTTCAATTTACCCGGTGCGCGCGCATCTGGTTTACTGCGCTGGCATAGTAAGTCAACCAGCATTGAGAGTGGTCATGTCGGAGGTTGCTCATCCACCAATTGTTGTAGTATTTTGGTTTTAACATTCAATTTTAAATAATTCATATTGCAACGACTTAATTAAATACGTGAAAGTATATACAGAGTGTCCCAAATTAATGTAAACACTCCTTGAAACGTTATTTCTCAGCGATGAAATGAGACAGAAATACAATTTTTGTTGTGTATGATCCACAAGGCACTGGAAAAGCATAGCAACACGTGCATCGATCTTCACGTCTTTATAAACAACAATGGCGGCGAGATTATCATTCGATGAACGTAAGTGGATACTGAAGTGCTATTGGAAAGTGGAGAATGTTGTTGAAGTGCAACGACGTTGGATGGTTGAATTTCTCCGTCAGCCACAGTTTTTTATTTCAATTTCAATTAATAGATTTAAATAATTATTTTTAATTAACGTTTTTTCGTCCATTTGTCCATTGTAAAATAAAACCAAATGAGCTAACTCTGGAGATTTCAGCTATGGAAAAGAGATATCAAGGCAAATGGAATCCTAATATGCTGGCCGATTATTGTTGGACCATCAAGAGGGATGCTCCGCAGGCGAAATATAGCAGAAAATCGTCATTTCTTACTTTCTAGGTGAGTCCGAATGTTCGAATATTGTGTAGTTACGAATGTAGAAAATATTAAAGTGTTTGAAATTATAAATTCCTGTCTCTCGGAAACCTTTCGCGATGGGGAAAAATCGATATCATATTTGTATTCAGGAGAAAAAATACTATCAGAATCACATATGTTTCTTTCTGAGACAAAAAAATAAATGTTTATTTTTTGTTGCTCTGTGTAATTTATTTTTATTCGAATGTGTGTGTTCCGATAACCTAATTCACTTGATAGTGTTACTTCCTTTAAATATTAAATTAATTTTCTTACCTGACAAAATAAGTAGCCCACACTTGGTAATATTTTTCCTTCAGTTGACCTGCGCCATTGAACTGGTTGTTAGTTTTCATCCATCTCGGAGCGCTCCAAGGAGCTCCAAGTAACAAAATATCTCTTGAATTCAATTCCATGGCTCTTTTAATATATGGAATCTGAAAATATCGGAAAAAGTCCACTTTAACTTACCCGATATATTTTCAAAGTCCTATAGAACAACAGTGCGCATGCGCCAGAGTTTATAGAGCCAGTGATAACCCACCATCGAAACAACATATCGATTATTATCGTTTTTTTTTTTTTTTTCTATGTATTTAGACACTTTTAAAATGTAACGAACCTAAAATCTAACTAACTAACTAACTCACACTTAACCTAATTCAATTACTCTAACCTCGGGTGGATCCCATGAAACGCCATTTTTTCACTCCTTAATAATCACAACCGTCGATAACCCACTGGTTCCAACTATATAATATACTCTCTGGAGAAAATATCAAGTCACCATCAAAATATGTGTATTTGAATAAATACTTAAAAATTCTAAAATAAAGTTATAAAAATTGTTTTAAATAATTAAAAAGTTACTAAATACAGAAGAAGAGTTATAATTCACAACAATAAACAGAAAAATCAAGGGTGTTTGTAAACTTGAGCGCAAATATCATTAGAAACAATAGAACCTAGGCCTACACATATACAAATGTGCTGGATAACTATTTTGAGTGTATACTCTTCATTTTGTTGTTTGTGTATCTTCCTTGTTTCATTAAAACAATTATGTATATAAACTCATAGGTTATTTAAAAAGAGGCAAAATAAGACATGGTTTGATGACATTGTAAAGAAAAGGAAGCTAGCAAAAATGAATTGTTTACGCAAAGCAAATGAAGTAATTTTTATGTAGGCTTGTGCTTGTGTAATGGAACGTACAAATGAGCTGAGATCAGCAACACAACAGCTGTCTACAAGAGCAACAAAATGCATTGAAGTTCCAAGTGGAGTGTTTGAACATATTTCATGAGAAAACGTACAAAATTAAACAAAACTTAAGATGACAGTATCTTCATTTACTGTCACCTGCACTTTTCTGGTTCCTCTTTGTTTTCACTAAATTACTCTGAAACGGTTAAGAAAAGACCACATGCATATTAGACGTTTGACCATATGCATATTAGACTTTTTTTTCAGAATGGCCAGTACTATCACACCTTAAAGCATGTACCTTTCCTCCTGACTCACCCTGTATATATCTTACCTTATATTTAATATCTTCTTCTGCTAGAGTAAAATTGTTCAATTCCACGTCACATTCTACATCATCATACGAATAGGCGTGAGTTGAAAAATCAGTGCCAGCTATTGGAACTCGTATCATGTTGTACTCGCTGCCATCAGGTGCAAAATATGATCTGAAATTAAGTAAATATGTATGTGGTACAAGTACTTCCCAGAAACTTCTTCTCTTCCTTATATCCTTATTATTATCCAGTTGAAAAAAAATACCAAACTGTTGCCTCTATACTGACTGAATGATTCTTACTTTTTTAATTATCTTGTGCATATAACCACGCTCTGCTACCAGAAATTGCACCGTATAGGTGCTGGATCAAACCGTTATTGTTGATAAATATTTTGAATAGAAAACATAGATTGCTCAAATTAAGATATCTTTGCCCGGGCCCATAAAAGACAAAGATTAATTCAACTTTCCTTAATAAATTATCAAACATGTAATGTGCAGTGAGCTACAAGCTATAATCGTGGAAGCTTTAAGGAAAGAGGAACTCACACACGCTTGAGTAAGCTTTGGAATTTTTACTTTCATATCTGACATAAGCCAGCTGCTAAATGAATAGGCATAATTAAGTAAATTATACAACTAAAGTTTTAATGCGAGTCAAAAAGTATAGTCAGATATAACATTGAAAATAAATGAATAAATAATTAGTTTGACAAAGAAAAATAAATGCTATCATTGATCATCTGTACAAACATAATATTAATAAACATACATACTTTTACACTCTCACTAGTCCAGCCTGGGGTTGGTCCTTGCGGCCCCACCCTGGCCTAAAGGACTAACAAACCAAATAGCTCTTCTGAGCTACACTGACCAGACTCCGACTCTAACTCAACAGATGATGACCTGATGTTAGAAAACACAGCTATTTATGAGAGTTCACAAGGAGAGGGGAGAATGCGCGATAGCACACGGCGCGCACTAGGAAGGGAAGGGGTAGGTAGGAGAGCATTTGGCACTGTTCACAAAGATCACACACGAAATGGAGACGCGATGACATATAGTAGCGCAGTATGACGTAATCCCTGTATCGAAATCTTGATTTCGGTACAAGCTCATTCACAGTCGAGTCACTGACCAGGAAACAATACCTAGACGCACTCGCCACTGAAGATGCCCTCCGCAGTTGTGGGAGAAACGTCTGGTAGGAGCACCAGTAATGTAAGTTATATGGCCTAAACGATACAATATAAAATAGTCAAATGCATTAATTTTAATTTTAATGAACTTTACCTTAGAACATTTTCCTGGGCGCTTTCACTGAGAGAGGCGATGTTAATACCAGAAGCATCTGTCATGGCTCCTCCAAATCCAAACATTTGCTGATAGGTGATCTCTTGGTTGACAGTAAACACTGCATCTGCATCACCTGCAACAATAAGCAATAATGCATCTATTTATCAAATTAGTACAACGTTTAATCTGACAAGGAAACCGTCAACCATTGCTACTGAAACCTGTATTGAAAATTCTCCTACAACCGTTCTGTGTCCAAAAATTATCTGCCGTTTTTAACTGCATGGCACAAAAATTGAAGCCAGAATCCAGTAATGGTAACCCACTGTGTAAAGCAGATGGACTCCCTGCTTAAGTAAAGTGGAATGTGGTGTGGCAAGATGTGCCGTGTGTGCAGGAGTGTGGCGGGTAGATTATTAGGGTTATCCATTTCACCAATTCAGGAGTTACATTACTTCACTGTAAATGTAAAATTATGGAATATTCACCTGAAAGGTCCGTCTCCTCAACTTAATTAGTTATTTAACTGTAGCGCTTGTCCCATCATCAGCATGATTCAAAACTGGTGTTTCACTGAAGATCTGGTAGAAAGAGTTACAAGTATTGGGTTCGTTTTCGTTTATCAGATGGTCGTTGTTGTGAGCTGCTTTCATGATTTCCATTCCTTCGAGAAATCATGAAAGCAGCTCACAGCAACGACCATCTGATACACGAAAACGAACCCAATACATGTAACTCTTTCTACCAGATCTTCAGTGAAACACCAGTTTTGAATCCTGCCGATGATGGGACAAGTCTCGAAAGCGCTACAGTTAAATAACTAATTAAGTTGAGGAGACGGACCTTTCAGGTGAATATTCCATAATTTTATATTAATTTTGAATAAACCTCAACGGAACACATCATGGATCTTATAAAAGTTGATTATGCAGCCAGTCAGGCTAAAATTAAACACAAGTATATTCTATAATTTTATATTAATTTTGAATAATACGTCAACGGAACACATCACGAATCTTATAAAAGTTGATTACTTCACTGTAGTTTAAATGGCAGCTTCGGCGCTGGATTTTAGTGTCTTTCGGTTGAAAACAGCATCCCATTTTCTGCACATATCTTGGTACAACACAAGGCTTCTCTGGAAGAAATTTGAAGATAGGTCTCGACACGGAATGGTTAAGAGTTCCCTTGTTAGTCCCTTATTGGCTATTACTAAAGTTTTTTTTTCCTCTGGTTCTATTCAGATTAAGCAACAATGAGTGTAGTCGGACTTAGAATGGGTAAGCAATTGCGTGAATAAGGAATTAACTACTAGTACAGTCATTTAGTTCTGAGACATTACGCCTGAGGATAGGCACCCACAAGAATCTGAATGTCTCACAAGATGCCGACAACTAGGCGTACACTTAAATAGAATCACATCCTCCCTCAAAACAGTCGCCTTTGGCCGTCATGAATGTTTGCCAATGGTGGTAGGTATAGCTGTTGGAAGCACCGCTGTAAGATGTTGGCAGGAAGGTCCCGTATGGCATCATGACCTCTTCGGAAGAATGAAATCTACGTCCACGTAGGGTTGCTTTCACGCGAGGAAAGAGACAAAAATCGTCATGTGATCATCACGTTGGTCTTGGCACACTGTGCTGGATAAGGTAACACGAGACATGTCCAGGTCTTCATACAGAATCTTGTAACTAGTACCATGGCTGAGCCCTACCACTGTCTACTGATTGGGAGCGGTTAGCACGCACCACCGTCACAACTTCTTCGATCTTGCGTTTAGTTCCACTTGTTTGTGGCCGCCAGTACGCACATCATCTTCCAAACTGTATCTTCCTTGCAAAAAACGTCAGCGCCACCTAAACACAACACCGCGACTCAATGCGTACTCACCGTAAACTTACTGCATCATTTGAAACGTTTCGACAGCGGTGTTGCCTAATTTCTGACAGAACTTGATGTTGCTCTAACTGTGACATCTCGAGTTGCGACATGCGCATTCAAATCACCGTCACGACAAAGACCGTAGTTCTGCTTGCAGTGCATGCACTCAACTGTCTCTTGTTGGGACGAGAGACTAACTGACCACGGCGCCACCTATGCGCTATAGCGTAATACAGCGCCACTATGCGCTCAGTTTCAAAACTTAATGACTGTACCACGTATATCGACAGCGGTGACCTTTGTCCCCTATAAAGGCTACCGGCTCATCAAGACAAAACCATGTGACCTGCTAGCTTTTCATTGGTTATGGACACTGACGAACGATGTAGAAGCAATAAGTACGCGAAAAAGTAGTTCCCTTCATTAAATTAAAAATATGTCCTCTGAATATACTTGTTATTCTTCGTGAATGAAAATAATAATATTCAAAGCATACAGATAATATGCGGATATGTTGCACAGAGGAGAAATGGAAAATGGATGCGACAAGAATCTGCAAGATGATTTCTTGTATGAAGAAGTTGATGATTGTTCAATTTACAGATTTCAGAAGGTGAATCGGCTACATGTGTTGCTATGGAGAAATAATAAGTCATGTCGCCATCTTATATTTGTTAAAATTGTAAAACCAATTTGATTTGGGTTTTATTTTTTATTATGGAGAAAGTTTTAGATGATGTGTGCAGTGAACATGAAATATAAGAGGCCTGGAAAGCTGCATGTGCTGAGTAATACCGAAATTAATACAAATTGCAGTACCACTATCAATATTTCAAAATAAATGTTTTTACTTACCGCACTAGTGCTCTTGGTCATTTTTAAAGTATTGAGATTTCTTTTGTTTCCATAGCAACCAAGATTGTATGCGGGAATGTCAAATTACGGTAGACATCAACAATAACAGTAAGTATACAATATTAGTTACACAGTGCAAAAATGTACTAATTGTTATTAGGGACTTAACTTACCATCCTGGAATGTATTTTGGAATGTGCCTGTTATGTCGTAAAATCGACGGCCATCTTTACTTGATACATAAGCAAGAAACCCGCCGTCAGGTACATTAAATTGTGAAGGCAGAGAGTCGCAATATGTCGCGTTACAGACACACACCATGTTCCCTGCACCATATTCTCGCGCTGCACACTCATCGCCATCAACATTGCCTGAAACATTATCCAGTATTTATTATTATTATTATTCCACCTGGAAGAAGAAGGAAAGGGAGACCTCGAAACGCGTAGATGCAAGAAATAAGAACTGGAATGAGAGCAAGAGGACTGAAGGACATGGATTGGATGGAGAGAGACGAGTGGAGAAGGAAAATAAAACTTTAGGCACAGAAAGATGTGTAAACATTAAAAATGTCTGTAAATAAATTATTATTATTATTATTATTATTATTATTATATTATTATTATTTTATTATTATTATTATTATTATTATTATATATCGTATAAAATGTTTGTTTGTACATGACATTTACATTACTACATTTAATGTATCTTTAACTGTTTATAATTAGTATAGTGTATATCTATATTTGTCATATATTTATTTGTATTTGTGCTGGTTGAGTGGAAGAGAGGGCCTTATGGCCTTAACTCTGCCAGAATAAATAAAACATTATTATTATTATTCTATCTATCTATCTTCGGGTTTTTACAGCTGCTGCCGTCTTCCCGTGCCAAACCTCCAAAGCCTACGGTCTTGGGCATCTTCGATGCTTAGCCCTCTAGCTTGCATTACTGTCTTCATGTTTTCCTTCCATGTTAACCTTGGTCTCCCTCTTTTCTTCTTTCTGTTAGGATGCCATTGATATAGTTGTTTCGGCCATCGCTCATCTTCCATTCTTAAAACATGTCCTAACCACTTTAATTCCTTCTCCTCAATTCTTTCAATTATGCTTTCTTCTGCTTCCACTAAGTTTCTAATTTCCTTATTTGTGACATGTTCTAATTTAGACTTTCTGGCACTTCTGCGTAAATAATCCATTTCCAGAGCTATTAGTCTATTCTTGTAGTACTTATTGATTGTCCATACCTCACTTCCATGCATTGCAACAGATTCCACCAATGTTTTACCAATATTTTTTTTGCGTCTTTCCAAATTATTATTATTAGTATTATTATTATTATTATTATTATTATTATTATTATTATTATTATTATTATTATTATTATTATTATTATTATTATTATTATTATTATTATTATAAGTAGATTCCCGGACAACACCGGGTAATCAGCACGGGGGTATCTAAAAAATATTAATTTATGAATATTTTTCCTTTCACTTATTCAACTAAACATAAAAACACATTAATTTTCATTTATTTAGGCGCAGCAGCACACGCCGGGTATTAGCTAGTGTTATATGGAATGCGATATATGGACTTTTACTTTAAGGGAGGTGTTGTAACGGGACTAGCCGGCTACCCGTTAGCGACAACATTCCAATTATTGAAAGGTTAAATTATACATTACTTGTTCAATCATTTCAACGGGTCCCGTTACAACAGGAGGAAAGGAGATTACAAGTATTTGAGAATAAAGTTCTTAGGAAAATTTTTGGACCAAAGAGAGATGAACAGACAGGTGAATGGAGAAGACTGCTTAACAGTGAATTACATGGTCTTTATAGGAAGCCAGATATAATAAGAACAGTTAAGTCTCGTAGACTGCGATGGGCAGGACATGTGGCACCAATGGGGAATGAAAGACGTGTATAGAGGACTTTTTGTAGAAAAACCAGAGGGAAAACGCCCAAGAATGAGGTGGGAGAACAACATTATCCATGAACGTAAGGGTTAGTTAGTGTCAGTGAGATAGTTAGTTAGTCAGTTAGTTTATTTTTAGTAATGTTGGTAACAGTGACGTGGTATGTTTGAAACTTGTATCCAAGTAGAGACGAAAAAACAGCGGTTTCGTTATTCACTTATTCACTGGTACTATCGATCCCATAGGTTCATGGCTGCACGGACATAAGCTCTCCATACACCCCTATCCTGAGCCAATGTTTTCAAACTATTCCCTGTATAATCTACTTGCCTCAAATCATAATTAATGTTATTCTCTCACCTCCTTCTTGGTTTACCAACTGGACGTTTTCCCTGTGGTTTTCCTACAGGAATCTTCCATGCACGTCTTTCATTCCCCATTCGTGCCACATGTCCTGTCCATCGCAGTCTATGAGACTTAACTGTTCTTATTATATCTGGCTTCCTATAAAGACCATGTAGTTCATTGTTATGTAGTCTTCTCCATTCACCTGTCTGTTCATCTCTCTTTAGACTAAACATTTTCCTAAGTACTTTATTCTCAAATACCCGTAATCTCCTTTCCTCCCTTAAAGTAAGAGTCCATGTTTCGCATCCATATAATATAACTGGTAGAATAATAGTTTTATATATTTTCAGTTTAACGTTTTTTGAAAGGAGTTGGGACATCAAGAGTCTCTGCAATACATAATAGCACGCATTTCCAGAATTGAGCCTATGTTTAATTTCTTTGTGCATGAGATTAACTTGCATCATGTTAACTAAATTCTATCTTGTGTTTGCCAGTCACAGCAACCAGTTCATCCTGCTGTGGCTCTTGCACGACATACAAAACACATTACACACTCACCTTCCATCCACAGAGCAAGAACCAGAATCACTAGGAGCTTCATTGCTGTCTGAGTTCACCACTTATTAAGTGAGGGCAGCACTATCGCAAGTCACACGGCTGACAAAGATGGTAATCACAATATATTATCACAGCTCACGCCCCAAATGGGAGTCAATGACCAATCACATTTCAATGAATTTTGTTATACATTAATTACAGTCATGTTTCACCTCCATTTTATCAATTTAATGTTATCATATTAAAGAAAGCTCCTCCTTTTTAACATTCTGAATAGGTCAGAGCATTATTTTGCAGTGACTGACTCTATAAATATACGTTGGATATAACAATTTATATATTAAGATGTAAGAATCCTAGAATGCAAGTGCCTCCCAGATTGTATATATAATGCACGAATGTAACCAGATACTGCTTGCGAGATATAACAGAAAAACATTTGTAGCAATTGATTATATCACAAAAAAAGAAACAACTTGCTCAAAGCGGTTCCTAAAGGTTAGAGAATGACTGGGGCGGATCTGAGGATGAGCCCTCAGACTCTACAAAAGGCTCCGAATAGTCAGCGCAAAATATAGACTCTCTCTACCAAACCCTTCACGTGGTACGTGGTAGGACTGTTTTTACTGAAGACGGAGGGTGAACGGCGAGTTTCTGGGGGCAGACATAGCTCTGTAGCCTTGTAACGCAGTCTGTCTAGGAGAAAGACAACTCCGAAATTAAACTCTGGTCCTCCAGGTTGGGGGTTTTGCGGTTGGGCTGGTAACACACCCAAGTAAAAAAATACTATCACTCAGAAGTCTCAAGTCCGAATACGAAACCCGGACAGATTCAATGGATGCAACTTACACAATGAAAAGGCTAGACGATTTGGAATAATGGACATGGTCAAAAATTTTAAGATCAGTAAAAGGATGTACAGGCATGGATAGATTACACAATGAATCAATAAGAAATGAACTGGAGATATTTTCAATACGAGCACAAATACCAATGGAAAGAACATTTAGACAGAATGTATAATATAAGATTACCTAAAAAGATCCACACCTACAAACCACATGGAAAAAGATCTTTGGGACGGCCAAGAAAACGATGGACTTGAGACCGGAACAGTTCGCATTGGCCTAATCCTGGAAAGGAAGATGAACAAGAAAACTTGCTCAAAGCGGAATCGCATGGGCCCATTTTTTCCACATTGGACAAAATTCCGCATTATAAAAAACTAAAACCAGTTATAGATTATAGAGGACCGTATATGTCCTTTTACGTACCTTGTATTAATTGTAGTTCCGCTGCCTTTGAAAAGTGAACTATAGAATGTATGAACAACTTCGACTGTAACGCGCGAAAAAAATGCGTTTCGTCAGCGTTAAAAATATCTCTTAGGCGCGTATCCTGAAATTAAGTATGCAATTTCGGTTTCCACTGACTAACTACAGTTTAGTCCACATCCTTTGATTCCCCGCAAATTTCACTCCACACTACGTTGTGTCGTCTTTTAAAACTGTCCACAACCAACCTGAATATTCCTTGAAATCATTATTCCACATAGATTTAGCAACAACTAGAGCTTGACTTCGGAGCATCGGTCCTGAAATTTGGAGATTAATCTTCAATCACGTTAACTTTTTCGTTTAATGAGATTGATACATACGTTTTAGCCATCTTTATTCCATAAATTCAGAACGCTACTTGTGAAAGGTCGGTCTCAAAATCTAAACTAAGATTATACATTGCAATGGTTATTTGTAAGACAGGTATCTGTAGTTCCCATTACAGGTGTGCAATGAGGCCGAAATAAAATTTCAGGTACAGGTAGAATCTCTACTTCATCCAGCGGCAGGAATAATTTATTTTTGCATAACGGGAATTCAATGAAGTGGAAACTTATTTCTCTGTCTTTCCGCTTTATAAAATATTTTTTCATGAATAGTGTAGAAATATCCTTCCGTTTCCGCTTTGGAAAGATTCCGTTTTATGCAAAATAAATGCACGTAAAATTTCTAATATTTCGCCGGGACCAATAAATTTGTTCACATTGGACAGATTTCCGCATTATTCACGTTCCGGATTACAGAAGTTTTACTGTATTTCCCAAGTATTTACGTTCCAAAAAAATATACTTTACTTCTTAGGACATCAGAAATTAATTAAGAACCTATAATGTTGGTTATAAACAGTTTGATGTGTTTCATTTTTTCTCCACTAGGGTGCATTCTTACAATATTGTGACTCTTTTGTAATAAATAATATGATCTGGTTGCAGTGATGAAGAAATGAAACATAATAAACATTTCTCATTTCTTTTCAAAAATTGTCGTTTACATTAAATATATAAATAGTTTAAAATAGCTATATTTAAATAATTATTTGTGAGTAAACAGCTTAATTTTATTCGTTAAATAGTCCTAACAAATGCCACTCTTGATTACCAAATCCTCTAGATACATTGGAAATCACTCGTAGCATTGCTTATGATAAATATACACATTGAGGGAAGTATATTATACAGGGAATGATTGGAAAGCATTAGGTCAGAATAGGGATGTAATAAGAGCTTATGTCAGCGCGGCCATGAACCTACAGGTTCGAGAGTGCCAGTTGAGTTAGTTAGTGATGAGGAGAGACAATGTGCTGGTGTATCAGAGAGTCTAGGGAAGCGGTGTGATAAATAATGTGAATAGAGAAGGAACATGTGATATGTATGTGACTATTTAACTCACGCCCCAAATGGGAGTCAATGACCAATCACGTTACAATGATTTTTGATTTACAACCAATCACAGTCGTGTTTCACCTCGCTCTTTATCAGCTCCTGCTTTTGTGATAAAGAAAGCTCCTCCTTTTTAATGTTCTGAACAGGTCAAAGCATTATTTTTCTCCAACAAATACATTGAATATAGGAAATAATGAAAAGATTCCTTGATTTTACTGAGTTGTTTACTAAAAAAATAAATGAATAACCCGTAATGTTGATTATGATATATAGTTTGATGTGTTTCATTATTTCTCCACTTGGGTGCACTCTTACAATATTGCGATCTTATTTGGCAATAAATAATATGATCAAGCAGCAGTGAATGAACATAACCTCGCATTTCTGATTTGTTTTCAAACATCGCCGTTTACATTAAATATATAAATGTTTTAAAATAACTATAGTTAAATAATGATTTGTGAGTAAACAGCTTAATTTTATTCGTTAAATAGTCCTAACAAATGCCACTCTTGATTTCCAAATTCTCTAGATAAATTGGAAATCACTCGTGACATTACTTATGATAATAAATAGACACCTTGAGGGAAGTATATTATACAGGGAATGATTGGAAAGCATTAGCTCAGGATAGGGATGTAGGCTAATAGGAGCTTATGTCAGCGTGGCCATGAACCTACGGGTTCGATAGTGCCAGTGAGTTAGTTAGTGATGAGGAGAGACAATGTGCTGGTGTATCAGAGAGTCTAGGGAAGCGGTGAATAGAGAAGGAACATGTGATATTTATGTGAGAAGCCCTGTTGTTTGTGAGAAATGAATGTCAGTCGATAAGCGGTGTTTAACAGACACATTGTATATATTTTTGAATACCTTATCGTGTGCTGACGATGCGCTAGATAAGATGCGCCTAGACATTCAAATTTATCTCAAGTTTTGAAACAAATGATACAATGTTTCTTTTTTTTCCGTTTATATTGGTTTTCCTTATTGTTTTACATTTTTTCTTTGTTTGTTTTTACCTGTTTGTTAACTTTCTTTAATTCTCACATAGACACACCCATCCAGACCCAAGGTGGAGATTTAAAATGCCCTACCCCACCAGGAATCGAACCCGGGTCGCCGGAGTGGAAGGTAGGGGCTCTACCGACCACGCCACGGCGACGGACATTCGGTGTTGCCACAGTGTACGGAAAATAAACTTCTGCGACTAAAATTGTTAGTTTTAATTCATGTAATTTAACATTTCTGGAGTTCGGAATTTCTAAAAAGTTAGTTAGACTTATACGAATGTGTCTAAATGGCACAAAGAGTAGGGTGCGTGTAGGCAACCAGTTTTCGGACACTTTTGAAATCCAGAACGGGTTGAAGCAAGGAGATGCACTATCTCCTCTACTATTTAATTTTGTACTAGAGCATGCCATTAAATCTTTAGAGAATGAGGAAGGCTTACAACTCAATGGTATTAATAAGCTGTTAGTTTATGCTGATGATGTAGTATTATTGGCCGATAGCGAGGAGATACTAAAGGACAACACGCACACACTATTGAGTAACACTAAGAAATTGGGACTGGAAGTAAATATCAGTAAAACTAAATATATTTATGTTGGAGCGTAACTGATGATGGGGCGATAACTAACTCACTGGTACTATCGAACCCGTAGGTTCATGGCCGCGCGTACATATGCTCTCCATATATCCCTATCCTAAGCTAATGTTTTCCCAATCATTCCCTGTATAATCTACTTCCCTCAAATCATAGTTAATGTCATTCTCCCACCTCATTCTTGGTCTACCAACTGGGCGTTTTCCCTCTGGCTTTCCTACAAGAAGATTCCATCCACGTTTTTTATTCCCCATACGTGCAACATGTCCTGCCCATCGCAGTCTACGAGACTTAACTGTTCTTATTATATCTGGCTTCCTATAAAGACCATGTAGTTCACTGTTATGTAGTCTTCTCCATTCATCTGTCTGTTCATCTCTCTTTGGTCCGAAAATTTTCCTAAGAACTTTATTCTCAAATACTCGTAACCTACTTTCTTCCCTTAAGGTAAGAGTCCATGTTTCGCATCCATATAATATAACTGGTAGAATAATAATTTTGTATATTTTCAATTTCACTTTTTTGAAAAGAGTTGGAACGTGAAGAGTCTCTGTAATGCATAATGATGGGGATGATAGAATTCTAAATTAGCACCCACCATCGCGAGGCATTTGGGTAGCTACAATAAGTAGCGGCTCCAGGTTGAGAAAACCAGCTATAACGGCTGGGGGACCCGACATGCTGACCACATGTCACCCCTACACTGGCAGGATGATCGTCTACCTCTGTGATTAACACATGCGCATGTATAACATCTCTATAGTTTAAATGGGAGCTCCGGCGCTCTAATTTAGTACCATCATCATCATCATCATCATCAACAAGGATTAAGCACAATGGCCTGTTGCGATCACATTATAGTTCGAATTGGTCCTTCCATCTCTTCAATGGTCTTCCCAACGTTCTTCTCCCTTTTGGTTTATAATTATACATTCTTCTTGGTATGAGCTGTTCATTCATTCGTAATACGTGCTGAAGGTAATTCTTTCACAGAGATTAAATATATTAAGTTCTGTTCTTATATCTTCGTTTTTCTTTTTATCGGTCCTTTGGTATCCTACTATTGCTCTCAACATCTTCATTTCAGCAGCCTCTATTTGTTTACTATCTGCCTTTGTTAATGTCCAGGTTTCTAATTTAGTACCTTGCAGTCAAAAAGACATTTTTTTTGACGTGGCATTTATACATCACGTGCTTCTGTGGAAGAAATATAACTCTTGCACAATGGAGATTGTCCATAAACAATGTCTTGCAGTTAAAAACGGCAGAACTAACTGTTTTTTACCGGTGTAGTATGTCTGTCCCGATTCAGCTGTGCAGAATAACCACTCTCTGCCCCATTCAGCAATGTTGCCAAGTATCTAATATTGTAAACTTTAATAATTATTTAAATAATAATAATAATAATAATAATAATAATAATAATAATAATAATAATAATAAATAGTTGTTATTTCGTTATTCCTTTAAGGGTGGACAGAGAGAATAATAATCATCATCATAGTACATTTACGAATTTAGGTCATTTATTGACCTGTTTCGGCCTAAAGAGAAGTCTTTTGAGTGGACGTCCTGGTCTTCTTCTGCCTGCAGGTTGATATAAATAATTGTAACAATTATGGGGAATGAAAGACGTGCATGGAAGCTTCTTGTAGGAAAACCAGAGGGAAAACGCCCAGTTGGTAGACCAAGAATGAGGTGGGAGAATAACATTAACTATAATTTGAGGGAAGTAGATTATACAGGGGATGATTGAAAAGCATTAGCTCAGGATAGGGATGTATGGAGAGCTTATGTCCGCGCGGCCATGAACCTACGGGTTCGATAGTACCAGTAAGTAAGTAACAATTTAAAAAAATTAATCTCATCCGGAATCGAGTCTGTGACCTCCTGCATACGAAGCAAGTCATAAGGCACATAGGTAAGCGTTCGCTGGCTTTCTGTGCATAAAAGAACGCTCTTCATTGGAGGAAGGGGAACGTATTGTAGCTCTAATGTGTAATTGGTTTACTCGTGTGAATCGCGCCTTAAAACTTGATTATCCGGCTTTGTCCGGGAATCTACTCATCCCGATCTTCTTGACATAAATGAGCTGAAATACCAAAATTAATGTGTTTTATGTTTAGTTAAAGAAGTAAAGGGGAAAATTTATATCGTAATTATTTTTAGATTCCCCGTGCTGTTTACCCGCCGTTGTCCGGGAATCTACTCATCCCGATCTTCTTGGCATAATGAGCTAAAAGACAAAATTCGTTATTGTGAGTTATCCATAAAAGAATACCCGCCATGTGCTGCTATGCTTGCACAGGAATCTACGTACTTGTCTCGATCTTCTTGTCATCAATGAAATACAAAAATGGTTATTGTGAGTTATCCGTAAGAGATAAACATATGCTGTCGCGGACTTTTTTGTAGAGCTTTTTGAGATAGTCAATTCTGCATACATTAATTTTGTGTATTTGTTATGGTTTAGGCAGCGTAAGCCATTTAAGCGTCCAAAGAGCTACATTTTTCACGTTTTCCACTACAAAGGGCAATTTTAAGGGTGCAGGAGTTGAGTATCACAACTCTTTTATAGCCTATGTTCATCCCAGGAATCTTCTTTTGATTTTACAAAAAGCCCCATCACAATCGGATCAACGGTATGGCCGCGAATAAGGTACGAACAAAGAAATAAACAAACATTCATTTTTATATATTAGATTATAAAAGAGTAGCCCGATAGGTATGCAGACATGCGATACTCAGTTCTACGTTGTTTAAGTAAACATCAGTATTGTGGAAATTCTGCTCTCTAGTTATGATGATTCAACCAGCCTAGTCTTAACACGAAAGTTGCATGTAAACAAGGGAAAAAGGGCGTGTCCTAGCTGCATTCCCTTCCACCTAATACAATCTGATACTGTACGAGCTGTGCGCATTCTGTCCCATTACGTAATAAACATTTTTGTAAAGGTCGCAATTACTAGAATGATACAAGAGGAAGCCTCAGCATTTCATTTCAAAATATTTCCATCCCCATTTTGTGAATTAAACCGCCAATAACTCAATTTGTATTAGATATATTTATATCAATTTATTATATCCATCCATAGTAATTCTGTCCGAAGGCAGGTCCTTCACTGCAATCATAGCATTTTCGTGCTATGCAGCTTTACTAGAGAATTGTATGTGTGGTAGCTTCCCGTTACTTTCAACACCGGTGAAGGATGATGATGATGGCCATATGATTTCGGGGACCGTTTGGGGGCTTAAAGTTTTCCTGACATTTGTCTTACAGGTGAGGAAAAACGCCGATAAAAACCTCACCCAGAAAAACTGCCCCGACCGGCGATCGAACCCGGGCCCGCTGCATGACAAGGCACCTCGAGATCACAGCGGTGGACAATTTATTATATAGAGTGTTTAAAAATATAGGTGTAGTATGAGATTCGTGCGCAGAACAGCGGGTTACACCAGATGGGATCGGAAAAGGAACACCGATATCTTAAAAGAATTGAAGACTACGCCAATTTTGGAATATATTAAACAGTACCAACTAAATTGGAAACACCATCTTGAAAGAATGAGTTCAAATCGGATCCCCAAAGCTGTTTATAATTATATACCAAGAGGACGAAGATCTCTGTGCCGTCCTATGAAACGCTGGAGGGAAATTTTTCTATAGGATCGTAACAGGCCTTGGCCTAATACTTGGAGGAAGAAGAAGAATATTATTTTTTTTTCAACTTGCATAATTTCACTTATTGTGCTGTTTCTAACTTTACATTTTCTTGACATTCTTGTCGATCGCCTCCAAAAATCCATTTCAACTGCTGACAGCTTGTTGGCTTGTTTTCTACTTTCTGTCCAGGTTTCGTATCCATATAATAAAATGATTGTTAACAGAACTTGAAATATAGTTTTCTTCGTTCTGTATATTATATTTCTATTCCAAAGCACTGAGTTCAACAAACCAATGATTCTTCTTCCATCAGTTTATCTTCTTTCAATTTCTGCAGTGAATTTTATTTTTATCAAAAATAGATACTAAATATTTAATTTTTTTAACATTACGTATTCTTACTAAATTACATTTTAATTCATTTGTTGTATCCAATGAAAGATATTCTGTTTTATTATAAATTATCTGTCCACCGCTGTGGTTTCCAGGTAGCGTGCTGCCTTGTCACACAGCGGGCCCGGGTTCGATTCGTGGTCGGGACAGGCTCCTGGGTGAGGTTTTTTCGGGGGTTTTCCTCACCTGTAAGACAAATGTCAGAAAGCGTAGGGCCCAACGGTCCCCGAAAATCATCCGGCCATCATCATCATCACCATCCTTATCATCATCCTTCACCGGTGTGGAAAGCAACGGAAAGCTACAACACCTACAATTCCCTAGTAAAGCTACAAAGCATGGCATGAAAATGCTATGATCGCAGTGAAGGACCTGCCCTCGGGCAGAATTACTATGGATGGATGGATAATTTATCTGTAATCCCCACTTTTTGTTTTCTATTTGTAATTTCCTTAACATGAAACATGCATCATCTGGATCCTGAGAAATCACCACCTGATCATCTGCGAATAGTAAATGGTGGAGCTAATAATTATCTACTATTTGAATTCCCATATATTTGCAGTGTCTTGGCCAATTCTTAGTACAATTATCAATATATATTTTGAACAACGTTGGTGATAGACAATATCCTTGTAGTAGACCTTTTGATGTTTGGAATTTTTTTGAAAGTCTGTTTCCCATCTTAATTTGGCATTTGTTGTCTTCTTCTTCTTAAACTTAATTTGTAGGATTTTCATCCTGTTTATTTCCAAAATCACTCCTCGGAGGAAGACGTATTGGATGTGCATCCACTGTCTATCCATCTCTTGGCTGGTCTTCCTCTTGTTGTTCTCCCGTCCATTGGTCTATCTTCTTTACCTCTTTTTGCAAGCCGGTTTTCTTCCATTCTTTTCAAATGACCCTTCCAATATTTTCGTCTATCTATAATAAATTTGTTATGTCTTGAATATGACATTTGTCCCTAATTTCTGTATTGTGTATTTTATCAAATAATGTTTTCCCCTGAATAGTTGTTAAGATTTTCATTTCGCATGTGCTTATTATTTATTTAGTTTTTGTTGTATCAGCCCTAGTTTCTGCCCCATATACGATAACTGGTCGAACTATCGTTTTGTATATGCGGGTTTTGCTTTCTATTGACATATGTTTGTTGCGCCAAATTAAATCTTTCATAGATCCTGATATTTGTGCAGCTTTATCAGCTTGTTTCTTCTTTTATTACATTTTTGGTGTTTGTTATTAATACACCTAAATAATTAAATTCTGACACTTGTTCTATAATTTTTCTTTCCACTTCTAATTTGCATCCTACTGGTTCTTTTGATATTGTTAAGCATTTTGTCTTATTCGTGTTAATTTCCATATTGTATTTTCTGGCATTTATATTAAATTGATGTAAAGATCTTTATAAATTATTTTCAGATTCTGAAAGGAGAACGACATCATCTGCGTAACGTATTAAGTGAAATCTAGTGTTTCCCATTTTATAACCCACACGTGGTGGTATGTTTTCAATAATTTTATCCATTATTATATTAAATAAGAATGGACTTAAGAGTCAGCTTGCCTGATGCCCTTTGTGAGGGTTATTTCTTCAGTTTGCTGTTCTTTTACTTTGATTACTGTTTTGCAGTGTTCTCTGAGTATAAATATTAACTTTAAGGTTTTTATTATAGTTCTTCTCTTTAACTTAGCCAGTACAGTACTTAAAAATGTTTACATTTTATCTTATTTAAATATTTAATTATATTTAACATAATACTAATTAATCACGTGGTATTACGAAAGCTATGATATTGAAGTAAGTTTTTTTAGCGTCACGTATGTAAATAAAAATGTAATGCAATACGATACTCCCGTTTTGCGTTTGAATGCGCCTTGTGATGGTAGCTTATCGGTGAAAACACGTGTTTATAAGAAGTAAGGCAGATGCGATTGTTCTATCGGTGTGTCCACGGATGTTTATTAAGTAATCGGACAGAGCGAATTAGTGAAGAGCAAACAAAGGACGCAGGCTTGTCTTCGGCAGCTAAATACAAGGTAAATTATGTAATTTAGCAAATAAATTAATATTTTAATGTATACAACTTGAACCCAAAGTTAAATAAAAATACTGGAAATATAAAAATACAAAAGATAAAACAATTGCTCTGATATTTGATTGAAAATATCGGTACCAAAGCAGTAGTAATGGTTACGACATGGAAATGAACCTCCGAATTTGTTGTATTAAATTAACTATTTTTAATGAAGAAAGTATTAAATATATATCATAGGATTCTGTAAAAATAATTCAAATATTTCCAAAATATGAAACAGAGTTAAAATGTTGATGTAAAAAGTTAAATTTCAGTGTTTTCAGAGCATCGAATTATGAACAAAAGTATAAAATGATATGAATTTTTGTTCACAAAATAGCAATTCTTTTTGTTAGAAAAACGAATACTTGACGTGACTCCCATAATAATTCAGGGCTTCGCAGACCATATATATTCTATTCTATAGTAATTCTGCCCGAGGGGAAGTCTTTCACTGCAATCATAGCATTTTCATGCTATGCTTTGCAGCTTTACTAGGGAATTGTAGGTGTGGTAGCTTCCTGTTGCTTTCCACACCGGTGAAGGATGATGATGATAATGATAAGGATGATGTGCTGGCCGGATGATTTTCGGGAACCGTTGGGCCCTAAGCTTCCTGACATTTATCTTAAAGCTGAGGAAAAACCCTGAAAAAACCTCACCCAGGAGCCTGTCCTGACCGGGAATTGAACCCGGGCCCACTACGTGACAAGGCAGCATGCTGCCTCGAGACCACAGCAGTAGACATGTATATAAATATATATTTATTTTTCTTCTTTTTGACCTGTTTTCACATCAAGTGGGATTTAATGAATCTTCCCATCTAGTAAATGGGCGTCCAACACTTCTATGTCCTATTGGTTTGTACTTTAGTAACAGCTGAGGGATTCTATCTGTAGGCATTCTTTTAACATGTTCATACCAGTTGTTTCTCATGTTGTCAATTCTATTTGTTAAATTAAAAATATTTAAGTGTTTTCTAATGTCTTCATTTCTTTTTGTGTCCAAAATTGTCACACCCGCTACTGAACGTAAGAACTTCATTTCTGCAGTTTCTATTTTTCTTCTGTTTGAACAGTTGATATATATATATATAAGTTGCATTGTTCAATGTCAAAAAATTTAATTATAACATATATATTGCAGAAAAATAATAAATTTCATTGTGCATCAGAGGATCAGTTAATAAAAGATACAGGCTCAACTGCACTTCTACTAGCGCTTGATTTTTCAGTTATATTGTTGTAAACTATAGCTCTTCTTCTGTATTTACTAACATTATTTAATATTTTAAACTTTTTCAAACAATTTTTATAACATTATTAAACAATTTTGAAGTATTTATTTAAATATGTAATTCACAATATTATGACACTGTTAGACAATATTGTGATGCTGCTATTTTCTACACATATTAATTACTTAGTCTATGATTTTTCTATCGATGTGTTGGTTATCGCTGGTTGGATCAGCGTTTGGGAGTGATAAGTAAGTGTACACCCATTCTTAATAAACGTTTGGTAATTTTAATATTGTTAATATATTTTTTAACATAGATTTGGGGATTTATTGCAAATATTGGTCATTTAAATTTCATAGTGACGGATAGTAATCGAGGATGATAATCGATATGTGGTTCAATTGTGGGTTATCGCTGGGTCTGTAAACTCTGGCGCATGCGCACTGTTGTTCTATAGGACTTTGAAAATATTTCACGCTAGTTTAAGTGCAGTTTTTCCAAGTTTTTCAAATAAGTGTTGTATATGGAATTCCCATGACAAATTGGAATCAATCCATACACCTAAAAATTTGGCATAATTTGCTTCTTTCATTAAGGCGTCATTAAGTATAAAGTTGATGGGATTTTTCAGATTTTGTTGCTTGAAATACATCAACATATACATAGAAAATACAACAGGAAGTTAAATTAGGAGGTTCTATTTAATAAATAAACAAAGATGAGGCTTTGAAACATGTCTTACAAGAAACGTAGAAATATGAGATAAAACTTACTTATTACTGGAGCCTGGATTTGTATGCAAAATGCATGTTTTGTTTTGTTTTATGCATTAAAAGGTATGTGGAAATGATTTACATGTTAAGTGATCCCTTCACAGACAATTTGAGCCGTATTTGATAATGCATAGAAATGCATATTCCGGTGGGAAATGCTTATTTTAGATTTTTAATGCATAAATGCATATTTTACTCCTAAATGCGGTATTAAATTATAATTTTCCTTTCAGCTAATTACTAGTAATTAATATTTTTTAAATTAATAAAGTCTCTGCAATCCACTGGATTTAAGCTTAACATGTATATTTACATCTGTTGAAAATATTCAGTTTGTTTCTTATATCTTCATTTCTTTTCTTAACCAGCAGAGTATATCCTGCTATATTTGTTAAAAATCTCATCTCAGTTGCTTCCAATCTTTGTTCTTGTCTTTTAGTGATCGTCCAACATTCTGATCCATACATCAATACAGGAACAGCCATTACTTTATAAAATTTCATTTTTGTTTCTTTTCTTGTGTTTTAAGGGTTCTTTTAATAGTGCCTAACATTAGATTAAACTTATTTATTTTGTCATTAATATTTTCAATTTTAACATATGATAAATTGAAACCGATTCCGATTGAGGGTCTTTCCACTTTTCAGCAGTTGCCCTTTTACCAGCCGGCTGCTGGCCCTTCACATCCACATGTGTCAATCACAGAGGTAGATGAACAACAGCCAGTGTAGGGGTGACATGTGGTTAGCATGTCGAGTCCCCCAGCCGTTATAGCTGGTTCCTCAACCTGGAGCCGCTACTTATTGTAGCTACCCAATTGCCTCACGATGCTGGGTGGGCACCGGTCCCATACTGGCTGAAATGCCATGAGAAAATTTCTTCCCCCATGGAGACTCGAACCAGCGCAAGTCCCGTAGTTCTGCACCAAGGCTTCCTACCTTAACCGCTCGGCTACGGCGCGGGACTTAAATTGAAACCTAGATATTTAAAACTGTTCACCTGCTCTAAAATTGTATTATCAATTACTATTTTTGCTCTTAAGGTATCATGTCCTTTAAATGCTAAAATTTTAGTTTTATTCTTTGAAATTTTTAAATTGCTAATTCATCTGCAGTGAAATTGCTGGTGTTGGTGGGGACAACATAGAGGAAACACTCTGTGTGTTCCTCTATGGAGATAATGTGAATACACACAATACAGCAAGAATTTTGAATTTTGATGTTCTCGCATAATTGATTTGAATGAAATTTGGCAAATATGTTATTTCAATCCGAAATTATTAATATACTAACTACTCCAGCAGGGAAAGAACACTATCAGGCTTAATTTAAGAATTAAATTAATGTTTTTATTACCTCACCTCATATCCTTTTTCTTCTAGACTGCAGTTTCGGAGCTTATCTCCATCTTCAGTAGCCTCTGGTCGACCGGTGTTATGTCGTTTCTTGGTGGTTTTCTTCTTATTTCTATCAATGGACTGATGAACCTCTGGATCAGGTCAAAATTTACGGGAGTTTCGAAATTCATAAGTTTATCTTTCTTGTTTTTTTGGATATCGATTTTTTTTCCAGACTGTGAGTTCTTTTTGTTTGTCTGTGTGTTTGATTATAATATATAGGAAAAACAAAAAGAAATTTAAAAACCAGATTGAAAGAACACCTTAGAAATGTAAAAAAAGCATGAAGTGGACAAGTCAGGTGTAGCAGCCCATGCTTGGTCTGTAAAAGCATTTAATCGATACAGAAGCTAGTCTAATCAAACACACAGATAAACAAAAATAACTCACAGTCTGGGAAAAAATCCACTTCCAAAAAAACAAGTAAGATAAACTTATGAATTTTGAAATTCCTGCAAATTTTGACCTGATCCAGAGGTTCATCGGTCCACCGACAGAAGTAAGAAGAAAACCGCCAAGAAATGACATAACACCAGTCGACCAGAGGCTACTGATGATGGAGATGAGCTCCAAAACTGCAGTCTAGAAGAAAAAGGATATGAGGTGAGGTAATAAAAACATTAATTTAATTCTTGAATGCACCTTCTTCACTAACAGACAAAGGAACTTCACACGACCTACAAACATAATGATTCATTTGATTAATTACAATCTGTTTTTGCATATTTTCTACTTTTTTATGCATATTTTAGTACTTTATTTCACATGCAAATCCGTGCTCTATTTATTACATATAGGTAGGTTTGGCTGTTGCAAATGTTTATGAATCTGTTTATGGTAATTTATTTTGCTTTCAGGTTTTTATCATCTTTACAATGAATATTTACATAGATCCTGATTTTCCGACATTTTATCCCTTGAACAAGAGTCTTCAGGATGAACTGAAAAGATTATTTGAGCCAAGAAAAATAAGACTGCCTTACATAGAATCTCTCTACATATCAAGTTCAGGTAAGATAATATTAGGAATTTGTTAAAAGACTGAAATATATATCTGAACATAGGGAATTATTTTTTGTTTTGTTCAAAATCAACTGCATAAGTAATGCCACGAGTGATTTCCAAATTTACCTAGAGGATTTGCAAATCAAGAGTGGCATTTGTTAGGACTATTTAACAAATAAAATTAAGCTGTTTACTCACAAATCATTATTTAAATATAGTTATTTTAAAATATTTATATATTTAATGTAAACGGCGATGTTTGAAAACAAGTGGAAAAGATTAGTACGCTTCATTTTCTTCTTTTGTTCATCACTGCAACCAGATCATAATACTATTTATTGTAAAAGGAACGTAATATTGTAAGAATGCACTCTAGTAGAGAAAAAATGAAACACATCAAACTGTATATTAATTCATTTCTGATGTCGTATGACAATTATATTTTTTTGTGGAATTTTATTACCTGGGATAAAATACATTTAAGAAAGTGCAAACAGTGGTTTCTTTTTTTGGTGGTATAATCAATTGCTACAAATGTTTTTATATTAACTCCCGCATGCGGCATGTGTTGACATTCATGCACTATATATACAATCTGGTAGCCATATTTCTTGGAGAGTCAGTCACTGCAAAATAATGCTATGACCTATTCAGAATGTTAAAAAGGAGGTGCTTTCTTTATTATGATAAACTTTAGTTTGTAAATTCTAGGCGAAACACGACTGTGATTGGTTGTAAATAAAAAATCATTGAAATGTGATTGGTCATTGACTCCCATTTGAGGCATGAGTTAAATAGTCATAAGAAATCAGGATTCTCAAAATTACCAAGCATATTATGGTTGAACTATTATTCTACCAGTTATATTATATGGGTGTGAAACATGGACTCTTACTTTAAGGGAGGAAAGGAGATTACGAGTATTTGAGAATAAAGTTCTTAGGAAAATTTTTGGACCAAAGAGAGATGAACAGACAGGTGAATGGAGAAGACTGCATAACAATGAATTACATGGTCTTTATAGGAAGCCAGATATAATAAGAAAAGTTAAGTCTCATAGACTGTGATGGGCAGGACATGTGGCACAAATGTGGAATGAATGACGTGCATGGAAGCTTCTTGTAGGAAAACCAGAGGGAAAACGCCCAGTTGGTAGACCAAGAAGGAGGTGGGAGAATAACATTAGGGAAGTAGATTATAAGGGAATCATTGGAAAACATTAGCTTAGGATAGGGATGTTTGGAGAGCTTATGTCCGTGTGGCAATGAACCAGTAAGTTAGCTATATTACGGTTGAAATTAATGTTGGGAAGTCAAAATTATGAGGTATAATCATTTTAATTCATCAGAGAACATTTTTTGAAAACTCGCCTCTTAAATTTTGTGCTTTTCACGAAACCATGGTTTCAAGCGAAATTTTGCCCATCTTCAGCCAAAACTCCGACTGATGATATTCTTCTTCTGTCAAATTTTCTATTTTAATTTATGAATTCAACCATAGATGGCAGCACAGAAAATGGTGATAATTTATGGCACATGAAGATTGTTGTTAGGGGATTGAAACCCAGTGTGTAGTCACCTGTGACGGTAAGACTAATGAGTGGAATGAAAACTAGGAAATGACAAAACTCTGAGGCAAACAGATACTTGAATTCAGAACTCTACAAATCTATGAAACAAAGAACACCATGTATTAGATTTTGGATAAGTTTGTTTATATATATATATATTTATATAATGATATTGATAATAATAATATTAATAATAATAATAATAATTTTTATTATTATTCTGCCTTTTACAATGAATATACATTTTTCCGGTACCCATGTTCACAGTTAACTACACATTTGTTTCAACACATTTTTCCATTCCTGTCTGTTCATCCATATATCTTCTTCTATTTCCCATTCCCTCTTAGTTTCATTGATTCCCTGAATCCACGTAATAGTTGGTCTACCCTTCTTTTTCCTTCCCTGTGGTTCCCAATCCATGATTATCTTAGGTAGTCTTCCTTCTTCCATCCTTCTAATGTGTCCGTACCAATTTAATTGTTTCTTCTTTATAAAATCTAATATTGAATATTGTACCTGCATTTTTTCTTTTATGCATGAATTTCTGATTTTATCCTTCCTGGATATTCTTGCAGCACGTCTCCAGTAGTCCATTTCAGTGGTGAGCAATTTTTTTTTTCATTTGTGCATTTAAAGCCCACACATCAGCTCCATAGGTAATAATGCTTCTGATTATTGTATTAAAAATAGTTTTTTTTTGTTTCTTTGAAGATATGTTTGTTCCACACTGTTCCATTAATAATAATAATAATAATAATAATAATAATAATAATAATAATAATAATAATAATAATAATAATAATAATAATGTTTTATTTATTCTGGTAGAGTTAAGGCCATAAGGCCTTCTCTTCCACTTAACCAGCACAAATACAAATAAATATTTGACAAATATAGATATACACTATACTAATTATAAACAGTTAAAGATACATTAAATGTAGCAATGTAAATGTCATGTACAAACAACATTTTATACGATAATAACAATAATGATACGATAATAATAATAATAATATAAATATGATAAATTATACGAGAAACACCAATTAATGTATGTACCTTACACTGGGTAATGATGAAGTCGAGGTTAGAGCAAATATAAATTTAGATTTCTTTTAAAAGATGCCAATGTCCAGCAGCCCCTTATTTCTTGTGGTAGGGAATTCCAGTTGCGAGAAGTGGAGATGGTATATGACATGGAGTGATGTGATGTCCTATGTTGCGGTATATTAAGTAAGAGACTATGTTGTGATCTTGTGTTTAAGTTATGGTTTGAGGATAGATACTGGAAACGGGATGATAAATAATTGGGAATCGAGGTATGTAGGATCTTAAATAGGAGAATTAGACAGTGCAATTTTCTTCTCTCTTTTAGATGTAGCCGTGACAATTCGTGGAATAATGGAGAAATGTGATCGTATTTTCGAACATTAAATATGAATCTGATACACATATTATGGACACGCTGCAGTTTGTCCGACAATCCGTCACTTATGTCAGTTAGTAGAACGTAACAATAGTCAAAATGCGGCATCACTAAGGTTTGAATTAAAATTCTTTTAAGAGCTGTAGGAAGAAAGTTTTTGAGATGCTTTAAGGAATGCATTATGGAGAAGATCCTTTTAGATGTTTGTTTTAATTGGACATGCCAGTTTAAATTAGAATCTAAGTGAAGTCCCAAGTTTTTAACGATGTCGGTATAAGGAATTTGTTTATCTAATATGTATATTTATTAAAAAAATGGCAGTGCAAGTTTTTATTTTTGAAGTAAAAATATATATTACAGTAATTTTTCCTTTCAGGTTTTCATGATGATGTGGAACAAGAATTTCTGAAGGAATACTGTCTTGAGATTTCACCAACTCCTGGTTATAATTGTTAGTAACTTAATTTATTTTATTTTTAATTTGTTTAATTATATTTAGTATAGAGTGCTGCTGCTGTTGAAATTCCAGTTCAGGTGCAATTGTTATCTTACAATAATATCCTCAACTCGTGTGCAGCTGGTCAAGGGCTGAGTTGAGATGTAGCCCCTATATATAAGAGAACTGTGATTGACAAGCCTGATGTGCCGTCACAGGGGCAGATGAACAAAATGGAATGAAATGGATGAGATGAGAATGGACAAATGTTATTTAACATTTTCCAATACTGTTATTTTAACACAGTTCCAATAACGGATCATATTATAACATTATAATGATATTGTGAAAAGAAAAATTAATGTCTGAACCAGGAATCGAACCGTGGACCTCTAGTTCTCCAGACTAGTGTGCAGCCCACTACACCATTCTAGACCTGGCACAAACATTAATAATTCATTCCACTTATACAAATCTATAATTCTCGTTTTGTCTGCTGTCAGGTAGGTGTCACTACCACTGCCAACGGCCGGCTTCGTTTAGAAGTATCCATATTTGAAACTCTTTTCACAATATCATTATAATATGATCCATTATTGTAACTGTGTTAAAATAACAGTATTGGAAAATGTTAAATAACATCGTTTACTGCTTATAAAAGTGGTGTAAAATTCTCAAATATAGATACTTCTAAACGAAGCCGGTCTTTGTCGATGGTAGTGACACCTACCTGACAGCGGACAAAATGAGAATTATAGATTTGTATAAGTGGAAAGAATTATTAATGTTTGTGCCAGGTCTAGAATGGTGTAGTGGGCTGCACACTAGTATGGAGAACTAGAGGTCCACGGTTTGATTCCTGGTTCAGACATTAATTTTTCTTTTCACAATATCATTATAATATTATAATGGAGAAATGGTGGAATGAAATTTGTGACAGGGGAAAATTGAAGAAATCCTAAGGAAAACCTGCCCAAGGCCTGTTTTGTCCATCTTGAAATCCATATGGAGTGACCAAGTGTCGATCTTGAAACCCCAGCAGTGAGAGGCCAAAGATCCACCATAAGATTTTCTTACCAGATAGAAATGATTTACTTGTGATTAAATTTCCTGTTTGTGTGTTTAACTTTTACAGGAATTAATCACTATGAGGTTTAATTTATGGTGAAATTAAATGTTTCTTACCTCTCCTCATATAAATCTTCTAAGTAGATCGCAATTTCAAGACCATAACAGTCTCATCTTCAGTACTATTTTGGCGACTGATGTTATGTCGATCGGAAGAAACTCTTCTTCTTCCCTCTGTTGGTGGACCGATGAACCTCTGGATCAGATGAGAATTTGTGGGAATTTCGAAGTTCATAAGTTTTCTGTATAACTGTAGGCTTTCACGGCCGGCGTCTTGATCCCTATTAGGTTCGTCTTCCGGGCATATAGGCCGTGGTCCAGTCGTTCTTCTACTCAACGTTTTGTCTACTGCTGCGGTAGACATCTTCAGGAGATACTGCGTGCTCTCTGTGAACTCCTCAACAGTCTGCAGCTGAATGTTGAGGAGTTCACAGAGAGCACGCAGTATCTCCTGAAGATGTCTACCGCAGCAGTAGACAAAACGTTGAGTAGAAGAACGACTGGACCACGGCCTATATGCCCGGAAGACGAACCGAATAGGGATCATAAGTTTTCCTTTGTTTTTCTGAATGTGGATCTTTTCCCAAACCGTGAGTTCCTTTTGTTTGTCTATTTGTTTAATTAGACTGGCTTTTGATTCAATTAAATGTTTTTCGGACCAAGCATGAGCAGCTACTGCTGACTTTTCCACTTCTCCATTTTTGATGTTTCCAAGATGTTCTTTCACCCTTGTTTTCAAATTTCTTTTTTGTTTTTCCAATAAATTTTTTCACATTTGATCTGATATCCTAAATTTTTCACAATCCCTGCATTTGATTTGATATCATATCAGATCAAATGCAGGGATTGTGAAAAATTTATATTAGAAAAACAAAAAGAAATTTGGAAACAAGGGTGAAAGAACATCTTAGAAACATCAAAAATGGAGAAGTGGAAAAGTCAGCAGTAGCTGCTCATGCTTGGTCCGAAAAACATTTAATTGAATCAAAAGCCAGTCTAATTAAACAAATAGACAAACAAAAGGGATCTCACGGTTTGGGAAAAGATCCACATTCAGAAAGACAAAGGAAAACTTATGAATTTCGAAATTCCCACAAATTCTGACCTGATCCAGAGGTTCATCGGTCCACCAACAGAGGGAAGAAGAAGAGTTTCTTCTGATCGACATAACATCAGTCGCCAAAGAAGTACTGAAGATGAGACCGTTATGGTCTCGAAATCGCGATCTACTTAGAAGATTTATATGAGGAGAGGTAAGTAAGTAAAGTGATCCCACAACAAGCCTCAGGAGGCCCTTGGGGTAGTAGGAGGTTAAGGCTCCCACTTTTTTCTAGACAATCGGCACTTTATGTCAGCCGGGTTGTCAGCCCTGCGTGACGGCCGCCTTTACCCCCAGAACAAGTGTCTGGTACTCATTTCCGTTAGAGGCTGAGTCGACCCCAGGGCCATAGTGCCGCCAGAGGGTTTGGGTCAGTTTAAAAATCCTGACCCCAATGGGACATGAACCCTGGACCCTCCGGCTTGTAGCTCAGTGCCTTAACCACTACGCTACGGCGTGCCCCCATGAGGAGAGGTGAGAAACATTTAATTTCACCATAAATTAAACCTCCTAGTGATTAATTCCTATAAAACTTAAATGATAATGTCTTTTTGAATTTAGCTGAAAAAGTAAAAGGAAAAACAATTATAAATTTGTATTATTATTATTTTTAGATACCCCTTGCTGATTACCCTGCATTGCCCAAGAATTTTCTTATTCTGATCTTCTTGGAAAAATCAGCTGAAAGACGAAAATTCTGTTGAATAAGTAAAAGGAATAATAATTATAAATTTGCTCTCTTGCAGCTAAAACAAACAATAAACTAATTACTTCTGTTTCCAAACTACCTTTCATACAATCCAAATAAAATTTCATCTTAGATAGATAGATAGATCATCGGTTGATTAATGTCTTTGACATCGTCCGATTCCTAATAGCCAATTTTGTGGGTCAATCCAATCTCCTGGTTGTAGATGTTTCTCCTTCATGTATAAACATATTCCCTGACTCCAGGAGGTTTTAGGTCTTCCTCTGCCTCGTCTTCCCTCAGATTCCATAATTTAATATTCAAGCAATCATATAAAGCCATATCGTAATTATTTTTAGATACCCTGTGCTGATTATCCGGCATTGCCTTGGAATCTATGTATCCCTCTCTACTTGGCATAAATTACCTAAAAAACGAAATTGGTTATTTTGAATTATCCATAAAAGAATACCTGCCCTGTGCTGCTACTCTTGCCCAGGAATCTGCTTATCCCGACAAAATTATTATTGTGAGTTATCCGTAAAAGATAAACATATGCTGTCAGGGACTTTTTTGTATAGGTTTTTGAGATATTTAATTCTGTGTACATTAATTTGGTGTATTTGTTATGGTTTAGGCAGCGTAAGCCATTTAAGCATCAAAAAATATACTTTTTTCATGTTTTTTCACTACAAAGGGCGATTTTTAAGGGTGTAGGAGTTGAGTATCACAACTCTCTTATAGCCTATGTTCATCCTGGAAATCTCCTGAACATTTTGCAAAAAGCCCCATCACAATTGAATGAACGGTATGGCAGTGCATAAAATATGAACGAACAAACAAACATTAATTATTATTAATTAAATAAAAATAAAACGTATATTTATTTGATTTTCATATTTATTATATAATTCAGTGACAGCTGTTTCGGTACACTGTACCTTCTTCAGACATGTTAACAAATTATGAATTGTGTTCCAACTGATCTAAGCAACAATACAACAATATTTATTTAAATTTTTTTTAATTTAACAAAGGGGATTCATTCAAATCAAGTTGAGAATTTAACAGTTTTTTACTACTTTTTAAACTTATTAATTTCTACAGCCTACAAAAGATGTAACTTCTTACCCTTATCACAAACATGTAAAAATTTCAAAATTTGGATCGAAACAATGATTAAATTGGAATAGGTGGTTAGCATATTTTGAATATGGCTGCGGAAAGGCTACTGTCTTTAACAGAGAGGAGACCCTTTAATTCCTCCCATCGAAGGCTTAAGGGAACCGACCTGGACAGTAACCTAGTGTCCAATCCCTCACCTTCTCGTGGTGCAGCTGTAGTAATCATGCTTATGCATGGGAAGGGCTACTCACCAATAAGCACTGGTCAGCTTGGTGAGTTTTTCTTTTTTTGACCGAATTGGGTATTACTTCTTCTTCCCATACCAATTCTCTCTTTCAACTTTTCTATCCAGTCTCCCTTGATTGACCTCTTGTTTCTTTCGACCCTGATGGTATTAGAGTATTTGAGGCCTGGGGGTTCATTTCTCCTTCCTTCCTATACCTACTTTCTCTCTATGGGTGACGTAACCACCACATGTGGTGCCTACTACTAAACGGTTACAACTAGTTTATTGTACTCCAATACAAACATGAAGACTGCTTGAATAAACACCTACACAGAATTGGCATAACAGATTCACCTAAATGCCCTTTTTGCAATTTAAATGAAGATATGGAAAGAAAACCATCTCCTCCGTTGTCCAGCTTTTGTAGAAGAGACCAGCCTTTCTGCTAAATATTGGAGTGCAAGAGAGCGAATGATTTCATTATCAAGTGCTCGACATTGGATACCAACCAACCATATTTTGAATATTCTAAATTTCTGTTATATGCTTTAACAAACTGTTAAATTCTCAACTTGATTTGAATGAATCCCCTTTGTTAATTTTAAAAAAATTAAATAAATATTGTTGTATTGTTGCTTAGATCAGTTGGAACACAATTCATAATTTGTTAACATGTCTGAAGAAGGTACAGTGTACCGAAACAGCTGTCACTGAATTATATAAATAAATATGAAAATCACTAAATATGGATTTTCATCAAGTAAACACCAACTCAATTGATTATTAATTTTTATATATTAGACGTAAATTACATGTGAATTTCTTTTTTCAGTGCTGTGTAGCGTACAAGACGAATTTAAATTTAATGGAACAGATTCAGAATACAGTCCTGACAGTTCACCGACCAATTGTTCTTTTGCATTCGATTTAATTAAACCAATAGCTGCCAAAACAGTTGCACATTCTAAGAAACGATCAAAGAAAATTGCTCAAGGCTGTGCATTTTGCAAGAACAACGGTGAAGAAGAAAGATATTATAAAGGACATACACTAAAGGATTCAATGGGAAAAATCACATGTCCCATTTTAAAAGCTTACGTATGTCCAATATGTGGTGCAAACGGCGAAGTTGCTCATACAATTAAGTACTGCCCACAGAATACAAAAGCAGATGACGTACCTACTATAGTTAAATTAAAAAGCCATCTAAGTGCTTCGGGCCAGAAAAGAAACAAATGTTTTTAAAAATTGAGATTTTGACAAAATGTTTCATTTACAAGGAAAATCTTTAATCTATTTACAACAAAATGTGAAAATCTTAATTCACAATAACTAGAAAGAGAAGAAAAAAAATCCTTATTGAAGCAAAAGTTAATTTTGAAGAATATTCCATCTGAAATCTCAATTTTTATATTTGGAAACATCACTAACCTAACCTCTTAAAAGTATAAGACAATATTCTAATTTGAATTGCTAATACCTTCAACTTTTGGGAGGAACAGATATATATTTATTATTATAAAGAGATCAATTTTACATTAAAATGATAATCTACAGTGTGATTATAAAGTCCCAGTACATTTTGTGGATAACGTAGTGCAAATAAAACAAAAATTATAAGGTAGTTTCTACTATCAAGTTAGTGTTCAACATAACCTCCATTAATCTCCAAACATGTTTCCCAACGACGCACCGTCGCATCACCCAGAAAATATGCACCAACATATCCTCTGTAATCATTTCACTCGCATGGCGTATGCGTTCTTTCAGCACTTGCAGATTAGGAAACTTGGTTCTGTACACCAGTTGCTTGATAAACCCCCAAGCAAAAAAGTCCAGGGGTGCAAGGTCTGGCGAACGAGGTGCCCAGATACGAGGAGATGCCCTTCCAATCCACCTTTTGGGAAACCTGTCATTGAGATACCCGTGTATAGCCAGAGCAAAGTGTGGTGGTGCTCCATCTTGTTGTAAAACCACTGTATCAATGATACCATCTTGCTGTAACTGTGGCTGTAAGAAAAGTTGCAGCATATCAAGATACACGTCTCCCGTGAGGGTTTCCTTTGGAATCAGTCTCTAACTTCTTCGTACGACTGACCTCTTAAACGCGCAGCAACAATCTCTATCCGCTCTTCAATGGTGAACATATTTGTATCTTTCAAATGGCCTCAACAGAAATACGATATGTAAGCAATTTCTTTAAAATGTACTCGGACTTTATAATTACACTGTAGTTAATAATACAGTTATGAAAGAGAGTAAGTTATTGTTGTTTTTCCCAAATATTATATTCTAAACATTGAGAAATATTTCAATGGAAAAATATTCTTTACAATACACTTCTTCAAAGAAAATAATTTTTTTAACAGTTATACATTGCAAATATTAATAACAATTGATCCAACGTAATTTGGTATTCAATTCCATATACTTTTTTATCTTAATTTGTGACGCCTTTATAAGAACTTTATACAAAATATTTTAATTTAATAACATGTCTTATTTTTGTTTATACAGACACGATAATAAAAGTAAATATGGAAACAAAATTTGAAATTTTATAGATTCATTTCTTAAATTTGAAATGTTGTTAATTCAGAATTAATAATTTAAATGTTTAAAAAATATGAATGCCTATATACATACATTTATTGAGTTAATTATAAGAATTTTATTTTAAATTTTATAGGCATTAAACATAATATATCGTTTAATGATAATTAAATAAAGATAAATAGTAATTATTAAGTAATTTGCTTTAAATGAGAAGTAAATGACATTATTTCAACAATTAAAATTATTTACAAATATTTTAATTTTGAAAAAATTATATAATTTTTAAATGGATGTTTTTTTATTTCAACAGATGTTTACCATTACAAATTTAAAGGACAGCTTAAATTTGTTAATTATGACAGAAATAGTATTATTATATTAATTTGTTAGGAATGATATATAATTAAAGAATGATATTTCATTTTATACTTTTATAATGTAATAAGGATTAGATTATTTTGGATGAAAATAAATTACCAATAATTATATTAATGACTCATGATGTACAATGGAACTTGTTCAAAATAAAAGTTGACAGTCACAGTACTGATTATTTTTCTGTTTTGGGCAGTTTTCTATATTAATCAGCTAGAATTCTGAATACTTATTTTTATAGGAATTAATCACTATGAGGTTTAATTTATGGTGAAATCAAATGTTTCTTACCTCTCCTCATATAAATCTTCTAAGTAGATTGCGATTTCGAGACCAAAATGGTCTCATCTTCAGTACAATCTTGGCGACTCATGTTATGTCGATCGGATCAGGTCATCGGTCCACCAACAGAGGGAAGAAGAAGAGTTTCTCCCGATCGACATAATGTCAGTCGCCAAAGAAGTACTGAAGATGAGACCGTTATGGTCTCGAAATCGCGATCTACTTAGAAGATTTATATGAGGAGAGGTAAGAAATATTTAGGGTCGTATGCAAATACATTAGTCTCTACTCAAATTACTTCCAATCACTGGTGAGCTGATTCACCGTGAGCAATTGCTAAGATCGAATTAACGGCCGACTTACCGGTCATGCATGAAAGTTGACGTTTTCGTAATATTGGCAACGAATTACCCAGAATTCTCAGCAATAAAACCACTTCCGTTATTTTTGTCTGCTATAGAGGAATGCATTTACGCTTGCGTCCCGCAAATAATACCGTATACAACGACGTCTGCGTCGCGCGATATTACGCCGATTCTCCTGTTCTTCCAGTTGAATTCTTTGGTAGACTCTATCAAATTCCTCTTCTCCGCGTATACCGAAAACATGATCGAAGTCTTCAAGGTCCGACATCTTGGATAAAGCTGCAAAGGTTTCAAACTACATCGGTTACCATCGGTTCCCTTTGGGATTTTCACGATGAGTTTCTATCTTGAGCTATGATCTTAAGGAACCTCGTCAGGTAGCTTACCATTATTATCGCATGAATAGATTTCTGAGTAAGCAAAATGTATTTGGATAAAACTTTCTCAGCAGAGAACGCCTTTTACTGTCTAATGCGTTCAAACATTCGACCCTTAATTTCACCATAGAACTATAAATACTTATTTTTCCATTATTAAAATAAAAGGAGGTATAACTCAAACCATTTTAAATAATAAAAATGTAAATTTGACTTATTTTGGAATTAACAACATGAGGTATTATTTGAATCGCACTTTTTAGGAAGGAACTAAGTCAAAACTTGCTACTTTTCAGGAGAGCATAAAAACGTATTTTCTTGAACAAATAGCTGAATAAAATATTTATGTTATATATTATACGAGGCTCATATTGAATGTCGTGAGCAACACATTGTTAAAATTCAAATTTCAACAATGTAACAAAAACAAATACAGGATTGTAATCTACAGACTTTATACCACAACATTGCCGTTTTGTGGCATCATAGCTTCTATCATGTGACCATACACAGTGTTTCCAAAATGGCAGACATCGTTTCTTTTCAACATCCAAAATTTCAAAATTGAGTCTTCCAACGTTATAGTCTTATGGCTTAAACAAAAAATGTCAAAATTTTCGAAAATTCAAAAACTGCAAAAATACTATCTAGAGACTGTGTCCGGGACCTATAATGCAAAAAACCCGGTATAAATCCAAAATTTCAAAATTGAGTCTTCCAAGGTTATAGTCTTATGACTTAAACAAAAAATGTAAAAACTTTCGAAAATTCAAAAACTGCAAAAATTCGATCTAGAGACTGTGTCTGGGATTTATAATGCAAACATCCAGTCTAAATCCAAAATTGAGTTTTCTAAGGTTATAGTCTTATGGTTTAAACAAAAAAATGTCAAAATTTTCGAAAATTAAAAAATTGCAAAAATACTATCTAGAGACTGTGTCCGGGACCTATAATGCAAAAAAAAACCGGTCTAAATCCAAAATTTCAAAATTGAGTCTTCCAAGGTTATAGTCTTATGGTTTAAACAAAAAATGTCAAAATTTGCGAAAATTATAAAACTGCGAAAATAATATCTAGAGACTGTGTCCGGGACCTATAATGCAAAAAAACCCGGTCTAAATCCAAAATTTCAAAATTGAGTCTTCCAAGGTTATAGTCTTATGGCTTAAACAAAAAATGTCAAAATTTGCGAAAATTAAAAAACTGCAAAAGTACTATCTAGAGACTGTGTCCGGGACCTATAATGCAAAAAACCCGGTATAAATCCAAAATTTCAAAATTGAGTCTTCCAAGGTTATACTCTTATGACTTAAACAAAAAATGTCAAAATTTGCGAAAATTAAAAAACTGCAAAAATTATATCTAGAGACTGTGTCCGGGACCTATAATGCAAAAAAAACCGGTATAAATCCAAAATTTCAAAATTGAGTTTTCCAATGTTATAGTCTTATGACTTAAACAAAAAATGTAAAAACTTTCGAAAATTCAAAAACTGCAAAAATTCTATCTAGAGACTGTGTCCGGGACCTATAATGCAAAAAACCCGGTATAAATCCAACATTTCAAAATTGAGTCTTCCAAGGTTAACAAACAACGTAAAAACTTTCGAAGATTCAAAAACTGCAAAAATTCTATCTAGAGACTGTGTCCGGGATTTATAATGCAAACATCCAGTCTAAATCCAAAATTGAGTTTTCTAAGGTTGTAGTCTTATGGTTCAACCAAAAAAGTCAAAATTTGCGAAAATTAAAAAACTGCAAAAATACTATCTAGAGACTGTGTCCGGGACCTATAATGCAAAAAAAACCCGATCTAAATCCAAAATTTCAAAATTGAGTCTTCCAAGGTTATAGTCTTATGGCTTAAACAAAAAATGTCAAAATTTGCGAAAATTAAAAAGCTGCAAAAATACTATCTAGAGACCGTGTCCGGGACCTATAATGCAAAAAAACCGGTATAAATCCAAAATTTCAAAATTGAGTTTTCTAAGGTTACAGTCTTATGGCTTAAACAAAAAATGTCAAAATTTGCGAAAATTAAAAAAACTGCAAAAATACTATCTAGAGACTGTGTCCGGGACCTATAATGCAAAAAAAAACGGTCTAAATCCAAAATTTCAAAATTGAGTCTTCCAAGATTATAGTCTTATGGCTTAAACAAAAAAATGTCAACATTTGCGAAAATTAAAAAAACTGCAAAAATACTATCTATAGACTGTGTCCGGGACCTATAATGAAAAAAAAACGGTCTAAATCCAAAATTTCAAAATTGATTCTTCCAAGGTTATAGTCTTATGGCTTAAACAAAAAATGTCAAAAATTCAAAAACTGCAAAAATTCTACCTAGAGACTGTGTCCGGGATTTATAATGCAAAAAATCCGGTCTAAATCCAAAATTTCAAATTTGAGTTTTCTAAGGTTATAGTCCTTATTATATATTTATTAAACACAATGTGTACACTAATATCACATGTGGTACATGGTTTTACCATTTTGATATTAATTCGTGAATTGTTTTAGTTCTGTTTTCGCACTTCACTAAGTGATACTTTGGGCACAGTTTGCTACAGAGTTTACAGATGCAGGCCTCCTCGGGTTCATGGTAACTTTGTTTATGACATATAAGGGTGGCGTCCAACAAGGTTCAGTGTTAGGACCACTTCTGTTCTCTATCTATATTAACGATATATCCACTAGACTTACCTATTGTTGACATCACCTATACGCTGACGATTTGCAAATTTACATTCAATCCCATCCTGACGATGTACATGACACACTAGACAAATTAAGTAGTGACCTAAACTCAATTTCCCAATGGTCAAAGAAACATGTGTATGAAATTAATGACCGATGTAACCAGTGTTATTTCTATCAACAGCTTGGACCATAATTAGAAATGTGTTGGTCATCCCCAGATTTGTCAATTCTATTCAATGGACAATATGCTCTTTAAATGTGGTTAAAATAGATATTCTTGTTTGGCCAACATATTTCTTATCACAGTTTTTACATGCGATCTCATAAATATTGGATTTTTTTAAATCAACTTCATCTTTGGGATAATTGTTTTGTTTACCTATTTTAATTTTTTTCTTTAGTCAATAATTAGTTTTGAAAATGACAGCTTTGCTGTTGAAACTAGTTGGCTGTTTAAAATTTTAATTTGGTGATTAGGGTTATTTTTTTACTATGTATAATACATTTTTTTAAGATTATTATTATTAGATTAAAAATATGTTTCAATTGAAATTAAGATTGTATTATATCTTAAGATTCACTTAAGGATTTTTTTAATTTAGTAATAATTGTAAATTTGATGTAAAAATCTGCAAATAAAATTGATTTATGTTCTATTTTCTTGTTTGCTGATGTAAGATCAACACAAAATATTAATTTCTAGAAATTCCTTTATATTTTTGTTCTATGACTCACGGCGGCCAGTCCTTAATGACACAGGGGCATGTGCCCTTCTTATAATTTATTTCATGGCCGCGCGGACATAAGCTCTCCATACATCCCTTTCCTGAGCTAATGCTTCCCAGTCATTTCCTGTATAATCTACTTTCCTCAAATCATAGTTAATGTTATTCTCCCACCTCATTCTTGGTCTACCAACTGGGCGATTTCCCTCTGGCTTTCCTACAAGAAGCTTCCATGCAAGTCTTTCATTCCCCATTCGTGCCACATGTCCTGCCTGTCGCAGTCTACGAGACTTAACTGTTCTTATTATATATGGCTTCTTATAGAGACCGTGTAGTTCACTGTTATGTAGTCTCCTCCATTCACCTGTCTATTTATCTCTCTTTGGTCCAAATATTTTTTCTTCTTCTTCTTCGGCTTTCCCCCACTTGTAGGTTTGCCGTCTTCAGTTTCCATTTATCTCTATCATTCCAATCTCCCTCTTCCAAATTCCTATCATCCATTATAGTTGTGACGTAGGTTTTCCATTTCCATCTTGGTCTGCCACGTTTATTTCTTCCAGGGGGTGACCATTGGTATATATTTTTTAGCCATCTTTCATTTACCATTCTTTGTACATGGCCATACCACTTAAGCGTTTAATTTTCAATCCTCTTAACAACAGATGTGGTGACATTCATTTCTCTCCAAAGGAATTAATTTCTTATTTTATCCTCTCCAAATATTTTCCTAAGAACTTTATTCTCAAATACTCATAATCTCCTTTCCTCCCTTAAAGTAAGAGTCCATGTTTCACATCCATATATTATAACTGGAAGAATAATAGTTTTATATATTTTCAGTTTGGCCTACGTGCATATTTTGTTCCATGCATAAACACATACGAATAAGTTATATGAACAAAGTACATTGGCCTATACACATACGCTCATACATAAAAACAATGAATATCTTAGGTCTAGAGTACATACACAATTTTTCTTCTTCTTATTATTACCTATAATTCCTAAATGGAACACAGGGCAGCAGTAAACTCCCTCCAGTGTACTCTGCTTCCAGCCGTCATTTCACTTGTTTTCACCTTCACTCTCTCTCCTTTGCTTCCTCCTCTACTGATCGCTTCCAAGTTTTCATAGGTCGTCCCCTCTTTCTTATTCCTTACGGATTCTAATCTAGTGCAATCTTCTCAATGGTTCCATCTGGTTTTCTCAAATTGTGATGGGGCATTTTGCAACATATTCAGGAGATTCCCGGGATGAACATAGGCTATAAAACAGTTTTGATACTGAACTCCTACACACCTTAAAGTCACCCTTTGTAGTGAAAAAAAAGTCCCTTTTTTTGACACTTTAATGGCTTACGCTGCCTAAACCATAACAAATACACAACATTAATGTACACAGAATTGAATATCTCAAAAACTCTACAGAAAGTCCGCGACAGCATATGTTTATCTCTTACGGATAACTCACAATAACCATTTTTGTCTTTCATTGATGCCAAGAAGATCGGGATATGTGGATTCCTCGGCAAGCGTAGCAGCGCACGGCGGGTATTCTTTTACGAATAACTCACAATAACAAAGTTTGTCTTCCAGCTCATTTATGCCAAGGGATAAGAAAGTTCCCAGGCAACGCCGGGTAATGAGCACGGGGAATCTAAATACAATTACGATATAAATGTTTCCCTTCACTTATTTCAACTAAACATATAAACAGATTATTTTTCGTCTTTGAGCTCATTTATGCCAAAAAGATCGGGATAAGTAGATTCTCGGGCAACGCCGGGTAATCAGCACGGGGTATCGTAAAACATAAATGCGATATACATTTATAATTATTTTTCTTAATACTTATTCAACTAACGTAAAGACACTTTAATTTACATTTATTTAGGTGTAATTGCGCACGCCGGGTATTAGCTGGTGTTTAAAAAAATGTACTTTGCCATTCTGCCGATTGCTCCAGATTTATAGGAAGTGTAGGCCTACACTGTATGCATACTCGTGCTTCTTATAGTTTTTACAGTTTCTTCTTAGAGACTTTACTTTTACCAATATCTGTTTATTATCAAATATATTAATTGATATAGAGCACCCCACGCTTTTTATGGTAAAATTATTATTTTTGTAGATAACTCTAATTTTATTCTAGATGTGTTGGAGATGATTTTTTTGTTGACTACTTTAATTTTATCCCAAGCGTGTTGGAAATTAAAATTATTTTTCGTTTTTTAGTTCGGTTTTCTAATAAAGCGTGTTGTTTTAGTTTTTTAAACTATTATTTGTGTTAACTGAGAAGTCTTCTGATTCAATAAAAACAGCTGAATGTTGTGAAAGTCATAAGGTTATAGAGTTTGATGTAGTTGAGAGGCGCGCCGCTCGTGCGCCACCGGTACAGCAAGCAGATGTCCCTCCAGTATCGATTTAATACTCGAACAAGCTGGGCGTATGGAAGTGTGAAATGATATCCTGTAAATGTCGGCCTATCATTACTTCCTTTTAATTCGCATCAACATGGGTATTTTAAACGCGCTGCAACATTGTGGGTAGTGAGAAGTTTAAACAGACAATGACGTCGACAGACAGTAGTGATCCGAAAGCCCCACCCCAGACTCCTGTGCTGACAGTGGCTTGTCGGATGTTAAGGTCTCCGTCGCATGAATCTGTCACCACGGACCTTTCCTTGTTTTCAGTATCGTCCATAGCATCGGAGGCGGCAGGGGGCGGGACCAGGGCAATGCGTCTCGTCACCTTCAAGTCGTACAGCGATGCCCAACTAGCAGCCAGGGGACCTAGCCCCAACCCGGATAGTCGGGCTCTACAGTCGGCCAGGTAAGCACATGTCCGCCACCAATCACAGATAGCACTGGTCTACAAAAATTAACTTTTTTTTTTCTTTCACAAGAATAAAAATAGTAAATTGTTGAAGTCGTCCACCGCTGTGGTCTCGGGGTAGCATGCTGTCTTGTCACCAAGCGGACCCGGGTTCGATCCCCGGTCGGGACAGTTTTTCTGAGTGAGGTTTTTATCGGGGTTTTTCCTCACCTGTAAGACAAATGTCAGGAAAACTTTAAGGCCCAAACGGTCCCCGAAATCATATGGCCATCGCAATCATCATCATTCATATTTATCTTAGGTTAAGCTTAGGATTTAAGAACTCTCCTGGCGCACCACTGTCATCATCATCACCCATCATATCATCGGGGCAACGTAATCCCGCCTCCAGGCGCCCCAACCTCAGAAGTGGGTTACAAGTACGCCTTGCCAGGAGAGAAACCAGGAATGTCGAAAGACAAACCCGGGGCATTAAAAAAATTAATAAATTGTTGAAGTATGTTTAATGCTTCCCTTCCGCCCTATGTCAGAGACTGTCAAACTATAACATCCTTCAAAAACAAACTAAAGAATTATTTAATAACAAACTAACTTATACACCTCACTGATAGTATTCTTTTAACAATTAATAAATTTCATTATCTATGAAAATAATATTAAGATTAACAAATATTTTATTTTGTTTTGTTTTAAATATTGTACAAACGTAAAATTAGTTTTCTATATCTCATTATTTTCCTTTGTTTTTTATGTACATTAGACAGGGACAATTTAATATGTGTTGCTTGTATACATTTTATTATTGGTTTTAGTCTTAATTTTAACTAACATTAACTGGTTGCATTATAGATCGTAATATAATAGATATTATCTTTTTGATCAAATTTTTATTTAGTATTTAATATTAGAGTTAATTGTGATTGTTATATTCTGATGTAATATATGTTTGTCCTGGTGAGTGGAAGAGAAGGCCACATGGTCTTAACTCCACCAGGCTAAATAAATAAATCTAAATCTAAAAAAAAAATCTAAATCTAATGCTGATTTCAGTTTTTCCCCATCAGACAGGAGGTTTGTGTGATGTTAATTTATTTTTTATAATACTGCTCATTCTGATTTACCGATGATATGATGGGTGATGATGATGATAGCGGTGCGCCAGGAGATTCCTTAATCCTAAGCTTAATCTAAGATAAATATGAATAATGATGATTGCGATGGCCATGACATTTGTCTTACACCCAGAAAAACGTCGATACCACAGCGGTGGACACAAATTAACGTCTTTGCTTCTCTAAGAATTGATTTATTTCTGAATTTACTCATATTTCAGAAATGGGTTACAATTAAGCCAATGCCAGGAGAGAACACCAGAAATGTCGAAATGACAACCTCATGGCATTGAGTAATTTTATTTATTTATATACAGAATTTTAATGTTTACACATCTTTCTGTGCCTAAAGTTTTATTTTTCTTCTCCACTCGTCCCTGTCCATCCAATCCATGTCCTCCAGTCCTCCTGCTCTCATTCCAGTTCTTATTTCCTGCATCCACGAGTTTCGAGGTCTTCCTCTCCTCCTTCTTCCAGGTGGACACCATTCCAATGTTTTCCTGGGTAATCTTTATTCTTGCATTCGTCGTACGTGCCCATACCAATTTAATTGCTTATACCGTATATAATCTACTATTGAATAACCAATATTCATTTTTTTTCTTACGACAGTATTTCTTGCTTTGTCTAATTTTGAACATCTTTCTGCTCTCCTCAAGAAATCCATTTCCATCGACATAAATCATTGAGTAATATATATATATATATATATATATATATTCACACGTAAACACCATGTTACAAGAAACATAATTATATAGGCCCTATAAAACCACATTAATTAAAAATGCAATCAATATTTTAGCAAATGACTCTACCTCATTTCCAGTTGTAATGTAAATAAACCAGTTGTATGAGTGCATTTTCGTTGGTGAGGATAATAATTTTTACCTTTAAGTGTGTAAGAAAATGTAGTTCCGCTCTCTAATATTCGAAATAAAAGAAATAAAAATAATAAAAACATAGTATCTAGCTCGTGTTTACGTAAGAAATAAGGGACAATCTTAAAATATATAATTACATTTTAATAGCTTTAACAAGTAAGCAATTCATTGTTTAATATCCAAAAGGTAGTGTTAATATACATTATACGAAACAAATCACTGCATTTTAAATGAACTGAACTTTATTTGAAACAATATAAAACAATAGATACGTACTTGCGGCCATGTTATCAATAATATTGTTATCAAGGCCTCCTGTTGTTTCAACTAATAAACATTGCCCACGCTGTTAACGTTAGTCAATTGTTTATAATGAACGCAAATATTTCCAACAAAGATGCTATTATTTTACTATTATTTATTATATTGAAAACACCATCGCGCAAAAAATAATGTACAACGCACGTTTGTGAAGTGTTTTACAGAATCTCGGAAATTAAAACCTGGCTATAGCTCGGGTTTTAAACATTTTCCTCTCTTCTGTAAAAATCACTTCCCAACCTCGCATCGTAATATACTAATAACACTGGTCTACAAAAATTAACTTTTTTTCTTTCACAAGAATAAAATAATAGAGTTTAATGCTGAATTCAGTTTTTCCTCATCAGGCAGGAGGTTTGTGTGATGTTAATTAATTTTTTAATAATACTACTCATTCTGATTTACCTAGAAAATGGTAGATAGTGATTTTCGGGCAAATTTTGAATCTAGAACATCTCTCTTCTTTGTCCAGCAGTAGTCAGCCAGCATATTAGAACTCCATTTGCTTTGGTACCTGTTTTGCATTGTAGAAATTTGCTGATGCTCATCTGTGACAGCCCCAAAGATATTCTGGGAAGAAGTCTAAGGATGAGTCCAAGAAGTGAATTTTTAAAGAGATGTTGTATCCCATAGCTTTAAGAATGCAGAAGATCAGCCACTAGGTTACGATAGTTTCTGCTTTGTAGTTTTCATGGAAATTCTGGCATACATGTTTGAAAGACCGACAGGCTGCTTTTTCAAGTGGATTTAACAGTCCTTCAAAATGTTCATCAATCATTAATGACCATATTTGTGGTCGTATAAAATTCCTTATTTCAGTATAGCATCCTGGAATTTCCTTCCTCAAGATATCAGGGGTTGCCGCACACTTGGCACTTTTTAAGTCACGCTTATACAGTTACCTGTTGTCAAATAATTCATTTTTTTTCTATTTATTTAAATGCATACTATGTCATTAATTTTTTCTCGTTCTTTTATATATCTTGTACATATTATATATTTAATTCGTTAAATCTAGAGTAAATCAAAATACATTATAAATATGAAATGTATTGTATTTATAACATGTAATCGTTTATGTATAGCCTATTGTAATTTAGATATAAAACTATTTTTTTTAAACCTGGTTGAGTGGCAGACATGACCTTAACTCTGCCAGGTAAAATAAAGCTATTATTATTATTATTATTAGGGGCACGCCGTAGCGTAGTGGTTAAGGCACTGAGCTACAAGCCGGAGGGTCGAGGGTTCAAGTCCCGTTGGGGTCAGGATTTTTAAACTGACCCAAACCCTCTGGCGGCACTATGGCCCTGGGGTCGACTCAGCCTCTGACAGAAATGAGTACCAGACGCTTGTTCTGGGGGTAAAGGCGGCCGTCACGCAGGGCTGACAACCCGGCTGACATAAAGTGTCGATTGTCTAGAAAAAGTGGGAGCCTTAATCTCCAACTACCCCAAGGGCCTCCGGAACTGTTGTGGGATCACTTTACTTTTTTTATATTATTATTATTATTATTATTATTATTATTATTATTATTATTATTATTATTATTATTATTATTATTTTTATTTTTATTTTTATTTTTATTATTTTTATTATTATTTTTATTATCATTATTATAATCATTATTATTATTATTATCATCATTATTATCATTATTTTCCCCTCAGGGGTCCTCATCTAGGGGATATGTGGATGGCGACCACAAGGTGCCCAAGCCGAGCAAAACATTTCTTCCACTTACTTGTGTTTTGCACTCTTTTAACTTTACTATCTAACCTCTCTTGGTTAACTCTTGTTTTTTCGACCCCGACGCTATTAGGGCATCCGAGGGCTAGGGAGTCTTTCTTTTCTTCCATTTCTTCTTTCCTTTATTTTCTTTTCTTCTCCAGAAAAGCCTGACCAGAGGCTATAAGATGGCAGGCCCATCACTGGTCTTGCCTTCCTTTGGCCAGCAACCAATCGAAGGGACTATTATTATGCTTTCAGGTCTTATACGAGAATTTTCCGGAAGAAGCTGAGGGAAAATTTTCTATAGGATCGTAACAGGCCTTGGCCTAATACTTGGAAGGAAGAAGAAGAAGAAGTATTATTATTATCATTATTATTATTCAACTTTTATAAGATTCATGATGTGTTCCGTTGAGGTTTATTCAAAATTAATATAAAATTATAGAATATTCACCTGAAAGGTCCACCTGAAAGTTGAGGAGACGGACCTTTCAGGTGAATATTCTATAATTTTATATTAATTATTATTATTATTATTATTATTATCATTATTATTATTATTTTTATTATTATTATTTTTATTATTTTTTATTATTATTATTTTTTATTATTGTTATTTTTTATTATTTTTATTATTTTTATTTTTATTTTTATTATTATTATTATTTTTATTATTTTATTATTATTATTTTTATTATTATTATATATTTTTATTATTATTATTGTCATTATTTTTATTATTATTATTATTATTATTATTTTATTATTATTATTTTTATTATTATTAATATTTTTATTATTATTATTATTGTCATTATTTTTATTATTATTATTATTATTATTAATCCAACAGAAAGTTTATCCGTAGCTTTAACGAAAATTTTCATTATTCCTAATTTCATATGCAATGGAGGTAAATATATTTTTTAAGATTCACAAAAAATAAATGAGACACATTTTTCCGGCCAGGGATAAAAGATTCACGTTTAGGCCAACATTTTCTAACGTAGTGAGACTGACACATCACAATGCCATGTCTGAAAGCACGTCACACATGAATGAACCTGCACAGTCTTGTGTTTTGGTGCTTCAGCTTGATATTATGTATAACTAACTCACTGGCACTATCGAACCCGTAGGTTCATGCCCGCACGGACATAAGCTCTCCATACATCCCTATCTAGAGCCAATGTTTTCCAATCATTCCCTGTATAATCTTCTTCCCTCAAATCAGAATGTTATTCTCCCACCTCATTCTTGGTCTACCAACTGGGCGTTTCCCTCTGGCTTTCCTATAAGAAGCTTCCATGCAAGTATTTAATTTCCCAATTCGTGCCACATGTCCTGCCCATCGCAGTCTACGAGACTGGCTTCCTATAAAGACCAATAGTCATTTAGGTTGGCAACCCCGAAATGTAGGAAATTGAACTTTGAATCATGGGCGCCTTTGCTGTACGTACGAGAAATCGCACTATCGTGCAAGAAGTTTGTTTTAATTGTGGTGGAGCACATCAGCTGCAACAAGTTCATTGACTATCACGGTTATTCGAGATAATTAGCGTTGGCTGCACGCGCAGTTTGTGGGCAGCTGAGCAGCCAGTCAACATAACTTAAACACATCTTCATTAGTACAGACCTAACCACAGAAAAATTCCCTAACACAATCAAGCGGGATTCAATAGTATATTACTGTTTATTTCCATCGAGTTTTCAAGTGCCCATATCCTAATGTTCTGCATGGCTGTCTGGAGGTCTCCTTGATTCCTAGAGAGGATGATCATGTCGTCTGCGTACATGGGTAGCTTAACATTTCTTGTGTCTATAGTCTCTCCGATGTCTGACGTCATTATATTAAAGAGTACGGGACTCATCGGGTCTCCTTGTAGGACCCCCCTTGTTTGAGTAACACTCGATATACCATCACTGATTGTCACATAGTTTGGGGTTAGGATCGTTCCTAATTCGTTGTTTGAGCTGCCTAGTATGTTCTCTAGCTTCTGGATGAGGATTTTCCTGACCATACTGTCGAATGCCTTGGAACAATCTATGTATATCACATACAATGGTGTAACAGGTTGTGCTAAGGTCGTTATTACTTCTTGGACAGCATGCAGTGTAGATCTACCCGGGGTGAAGCCATATTGATTCCAGCGAAGTGTAAAAACAAGACTCTATCACTAAACATTGTAACTAGAGACTGGTAAAAAGCAAAATTAAATTTAATGTACACGTTGTGTTTAATAAAGTAAAAAAATAGTATATTACGATGCGAGATTCCGAAATGGTTTTTACAAAAGCCAGGAAAAAATTTCCGAGATTCTGTAAAACACTTCACAAACGTGCGTTGTACATTATTTTTTTCGCGATGGTGTTTTCAAAATAATAAATAATAGTAAAATAATATTTTTTTTCAAATATTTGCGTTCATTATAAACAACTGACTAACGTTAACAGTGTGGGCAATGTTTATTAGTTGAAACAACAGGAGGCCTTGATAATAATTATTGATAACATGGCCGCAATTACGTATTTATTGTTTTATATTGTTTCAAATAAACTTCAGTTCATTTAAAATACAGTGATTTGTTTCGTTTAATGTATATTTTAATAGATCCATCGTAATTATATAAATGGATTGCGCACAGATGTGCAAAGGTGATATCACGGTACTTTAACAATGTTTTGCGTAATCACTGACACTTTAGCTTTGTCTTACATAATCACTAATAGTTTTTGTTATTTTTTACATGTTTCGATGTGGTATCTTTCACATATTCTGTTCACATACTTCGCATACGCATGACATCTTGGGGTCATAGAATGTTTTATCTCTGGGTGCTGGAATCCATGCACGCTTAATCTTGTGATGACGTGCCGTATCTGGAAATTTGCATCTGTCCAGTTCCTGTCTATCATCGCTCCGCTACTGAAGAATTCTGGGCATACTTCCTCTCTTTTCCTGCGTAGTGTTTGTAGCGCTTGTTCATAGGGTCCTGTGGTTGGTAGTAGGTAGGCTGTTTCCAAGTCATATTATAACGATATTGTAAAAAGAAAGATTAATGTGTGAACCAGGAATCGAACCGTGGACCTCTAGTTCTCCAGACTAGTGTGCAGCCCACTACACCATTCTACACGTGGCATAAACACCAACAATTCTTTCCACATATACAAATCTATAGCCTAATTCTCGTTTCGTCCGCTGTCAGGTAGATGACACTGCCATCGCCAACGGCCGGCTTTCTTTTAGAAGTATCTATGTTAGAGAATTTTACACAACCACTTTTATAAGCAATAAATTATGTTATTTGACATTTTCCAATACTGTTTTTCAAGTCCTCGATAAGGAAAGTCTCCCTTGCCAGTAGGTACACTAGACGGCTTCTTGTTTTTGAAACTCCTATTGCTCTTTTTATGTACGTAGCTTTCACTTTTTCCAGTGTGTTCAGATTAGCTTCTGTAAGATGTGGTCACATGATTTCTCCCCCGTAAGTTATTGGGAGGATCTTTGCATTGAATAGTTTCGTCGCTGATTCCAGGCTTTTGGATATTTGTATATACATTGTACGTAGTATACATAGAGGGCAGTGGTTTTACTTCCCATTTGGAATATGTAAGCATTGCTGCCGATAGGGTTACCCATGCCGGACTGGTCGAAGGTGATAAGCCAGACGAAATAAGTACCTTGGTCGAAAGAGTGACGATCTTTCACCGTAAAAATACAACCGTCAAGAAATGCGGACATGGGTTCTACTGGGGTAAAATTTTCCGGAGGTCAAATAGTCCCCCATTCGGTTCTCCGGGCGGGGACTACTTCAGGGAACCCATGCCAAAGGCTCAAACACAGGGACATGTTCCTAGGAACATGGAATGTTAGGACTTTATACAATAGCGGGGCACTAGAGATATTAACGCGGGAATTGGATAAATCGCCCTTGGATATAGTCACTTTACAGGAAGTTAGGTGGCCAGGAAAAGGTAGTCAGGAATCAGGAAGCTTTTCATTATACTATGGGTGTGCAGAAAGACCTGCATTTGGAACGGGTTTTTTAGTCAGAAGGAGGATCCTATCCGCTATCCGAGATATTAAGTTTGTTAGTGATAGGATATCATACATAATTCTAAAGGGTAAACGACATGATTTTATAATTGTAAATGTACATGCCCCCACAGAAGATAAAGATGACAAGATCAAGGATGAGTTCTATGAAGAATTAGAATGCTTATTTGATAGCCTTTCACGATATCATATGAAAATTGTCTTAGGAGATTTTAATGCAAAAGTGGGGCGGGAAGATATATTCAAACCAACAATAGGCAAATTCAGTCTTCATGAAGATAGTAACGACAACGGGGTTAGATTAGTCACATTTGCCACATCAAAGAATCTCATTGTTAAGAGCACAACATTTCAGCATAAGGATATTCATAAATACACCTGGACGTCCCCAGATGGAGAAACTCGGAACCAGATAGATCATGTATTAGTGGATAAACGCTGGCACAGTAGCATCATTGATGTTAGATCAGTTAGAGGGACAGACTGCAATTCAGATCATCATCTGGTCAGGGTGAAAATCAGACAACGGCTATCGCTTATGAGAGGAACAAACGCTAAAGATGATTCAGTAAAATATGAATTAAAAAACTTGAAAAATGATGAAATGCGGCAAGAATACCAAATCAAAATTGCTAATAGATTTGAAGTACTGGAATCTTCAGATGACAATATGGCAAACGAAGAAGAAACTGATATAAATAAAGAATGGGAGGCTATAAGAGATACTATTAAATTGTCAGCATCAGAAAGCATTGGTTGTTTAAAAAAGAGGCAAAACAAGAAATGGTTTGATGAGGAATGTGCCGACATTGTAAAGAAAAGAAAGCTAGCAAAAATGAAATGGTTACACGAGCCAAATGAGGTAAATTTAGAGCATTGGGTAGTGTTAGACGGGAAACCACCAAGTTACTAAAGAGTAAAAAGAGGGAATATTTGAGAGAGAAGATTAATGATCTTGAAATGAATGCAAAAAATAGGAACATTAGAGAATTATATCAGGGAATTAGTATAGAGAATAAAGGGTTTCAGGCTAGAACAAACATAATTCGGAATGAAAATGGGATATGATTGCAGATTCCAAGAGTATATAAATAGATGGAAAAGTTATTTTAATCAGCTATTAAATGTACATACAGAACAGGACATTGAGGAGGATAAGTTACAGACAGCAGAATGCTAGTCGCAGAGGCCAAGTGCATTAGAGGTTGAAATGGCAATTGAAAAATTGAAGATGTTATAAAGCATCAGGTTCAGATGAGATCCCAGCAGAACTGATAAAATCAGGGGGAGAAAAATTGATGGACAAGATACGCTGGTTGCTTAGTATGATTTGGAAAAAAGAAGCTCTTCCAGACGAATGGAAGGAATCAATTATCGTACCAATTTATAAGAAAGGAGATAAAACTGATTGCAACAACTATAGGGCATCTCATTACTTTCAACTTCGTACAAAATTCTAATAAATATATTAGTAAGCAGACTTACTCCCTATATTGATGACATTCTAGGAGATCATCAATGTGCATTTAGAAGAAACAGGTCTACAACAGATCAGATTTTTAGTATAAGACAGATTTTAGAAAAGAAATGGGAATATAATGGTACTGTACATCAACTATATGTAGACTTCAAAAAAGCATATGATTCAATTAAGAGGGAGAAGTTATATAGTATCCTGCTGGAGTTTGGAATTCCTAAAAAGTTAGTTAGACTTATTCGAATGTGTCTAAATGGCTCAACGAGTAGGGTGCGTGTAGGCAAACAGTTTTCAGACACTTTTGAAATCCAGAATGGGTTAAAGCAAGGAGATGCACTATCTCCTCTACTATTTAATTTTGTACTAGAGCATGCCATTAAATCTTTAGAGAATGAGGAAGGCTTACAACTCAATGGTATTAATAAGCTGTTAGTTTATGCTGATGATGTAGTACTACTGGCCGATAGCGAGGAGATACTAAAGGCCAACACGCACACACTATTGAGTAACACTAAGAAATTAGGACTAGAAGTAAATATAAGTAAAACTAAATATATGGTCACACGTAGAAATACATTATATAATGGAAATGGACAGCTAATGACAAATGAAGGAAATTTTGAGGAATTGGCTGAATTCAAATACCTAGGAACAATAATCACAAATAGGAATGAGATGCACAAAGAAATTAAACATAGGCTTAATTCTGGAAATGCATGCTATTATGCATTGCAGAGACTTTTGATGTCCCAACTCCTTTCAAAAAACGTTAAGCTGAAAATATATAAAACCATTGTTTCTACCAGTTATATTATATGGGTGCGAAACATGGACTCTTACTTTAAGGGAGGAAAGGAGATTACGAGTATTTGAGAATAAAGTTCTTAGGAAAATTTTTGGACCAAAGAGAGATGAACAGACAGGTGAATGGAGAAGACTACATAACAATGAACTACATGGTCTTTATAGGAAGCCAGATATAATAAGAACAGTTAAGTCCCGTAGACTGCGATGGGCAGGACATGTTGCACGTATGGGGAATGAAAGACGTGCATGGAAAACTTCTTGTAGGAAAGCCAGAAGGAAAACGCCCAGTTGGTAGACCAAGAATGAGGTGGGAGAACAACATTAACTATGATTTGAGGGAAGTAGATTATACAGGGAATGATTGGAAAACATTAGCTCAGGATAGGGATGTATGGAGAGCCTATGTCCGTGCGGCCATGAACCTACGGGTTCGATAGTGCCAGTGAGTAAGTAAGTAAGTAAGTAATATTACAGTACAGTTAATTTTTTACAGTATAGTTGTTTAGGTTGACAACCCCGAAATGTAGGAAGTTGAACTTTCAATCATGGTCGCCATTGCTGTAAGTGCGACAGAACGCACTATCGCGCAACCATGAAATTCAATGTGTTTTTATGTTTAGTTGAATAAGTAGAAGGATAAATTTATATTGTAATTATTTTAAGATACCTCGTGCTGATTACTCGGTGTTGCCCGGGAATTTGCTTATCTCGATCTTCTTGGCATAAATGAGCTAGAAGCCAAAATTCGTTATTGTGAGTTATCCTTACGTATGCTTGCCCGGGAATCTACGTACTTGTCTCGATCTTCTTGACATCAATGAATGACAAAATGGTTATTGTGAGTTATCCGTAAGAGATAAACATATGCTGTCCCGGACTTTTTTGTAGAGCTTTTTGAGATATTCAATTCTGTGTACATTAATTTTGTGTATTTGTTATTGTTTAGGCAGCGTAATCCATTTAAGCGCCCAAAGAGCTACTTTTTTCACGTTTGCCACTACAAAGGGCGATTTTTAAGGGTGTAAGAGTTCAGTATCACAACTCTTTCAGAGCCTACGTTCATCCCGGGAATATCCAGAAGATTTTGCAAAAAGCCCCATCACAATCGGATCTACGGTATGGTCGCGCATAAAATACGAACAAACAAACAAACAAACAAACAAACCAACAGACAAACAAACATTAATTTTTATATATTAGATACAACATATACTAAAATACTCTGAAGGTAGATAAATTATTGTAGACAACACGTTACAAAATTACGAAATAATGCATATTTTGTGTAATGGCTAAGCAATCTTAACTTAAAACGTCTTTATCAAAATAGGCTTAACCATAACGAACTTAATTAACTAACTCACTGGCTCTATAGAACCCCTAGGTTCATGGCCGCGTGAACATAAGCTCTCCATACATCCCTATTCTTAGATAATGTTTTCCAATCACTCCCTGTATAATCTACTTCCCTCAAATCATTGTTAACATTATTCTCCCACCTCATTATTGGTCTACCAACTGAGCGTTTATCTTCTGGTTTTCCTAAAAGAAGCGTCCATGCACCACTTTCATTCCTCATTCATTCCGCATGTCCTACCCATCGCAGTCTGTGAGACTTAACTGTTCCTAAGAGATCATGTAACTCATTGTTATGCAGTCTTCTCCATTCACCTGTCTGTTCATCTCTCTTTGCTCCAAACATTTTCCTAAGTACTTTATTCTCAAATACTTGTAATCTTCTCTCCTCCCTTAAAGTAAGAGTCCATGTTTCACACCCATATAATATAACTGGGAGAATAGCAGTTTTATATATTTTCAGTTTAACGTTTTTTTGAGAGATGCTGGGACGACAAGAGTCTTTATAATGCATGACAGTGTAAGCGTTTATGAGATACCGGGTTCAATTCGCGGTCAGACCATAGACATTTTTCCTTAAAGGGAATTATAGCTGTAGTTGCCCCTGGTCTGGAATTTAGGTTAAGAACTCTCCTGGTGCTTCATTATCATTTATCACCCATCATATCATCGGGGTAACGTAACTCCGCCTTCCAGGTGCCCCAACCTAAGAAATGGATTACAATTCCGCTAATGCCAGAAATGTCATAAAAGGCAACATGGTTGCATTGGACAAACAAAAAATAACAATGTACTTTCTATTTTAAATTTAATCTGGACTGTGCCCGGATATATTGAAAATGCATATTGTTTAGAACCCCAAAACGTCCGCTTCCGTCTTCACTCTGCTAATTAATTACAAATTTGAATTTAAAAAGGTTGAGGAACCAGCTATAACGGCTGGGGGACTCGACATGCTAACCACATGTCACCCCTACACTGGCTGTTGATCATCTACCTCTGTGATTGACACATGTGGATGTGAAGGGCCGGCAGCCGGCTGCTAAAGGGCAACCGCTGAAAAGTGGAAAGACCCTCAATCGGAAATCGGAATTTAAAAATTAAACCGGGGCTAATGTATTTTACAGGAACTCGGTGTTCTACCTATTAAGGAGGACCAAAATGGATCGCTCACCGCCAACACTTAAGTGATGGCCGCAGAGCTTTCCATCTATGTATTTTTATTTTTGTGTAAATAAATAAACATCTTATCTCTCTGACTACAGTTTATCATCTCAAGGTTTCTGGATTCGATTCCCGGTTATTCCATATAAGGTTCAAATCAAAATTTGCCTTGAAACTGGGAAAAATCACGAAAAAACTTTAGACTCTGGTCCTTGAATATAAAAACAAGTTAAAATTTTTCAATGAACGGACAAAAAAAACACAACACAGAAATAAAACAACAACTAAAAGTAGAGGAATTACACACAGCAATAGTGAAATACAGAACTAACTGGAAAGAACACTTGGCGAGGATGACTGAACAGAATACCAAAAGCAGCATACAACTATTCACCAAGAGGAAAAAGAAGTTTGGGAAGACCAAAAAAAGATGGAAAGAGCAGCAATTTGGAGCCGGAACAGGCTAGTAAAAAGTCTAAACCGTGACGAAGAAGAACTTAATGTTTTGTAGATGATAGAATGTGTTAGATGTTTTATGCAAGTGCTCTGTTTTAGGACTTATATTTTTAGCACTATGTAACTAATATTGTATACTTACTGTTTGTTGAAGTGCATCTTAATTTGACATTCCCGAATACAATCTTGGTTGCTATGAAAACAAAATAAATTTCAATACTTTAAAAATGCCCAAAAGCACTAGTGCGGTAAGTAAAAACATTTATTTTGAAACATTGATAGTGGTACTGCAATTTGTATTAATTTCGGTATTAATTCATCACATCCAGCTCTCCACGCCTCTTCTATTTCATCGTCACTGCACACATCGTCTAAAACGTCCTCCATAATCAGAAATAAATCCCAAATCAAATTGGTTTTACAGTTTTAACAAATATAAGATGGCGACATGACTCCATAGCAACACATATAGCCGATTCATCTTCTGAAATCTAATATTTATCTTCAATTATATTTATTAATATTTTAGCTAATATCTTAGTTACTAAAATAAATACACATAGTGCAAGAAAAAAAGTTTACAATACTCATGTGGTAAACACATAACGCTATCTCGGAAATTAAAAAAAAAACTGTGCAAGTGCCTCGTTTTTTTTAAAACTTTTCCTTGATCCGTATCAAGTGTTTACCGCACTCGTATCGCAATATACAGGATAAATCATAAATATGGCTATACGTTTGATCGCGTTGTGTGATGAAAATATTACCATTACAGAAAATATGACATTACCGTTCGAAAGACAATTATTCAAATTACAAAAACGGAATAAAACAAAACAGTGTAGAACTTACGTCATTAGTCAAAATGGCGTTGAATATGTAACAGCAAATTACAATTGCTGCATGGGCAATAACGTATGCTAATGATCGTGAGGCCGCAAGACGGGCAAGACGTGAGTGTAACGTAGCATTGCAGCCGTCGACTGTGGGGAAGTGGAGAAAACGACTGCTGGAAACGGGAAGGATGCAGAAAATCAAACCTCCTCGAAGGCCTCGCATTAGCACGGATGCAGAAACAACGAAGAGAATTGTGGAGGCGTTCGACGCTGGCCCACAAAAATCAACCCGCCAAGCTGCACGAGAGCAGTGGTTTGTTTTGTTTTGTTCTATTGTTGTAATTTGAAGGATACCCTTTCTAATCATAGCATCATACTTCCTTTAATAATAATATTTTTTCTAATCATAGCATCATACTTCCTTTAATAATAATATTTTGGTCAGAAAAATGCGATCAAACATATAGCCATATTTCTGAATCACTCTGTACTATATAATTATTTACATGTTTTTAAGGAAATTGAATTTTTTTAGACTCTCTACCACGCAAATCCCAGCGGTGTAATTAAATCATTCAACTTTTTATCGTACGCCCTGCTGAACAGCATTTGATACAAAAATGCGCTTTGAAAACAACCTATGTTACACAAAAAACTCGCAGACGAATGATTTTTCAATTACCAATCAATTCGCGAACAAATGTTTTGAAATATAACTAATTTAGTTTCCTACAAATTGCATCTCCATTGTTGCGTGAATCAATAAAGCAGTTACTAGAATGTATATTGTTTACTTCACTTATAATGATTAGGTCACAAATCAAAACTGAGTCTAGAAAATAAACTTATAATTAGAGCGCGGAATTTTATGAAATTTCATGTTTTAACTATAAGTCGGAGAGCATTGCGACAAAGTATCTTCACGTTTTATGAAGTGTAGAATTGAATGGGACCAAAAAAAAATTTCATATTTCATAATATTTTGACAAAAAGTTCATATTTTAGCAAATATTTCATATTGCTTCATATTTTCAACATTTAAAAAAATATATTTTTTTTTTCCAATAACACTTCTAGGAATTTGTTAAAATATTTTTTGAAGTGACTGTACCTCTGTAAGTTTTTGACATTGTAAATCGTAGACAAGTGGAAATTCTCCAGAATTCCTTTCTGAACAAAACAAATACCGTTAACCGGCAATAACAGCAAGATGAGTCAAGAGATGGATGGGGTTTATCCGTAACTTTGCCCGCTGGAACGAGAACATGATGAACTGATGACAGATTGATAAGTTTAAGGACAATAGTAGATTAGTGACCACCCACTCTTACCTAGGCAATTTCTTCACTTTGCTTGTGTACAGACATACTTCTTGTTGTTACTAGTGAAAAACAAGATACCAAAAACTGGAGTTCGTGATTGGATTTCAACATTTAAATGCTACACCACGGATGGTAAAATAGTGGTTTTGCACTTACTGTAGTAAAGAGGTATGTTCATTTTATATTTGAAATATATTTAAAATAACTAAATAATATTCTTTCTTAGCCTACATTTTATAAATTGCAATCTCTTGGTGTCAAAATTAAATTGTTCCTATAACTCGATTTTTATAGGTATCAGCAAATACCAAAAATAAAAAACCACAACTCAATTATAATTAAATTTAATGTTATTGTTACATGTACATACGCCGTAGCGTAGTGGTTAAGGCACTGCACTACAAGTCGGAAGGTCGAGGGTTCAAGTCCCGGTGGGGTCAGGATTTTTAAACTGACCAAAACCTTCTGGCGGCACTATGGCCCTGGGGTCGACTCAGCCTCTAACGGAAACGAGTACCAGACGCTTGTTCTGGGGTAAAAGGCGGCCGTCACGCAGGGCTGACAACCCGGCTGACATCAAGTGCCAATTGTCAAGAAAAAGTGGGAGCCTTAACCCTCCTACTACCCCAAGGGCCTCCTGAGGCCTGTAGTGGGATCACTTTTACATATATTGAAGCTCAGTATATTTATGCAATGTAAATAGCTACCATACCAAACTGTACATAGTCTCAATTTTGTCAGTCCTATATTTCATGGAAAGCTTTCTGTTTTGGTTATGTATTGTTTCTTGGATTTCATAATTAAATATAATTGAATAAATAATTAATTCTTTTTTATATACGTATATCAATACCAACAACTAATTTAAGGTTATTGCTACATATACAATTACTGGAAGATAAATTATATTTGAAATGTTAAATTAATAATAAAAACAATTACTGGAGTTTGATATCTTTATGCAATGAGAATAGTAATCATGCCAAATTGTACCTAATCTAAACTTTTAGTGCTATATTTCATGCAAGTCTGTTTGTTTGTTTTGGTTGCTATGTTTTGTTCCTTGGATTTTGAAATTCATAATTAAATATCAATTAATAAATTAATGGATTGTTGGATTGTGTTTTTTTTATATATATATAAATATATATATATATATATATATATATATATATATATATATATATATATATATTCCAGTAGACATTATCTATTTATTAACAATGTTTCAAATCGTAAGCATGATCTTTCTACGGGCATGGAATTAATGAAAAGCTAATTAAAATAAGAAATATACTGAATATCTTGACTTTTTGAACTACAAATAAGGTCTACTTGTCTCATTTACATGCTGTTGGATCCTATATATTATACCGAATGTATGTATATGAAAATATATGTAATAACGTTAATAAATAATAGCTTCATAATATTTTCGTGTTACAATTTTCATATTTTTCATATTTTCTTATTTTGATTTCATATTTTGGTAAAATTTTCTTCATATAAATCCTCGCTCTACTTATAATATATAAAACTGTACTCAAACCTATTTGGACTTACGGTATCCAATTATGGGGAACTGCCAGCAATTCCAATATTGAAATTCTACAGAGATTTCAGTCTAAGACCCTTCGCTTTATTGTTGCTGCTCCATGGTATGTAAATAACGCCACAATTCATCATGATTTAAATAAATAATAGTTTTAAAAAACTAAAAGAACACGCTTCATTAGAAAACTAAAAAATGAAAAAAAATTAATTTCCAATACGCTTGGTATAAAATAAAGTGGTCAACAAAAAAATCATCTCCAACACATATAGAATAAAATTAGAGTTATCATCAAAAAGAAAATAATTTTACCATCAAAAGCGTGGGGTGCTCTATATCAATTAATATACTTGATAATAAACAGATATTGGTAAAAGTAAGCTCTCTAAGAAGGAAATGTAAAAATCATAAAAAGCAACCCACACTTTTGATGGTAAAATTATTTTCTTTTTGATGTTAACTCTAATTTTATTCTATATGTGTTGGAGATGATTTTTTTGTTGACCACTTTATTTTATCCCAAGCGTATTGGAATTTTTTTTTTCATTTTTTAGTTTTCTAATGAAGCGTGTTCTTTTAGTTTTTTAAAACTATTATTTATTTTTTATTTTTTAGTTTTAATATTTTACAAAATAAGATAAAAATGTAAATATTTTTAAATTCGATACTATTGTAGTATGAGCTAAAAGTAACACTCTTCTATGAAAAAACCCTCCCAGCCGGATTTGAACCAGCGACGTATGGATTACTGAAATTATATACCACTATAAGAGTTCACTGCTCTACCAACTGAGCTCTTACAACGATTGACTAAAAAGTCGACAAGTCCGCAACCTATTATACCAGTTTTCATTTTTTTTATTTTGGGATGATTCTGGCCAGGATTTTAGAAACAAAATATGAAATTATTGTATTGTCACGGGTCCTCTACACGTATACAAAGTTTCAAGTCGATCCGATGATTTTAAGTGGGTGAAAATCGCGTTGAAAAATTCCGTTAGATAGATAGATAGATAGATACAGGTCAAGCTAATATAAAGCGTGTAAAATAGCTCCTGTAAAAGAATAAATAGAAAAATACAGCATTCAATATCTAAGGCGACTAGAAGTTAATTCTAATCATCTTGCAATCAATCTTCTAGACAACAGCGAAGAAATAAGACTAAGAAGAAATAAGATATTATAACTTCCTTTCATTTTTACATAAAATGTTGTCATGAACAGTATTCTCCTTACAAGTTACGTATTTTAACAAATTTACTTATTGTCTTTTGAAGATAGATTGTAAATTAGCAATAAAGTTAAAAAAAAACTTCTAATGAACACATCATAGGGATTTCAGTGAACCGGTAGCTCAAGCGATGAGGCGTCTGGGTTTGATCACGCGCCCATCTCTTTGTGTCATTTAGACACAGAAAAAAAAGCCCTTTTCTTCATAATTTGTAGGATTTTCATCCTGTTTATTTCAAAATCACTCCTCGGAGGAAGACGTATTGGATGTGCATTCGCTGTCTATCCATCTCTTGGCTGGTCTTCCTCTTGTTCTTCTCCCGTCCATTGGTCTATCTTCTTCAGCCCTTTTTGCAAGACGGTTGTCTTCCAATTCTTTCTATATGACCTTTCCAATATTTTCGTCTATCTATAATAAATTTGGTTATGTCTTGAATATGGCATTTGTCCCTAATTTCTGTGTTGTGTATTTTATCAAATAATGTTTTCCCCTGAATAGTTCTTAAGATTTTCATTTCGCATGTGCTTATTATTTGTTTAGTTTTTGTTGTATTAGTCCTAGTTTCTGCTCCATATACAATAACTGGTCGAACTATCGTTTTGTATATGCGGGTTTTGCTTTCTATTGACATATGTTTGTTGCGCCAAATTAAATCTTTCATATATCCTGATATTTGTGCTGCTTTATCAGCTTGTTTCTTTACTTCTTTTATTAAATTTTTAGTGTTTGTTACTAATACACCTAAATAATTAAATTCTGACACTTGTTCTATGATTTTTGTTTCCACTTCTAATTTGCATCTTACTGGTTCTTTTGATATTGTTAAGCATTTTGTCTTATTCGTGTTAATTTCCATATTGTATTTTATAGCATTTATATTAAATTGATGTAAAGATCTTTGAAAATTAACTTCAGATTCTGAAAGGAGAACGACATCATCTGCGTAATATAACCCCGAATAATAAACCCGCCATGAAAACAGGCAGCAACCCACTTCAAGGTGTATCTTATAAATTGCTCGCAGTACCAAGGATGCAGACTCGGACCAAAGACGGAAACAAAACGATATGTTATATATGTTAAAAAATGCCTGTGTTCTAATTAACTCATTCGCTTCATGTTTGAATGCTCAATGTATTTCTCCATAAACCGAATTTAAATACCGTAAATCGTATTGTCTATTTCCAGACATTCAAAACAAACAAACTATAACGGTACTTGAGATCACAATAAGGGCGAAGGCCAAAACACATTCTTCTGCTATTCATAAATGTTAACAAAAGATTACCCTGCCAAGGGATGTACAAAATATTGCAAAATATATAACAGCAGAGTTAAGCGAGTGTATCTCGTCTTCTGAGTTGAAGGTCATTTAACAGCGGGGAATTTACCTCGTCTTTTGAGGCGAATGGGTTAATTATAAAGCAAATTGGAGGAGAAATAAATAAAATTGCGAAATATCAAAAATATCCATTTCCTGGCGTGGGGTTCCTTGTTCAGAAATGATCACTTTATGCCCCCCCCACAAGCCTCGGTGTTACTTCTCTATAAGATGGCTGAGGATAAATTACACGCACTCAGTTAAGCAAGAGAAAGCAGTACACGGTACAACACAACTAAATCATTTGCTTCAGTGAAGAACTGGTCTTCTGAACTGGAAGACTTGTGAACGTCGTGAACTATAGAATAAATTCCCCTAATTAATGATACAAGCATCACTCAAGAAATTGGAAGGAGAATCCAAAACGTCAATAAAGCGTTCTTTAGATCATTGTTTCCCAACCTGTGGTCTGCGAACCCCAAAATATTTCAAGGGATTCGCCAAAACTTTCCGTGGTGGAGGGTTTCGAGGTTAGATCTATTATTGTTTCCTTAATTTCTGCAGCATTGTAATAATATAATAATAATTATTATTTTAAAATTGAATTAAGCCTGTAATCTCCCTTGTCACATGTGTGTAACATCGGGAATTTATCACATTATTTCCACAATAAATTAATATTTACCGCTAATGCCTGATTTACAGTTATGTAGCATCGTTAGGGATGCATTTAATTTCGCTACAATGGAAATTTAATCTGTCAGCTTTTTTTGTGTTGTAACAATACTAACAACTGTACCGACTGAGGAACGGTTACATCGCGGTCAGGCCTTAGATTATATGCGTTAATGTGGAATTTCAAAAAAATTATATTTACTTTTGTATTTTCAACAATAGCCTACTTTTTTCTTTGTGACAAAAGCAATAAGTTGTCAGTTGTGTATCACAATCGTTTCCGTCCACACTAAGACGGATAACTGGTTGAAAAATGGAAGTTTGAAAGGCAAAGAGGAAGAGGTGAGTAATTATTAAGGGGCGGATTCCTATGACATGTCATATTTTTCCAAAGCCTATATTCTAAGCTTCAAGTAAGTAAACACATGTATATATGCCATATTATTAAGATTAAGTGGTTTTTATTGGGTCTTAAAAGTAATATTTCTCACTTTTTCAGATCTTTGGTCATACTTCTGCTTATTTCTATGATAAAGTTATATTTTTGGGTTTTTTAATAGCCTAGTCATCAGGCAATTGTAAATAACCAATACTGTATCTGTATAAAAATGGTCAGTTTCACAGTTCACTTGTTTCTGTTAACAGGTAGCAAATGTTTGCACTGGACAACAGAAGAAGATTTCCTTTTTCTTGTGATGCAATTGAAAATGTAATTATTTGAATAAACAATATTAATTATTAATATAGTGTGGGTAAAAATTCATTCAATTATAAGGTCATATTTTTGTCTTTTTAGGTCATGTTTATACCTTTTTTAGGTCATAAATGCATGCATATTTTCCATTTTTTAGGTCAGAAATCCGCTCCTTAGTAATTATCATGAAAACTTGTATTTATTATTGCAACTAGGTCTACAGGTTGTGTAACTTTTAAGCCGTAACTAGAGTAACTTTAGGTTTTAACCGTTAAGGGTTAAGTTAATTTATAGCACATTGCGATACGAGTGCGGTAAACATTTGATACGAATCGAGGAAAAGTTTTTAAAAAACGAGGTGTTTAAAAAAAGAGGCATTTGTGCCGAGTTTTTTTTTTAATTTCCGAGATTCCGTTACGTGTTTACCACATGAGTATTGCATACTATTTTTTTGCACTATGTGTATTTATTTTAGTAATTAAGTTCTTAGCTAAAATATTAATAAATATAATTGAAGATAAATGTTAGATTTCAGAAGGTGAATCGGCTATATGTGTTGCTATGGAGTCATGTCGCCATCTTATATTTGTTAAAACTGTAAAACCAATTTGATTTGGGATTTATTTCTGATTATGGAGGAAGTTTTAGACGATGTGTGCAGTGATGATGAAATAGAAGAGGTGTGGAAAACTGCATGCGATGAATTAATACCGAAATTAATACAAATTGCAGTATCACTATCAATATTTCAAAATAAATGTTTTTACTTACCGCACTTGTGCTTTTGGTCATTTTTAAAGTATTGAGATTACTTTTGTTTCCATAGCAACCAATATTGTATGCGGGAATGTCAAATTACAATGCACATCATCAATAACAGTAAGTATACAATATTAGTTACACAGTGCAAAAAGGTCAGGGTTCACCCAACTCAGATCGTTATGGAAGGGGTTCGCGAGTCGAAAAAGGTTGGGAACCGCTGATTAGAATGATGTAACTGTTACCAATTCCATGTAAGTATACCGAATGCCTTCAGAAGTCAAATTTGTCTCTCTCGTCTTCCTCTTTTTTTTCGTTTAGCGAGATATGTTTGATATTACGCATTTAATTTGACGGTCTGTGACGTAAGTTAGCGTCAACAAACAGCGGAATCGATTTTTTGCCCACGTGAGAATAAATATCTCCTACATTTGTAGAGTAATGAACCATAAAAGTTTTATAGATCAATGCATCCTTAAACTTGAATTCTTGTTGCAAGTAAATCGTAAATCTTATTGGTATCAAGACAGTCTTTAATTGAACAATAAAGTTGTAACCCTCTTTTATTTTTTCGAACTTAATTTTTACATGGAAAAGGTGTTTCCTGCCCGTACCAACCTTTTTTACGTGTAAAACTCAACTATGAGGAGTTACAACCTTGTTCTGGGCGGATATTCAATTCTATAGTGTATATACATATATATATATATATATTTTTTTTTTTTTTTTGCGCGATAGTGCGTTTTGTTGTACTTACCAGCAATGGCGACTATGATTGAAAGTTCAACTTCCTACATTTCGGGGTTGCCAACCTAAATAACTATACTGTAATGTTATATTTACACCCAGGTGCGGGAATTAAAACCACTGCCCTCTATGCATACTACGTACAATGTATATACAGAAAACATCCAATAGGCACTGTTAATATACATTATACGAAACACATCACTGCATTTTAAATGAACTGAACTTTATTTGAAACAATATAAAACAATAGATACGTACTTGCGGCCATGTTATCAATAATTGTTCTCAAGGCCTCCTGTTGTTTCAACTAATAAACATTGCCCACACTGTTAACGTTGCTCAATTGTTTATAATGAACGCAAATATTTCCAACAAAGATGTTATTATTTTACTATTATTTATTATTTTAAAAACACCATCGCACAAAAAATAATGTACAACGCACGTTTGTGAAGTGTTTTACAGAATCTCGGAAATTAAAAACCTCGCTATCGCTCGGTTTTCAAACACTTTTCCTCGACTTTCCAACCACGCATCGCAATATACTATTATTCCTATTAACTTGATAATAGTGTTTCTATTTTTGTATCTGACACCTTTAGGTCATTGTTTCCCAACCTGTGGTTCGCGAACCCATAGGGGGTTTGCAAAATATTTCAAGAGATTCGACAAAACTTTTCCTTAATGGCGGTTTCGAGGTTTGGTCTGTTTTTATTGTTTCCATCATTTCGGCAGCATTGTAATAACATTATTATTATTATTATTATTATTATTATTATTATTATTATTATTATTTTGATAATAAATTAATCCTATAATGTCCCTTGTTACATATGTGTAACATTGGGAATTTATCACATTATTTCCACAATAAATTAGGCTAATATTTACCGCGAATGCCTGATTTACAGTTATGTAACAACGTTAGGAATGCATTTGATTTCGCTACAACTAGGTCTACACGTTGTGTAACTTTCAAGCCGTAACTAGAGTAACTTTAGGTTTTAACCGTTAAGGGTTAAGTTAATTTAAGGTTATTAAACCTTTTGCTTGGAATTAAATTTTATGAACGTCTACTGTATGTATATTTAAAAGTCAGTGGTTCACCCAACTCAGATCGTTGTGGAAGGGGCTCGCGAGTCGAAAAAAGGTTGGGAACCGCTGCTTTCGGCTTTTTTTTTATGAGGCTGCATTTTAAAGTCTGAAATCATATATATGTCTAAATGACATAAAGACTCTACATCCATTTGTTTTGGTAATCCAAATTCTGCACACATATTTACTAAGTTATTCGTCAATGCGTTTTCAAAATGTATCGGCTCATCACAACTTAGGAACAAGATCGCAAGATCTTATGTTCTCGAGGACGTGCCATACATCTTTCTCGCTTGAAACTCTGCAGCGAAGTGAAGTAATGTCACGTGATGTGTTCTCCACCAACAGTTCATACTGTGGCCTCATTGGCCGTATATTTTGCACGCCCCCTGCGCAGACGACTTATTTTGAACAACTTTGTCTACATTTTCCGCGGATGTAGAGTAGGTAGAAGTTGTAATGTAATAAATGTTTTTGCACGATAGTGCGTTCTGTCGTACCTACAGCAATGGCGACCGTGATTGAAAGTTCAACTTCCTACATTTCGGGGTTGCCCACCTATAAATAACTAAATAACTATACTTTCTTCTTCTTCTTCCTTTCAAGTATTAGGCCAAGGCCTGTTACGATCCTATAGAAAATTTTCCCTTATGGGAAATTCTCGTATAAGACTTGAAAGCATAATAATAGTCCCTTCGATTGGTTGCTGGCCAAAGGAAGGCAAGACCAGTGATGGGGCTGCTATCTTATAGCCGCTGGTCAGGCTTTTCTGGAGAAGAAAAGAAAATAAAGGAAAGAAGAAATGTAAGAAAGGAAGGACTCCCTAGCCCTCGGATGCCCTAATAGCGTCGGGGTCGAAAAAAAAAACAAGAGTTAACCAAAAGAGGTTAGATAGTAAAGTTAAATGAGTGCAAAACACAAGTAAGTGGAAGAAATCTTTTGCACAGCTTGGGCACCTTGTGGTCGCCATCCACGTATCCCCTAGATGAGGACCCCTCAGGGGATAACTATACTTTAATATTACAAATTACCTACCTAGTGCGGGAAGTAAAACCACTGCACTTTATGTATACTACGTATAATGTATATGCAAAAATATATTCAAAAGGTAATGTTAATATACATTACACCAAAAAAACACTGCGTTTTAAATGAACTGAGCTTTATTTGAAACAATATAAAATAATAAATTCGTACTTGCCGCCATTTTATGACTGATTGGTGTCACGGCCTGCTGTAGTCTCAACTAAATTATTTTCGGCATTTACCGTATAAACATTGTTCAGACTGTTAACGTTAGTCAGTTGTTTATAATGAACGCAAATATTTCCAACAAAGATGTTATTATTTTACTATTATTTATTATTTTGAAAACACCATCGTGTAAAAAAATAATGTACAACGCATGTTTGTGAAGTGTTTTACAGAATCTCGAAAATTAAAAATCTCGATACACAACATGGAAATTAGAGACAAATGTCATATTCTATACATAACCAAATTTATTATAGATAGATGAAAATATTGGTAAGGTCATATGAAAAGAATGGAAGACAATCGACTTGCAAAAAGAGCTAAAAAATAGACCAATGGACGGGAGAAGAACAAGAGGAAGACAGCCAAGAGATGGATAGACAGCGAATGCACATCCAATACATCTTCCTCCAAGGAAGTGGTGGTGTAAAATTCTCAAATATAGATACTTCTAAATGAAGCCGGCCGTTGGCGATGGTAGTGACACCTACCTGGCAGCGGACGAAACGAGAATAATAGATTTGTATATGTGGAAAGAATTGTTAGTGTTTGTACCAAGTCTAGAATAGTGTAGTGGGCTGCACACTCCTACGGAGAAGGAGAGGTCCACGTTTCGATTCCTGGTTCAGACGTTAATTTTTCACAATATCATTATAATATTCCTCCGAGGAGTGATTTTGGAAATAAACAGGATGAAAATCCTACAAATTATGAAGAAGAAAAAGATAATGCTCGGTTTTTAATTACGCGATTGATGACAATTTTAATGCAAATATTCTTATTACGCAATGGTTTTAATGAAATGAATCTTTGGAAAAGAAGCACAATTAAAGTATTTTAACATTATATGAAATAAATTAGCTTAAATATGTAATTTCCATTTTAACCGTCGGCCATTTTGGAATTTAATAGAAGAACTGTTATAGGACAACTGTTATATATGTATATGCAATTAAAAACTATCCTAACCTACATGTATAGGAACTTAAAAGCTAACCTAATTCAATTACTCTAACCTAATGTAAATTATTTTAATATGTAAAAGTAGACGTAAAGTGATGTAATTGTATAAAAAGTAACCATACTTGTTAGCAGTGAGTTATCGGCGATGTTGATATCGCTGGTTATTAATGCTCAACTTGTGCGTATTTTTATAATAGATTTTATTAAACACAATGTGTGCATTTAGAGTTTTCACCAGTCTTTTGTAATGTGCGTATTTTTTTATTAATAATTAACGTGGTTATCGTTGGTTATTAGAGAGTATCGCTGGTTCATACAATAACTCATAGTATAACTGTTGCAACCACAGTTATTAGTATGGTCATGACCTCCATGATGTATTATTAGAGCGGTCTGGACAGGAAATAGTCCCACTTTTTTTTTTCATATTTACGAGTAAAATAAGACGAAGATAATATTTTTCCAGGGCTGAAAAGAATAATTATATAATTATATGCATATTTGTTGCATTTAAGTTGTGTTTAAAGTGCGTAAGTAAAAATTGATCGTGTTACAACCCGCCCTTTCCTCGCTTCTGTAAAAGCCACTTGCAACCTCGCATTGTAATATACTATAGTGTAGAGTGGTAGGAAGTTGATAATGCTGATGTTTCAGACCAGCAGACATACCAGAGATCCTGTGGTTTGAAGAGGAGAATGACTTGATAAGGAGCTGTGCAGCTTTATCGTCTGCACTGGGTCTGCAGAAGAGTTTCAGCACTAGTGACATAAGTCAACTGCCATCTCCCGAAGAAACTCCTCATCAGCCCCCACCTCGCTGCGCCGTCTCAGAACTGGCCCTCAGTTCTGTGCAGCGATCTGGGTACTTGCTGGATCATCCCCGACTCGACCACGCTTCGCGATCCTGCTCTACTTGGGTAGCTGTAGGTGACGTGGCATCCACCTCACAACTACCTTCACCACACGGGGGGCACAACGCTGCAGCCCCGCCTGTCAGTACTCCTCCTGCCTTCACAGCTGCAGACCTTATCCGATCCGTTAATAAAAAGGTAAGGTTAAACAACTGAATAACACATTATGGAAATACTAAGGGCCAACACGCACACTCTGTTGAGTAACACTAAGAAATTGGGACTGGAAGTAAACGACAATTAAACTAAATATATGTTCACACATAGAAATGCATTATATAATGGAAATGTTCAGCCCAGCGCTTATTCCGTCCGGCTTAATTATATGAGAAAGATTGTTTTACTTGGTGAGTTTCCAGCCCGATGCACAACCTCCAACCTGGAGGAGCGGATGTTTTCTGTTGGGGTCCCTTTCCCTTAGAAGGTTGCCTTCTCCTCGGCTGACGAGAGTCCTCTTCCTGGATTTATTTTCGGAGTTTTCCTTCTCCTGCACCATTACGAATACTCACACTTGTGGTAAAATGTGTTGGGGCAGCCATGTAGCAGGGCCACCTCTTCCAGGATGCGGTTCTTCACCACGTACGGACGGTCTTGGTTATAGCTTCATCAGAGATAAAGGTCTTGCATATCTTCTCCACTTAACCCTGGATTGGTGAGGGCCAGTGTAGGGTCTACCCCTAACAAAGCTGCTACCTCTATCTTCCCCTTGAACCCATAACAAAAGAGAATTTAATGGAATTGTCAATAATGATGATAAAAGATTCCGGGCTATGTGGCCGTGGTCTATAACTGGTGTTTCTTCCAGACGTTTCTCCCTCAACTGTGGAGGGCATCTTCAGTGGTGAGCGCTTCTAGGTGATGTTACCTTGTCGTAGACTCGGTTGTAAGTGATCTGCGTATTTATACTCGTGCTGCGGTCTTTTGGGTGTGGGATTTGCGCTGACTCCTGGACCGGGTGACCCAAGGACAATCTGTGAGGTCGTCAGGAGTTGAGCGACCTGACGTACTAATGCTCAGGGTGGACCCACTTCAGCAACAAAACACGTCCCCAGGTGGTGCAGTGGGGGAAAGGTCGGTGGATCTGCTAGACAGTCCTCCCGGTCAAGTCCAAGGGACTCGTGAACCATTAGTGGGGTCGGCAGGAGATGAGCGCCCTGTCGTACTATTTGCTTACCTGTGGGAACTTCCGAGCTCCTTGCTGGCCCACAACTGCAACAGGACACGTCCCTGGGGGGCGGACCAGGGCACGGCTCGGGGAGCAACTGTGCTGGCTGCCGGCTCAGCCTACAGGCTCGGGGACTAACTGTGGGGGCACCAGGAGATGAGCACCTGCATGTACTAAAGTCTCACACTGCGGGGCTTGAGGATTCAAGCCCTAGCCGGTCTCACAACGGCTGCAGGATGCGTCCCTGGAAGTAGAACAGGGGAACGGTCAGTGGATCTGCGACAGCAGTCCTCCCGGCTAGGCTCGAGGAGTCCGTGGACCAACTGTGGGGTCGTCAGGAATGAGCGACCTGACGTACTATGTAACTCAGCAACTTCCGCTGAATGTGATCGCGATGTAGATTAGGGAGGACAAGAATTTTGGGACTTGGGAGTAGGGCCTTCTGGCAGAGGTATCCCAAGGGGTGGTGGAATGAGTCCAGATGACCTCTGGTTAGGTAACGTCACCTAGAAGCACTCGCCACTAAAGATGCCCTCCGCAGTTGCAGGAGAAACGTCTGGAAGAAACACCAGTTATAGACCACATAGCCCGGAATCATTTAACGTTATGATTACCTGCCGTGAAAGCCTTCATTCCATGAAATTGTCAATGTTTGGGTATTTATGTTTTATTGATTGTGCTTTAAGGTTCGACAGAACTACATTCGAAGGCGGCTGCTCACGACTTACAAGGCCTTGGAGCGGTTATCACAAAGTGAATTTAATTTAGACAGACTGGAAGTGAACGGCTGCAACGGCTGCTGTGCTACCGTCAACAATACCAACAACCTGCCAGGAGGAGCCACCACAACCGTGGCCAGTGTATCTGGTGCTACACACCTCACTGTCCCTGGTTCGACTCCCAGCACCGCTACTCCTATTCCTACATCAGCAACTAGTGCTGCAGTTCTTCGCGTAGTCAAGCAAAGAGCCAATAAAAACCTTCCGTTGACAATCAGAGACGTTGAAAGGGAGAGAGGTAAACCGCTTTCTAAGTACGAGCGGAACATGATGATATTTAACTGGCTCCACACATTAGATGACTCGTCGTTTGAAGGTCTACAGTGACCATGAGGTGCAGGTCCTACGTATTTTATGTTGCCTATACTTTATTAGAGTGTTATTCATGTTTTATATGCTGTAAGCTTCATTTTGCAACACATTATTTCTGAATATTTACACTGAGAGGAATAACTGTAATGACTCAAACTTGATTCCTAAACTGGAAATGCAAATACTGGAAAATACAAGCTATAACAGCTGAAGGACCATATGTCACCCATTGACTGGCTGGATGACCATTTAGCTCTGTGATTAACACATGAGGCTGCAAAGGACCTGAAGCACCATGGAGTTTAACATATTGTTTCAGATTGAGTGCATCAGTAAATTATATAACATTGTATTGAAGGAATTATTAGCACCAAAATATCTGTCACAAAAATCCCATAAGACAATCTTCTTCTTCGTAATCATAATTTGTAGGATTTTCATCCTGTTTATTTCCAAAATCACTCCTCGGAGGAAGACGTATTGGATGTGCATCCACTGTCTATCCATCTCTTGGCTGATCTTCCTCTTGTTCTTCTCCCATCCATTGGTCTATCTTCTTTAACTCTTTTTGCAAGTCGGTTGTCTTCCATTCTTGCTATATGACCTTTCCAATATTTTTGTCTCTCTGTAATAAATTTGGTTCATAAGATAATGTTTTCATAATTATTAAAAATTACAAGGCATGAGTCATTACTGTCTACCAACTCTCATATCATTGTAGGCCTATGTTAATTAAATTAAAGCAAATAAACTTCCTGATATAAAAAACAGGAATTTTTGTCTTTCCTAAATATCCAGTTGGGAAAATACTTGTCCAGAATGTATTGTAAATACACATAAAATTACTTATGCTGTAACTTTAATAGTGGCAACTATCTATTTATCACTAGTTCACAAGTGACAGACCTGTGAAACTTCTACAATCCTTCAATGTAGCACCCAGCATTGTGTACAACTCGTTGCCAGCAATGTGGAAGTGGTAGTGTCCCTGTAGCAGCTCCTGTTCTGTTGATGTTTTTAACTGACAACCTTAATGCCAGCAGAATCTCAGCAACAGTCTGGAATCTAATGTCACGAAGTGGTTCCTTCATCTTAGGGACCAAATCATAATCACAGGGGCTTAAGTCCCAAGAATTTGGTGGATGAAAAATCACTTCCCATCCCCAGTGATGGTACAGATCAGCTACAGGGTGTGCCGTGTTCGCCCGAGCATTACCCTGCAAATTATTGGAGGGTTCTGCAAACAATGTGGGTGCTTCATTCGAAACGCTGGGCACATTAAATTTTCAACCAAGATTGCTGTTTCTGCTTTGTAAACATAGCGAAACACAACAGCATAGAGCGGCAACTCAGAGGAGACAAACTTCCTCTGTCCATAGCACATGCACTTTGAGACGTACAGACAAGTCCATTTACTGTAAGATAGGTCAGATATATATTAACATGTGACAGAAGTTACAGCAATTAACTCTGTCTGGTTTTGCTTCTACAGCAGAGTTGCCACTATTTCTGTTACAGTCCATGTATTATATCAGTGACCCATCTGAGCCAACATAAGAGAAAGTATAAAAGAAGAAACTATGATGTAAAGTATTTTCATTCAAATGAGATTTGAGAAAAATTGTTGATTGAGATGTAATATAATGTATACATGTGCCGGTACATAGTAAGTTAATGTGTAAATTATCATGTTGTACAGATATGTACATAACTATAAGATCACTTTCCTTATTCCATTCAATTATACGTTTATTGACTTAGGCTTTCACGGCCGGAGTTACCATGATGATCTTGTAGAAGATTTCCGGGCTGTTGGCCGTGGTCTTGAGGCTTGTAGTTCCCCAACGTTTTGCCAGAGACTGCGCTCGGCATCCTCAACAAGGGTTGTCTTGAGACTGGCAATTTTGTCGACTACCTGCCATATTTATACATTTATCCGCGACGTGTTCTCTGCATGGTCCGGGACACGTCATGTATAAATAGGGCAGGTAGTCAACCAATAACGGGCCCCAGCTCGACATGATGGATCATTCCATTGCAAGGTGATTTACCGGTTATTCACCTCAAGAACCGGACAACCAGGAACCAGGATCGATTTTGGCCATTTTTCGAATTTTTTTTACTTAACTTCACCCCTATTCTGCTAAGGTTTTCCGTAGCGTAAAGACAAATGTCGGAGTAGGTCCCTAATCTCCACCAGTAGTCTTACTTACTCCAAAACATTTTCTAAATTCAAAATTTCCGAACATACGACCCAATTTATCTCCTAAACTAAAATTTCAACTTTCGAAACTATAACAAAATTCTCATTTCTTAAGCTACTCTGCTAATGGTTTAGGTGGTTTCCTTAGCGTTCAGGCAAATGCCGGAGTAGTCCCCTTGCCTCCACCAGTAACTATATCAAGCCGGGTGGGCTAAATTTACACTTACACCCATAACACCAATATCTACACCCAAACTGACGTGCGAATAACACCAAACACCATACTCTGCCATGGTTAACACATTCCTAATTTCTTTAACTTCCCCTTTTTCGGCCATAAATTCAAAATTAGCGGGACTAAAAGACAATGTCTTGGAACCCGCGGATGGCTAATGGATAATTAGACCATCCAAAAGGTAAGCTGTAGCCGCAGCTGGTATACACCAGTTGCCACATTCAGCATTTACCACTCAGACTTACTTACTTACCAGTAACGGGAAGGAGTCAAGCTGTATTCCCACTCTAAACCGACATCACGCTGCAATCAAACTCCAAGAGATGTCATCACAAAATCTACAGAGTGCACACTGTCAGAAGAACAAAATTAAATCAATGTTTGGACAATTAAGAAAAAAATGAACTTTTGAAAAATGTCAAAAATGCTCAAAATGTTATGTAATTATGTGCTATAACTCTGTAAAATTTACAATTTATTATGTTTAATGAATAGTAGTTGGCGCTGTGCTCTTCCCCTTGGCCTGCAGCCACAATGTCAAATTTGACAAGGTCCCGGGACCGACTACTTCAATCAGGGTTTTCTGTGGTTTCCCCTGATTCAAGAGCAAATGCTGAAATAGACCAAAAAAGACCGCGACAGCGGCAGTAAGAAACAAATAAATCCTAGCGCCATAAATAAGAACCTCCCCATCAGGGGCTTACATGGCACTGCTCCCGTAAATGACTCGGGGAGCTTGCATGCTGCATATCATGCCATTTCCATCAACAAATATACCACAATCAGTTTGAAATTACTACCATTCAAAATTTAACGTAGTCAAAATTTACGAAATCAAAATCTTTCGAAATGAACAAATTTTGGTAGTCACAAACAAAATCTCTCAAACAAAAACCCACAGGGACAATCAATCCTCAAAATTACTGGGACAAATGGACATTGTCTAGGAACCCGGGGTCCACTTGTGTATGCGCAGGTCGCAGGGCAGCTCTCTCTCTCTCTGAGAAATATAGGAGACCAAAATTGCCAGTCTCAAGACAACCCTTGAGGATGCCGCATGCAGTCTTTGGCGAAACGTCGGGGAACTACAAGCCTCAAAACCACGGCCAACAGCCCGGAAATCTTCTACAAGATCAATTCTATGTTTGTTTATATTGTTAGAAGATGAGTGTTTATTACACTTTCATTTTAGAATCTTAAAATTCTCCACCGATTTTTGTTTGGTTTGGAACTACAGATCTTTAAGCTTATTGGCAACTATCTGTTTTACCAATAAATTAACCCATTCCCTTCAGGTTTAAATGCTCAATGCATTTCCCCAGAAATCGGATTTAAATTACCGTAAATTATATTTTCTATTTTCAGACATTCAAAACAAGTAAAAGATAACGGTAGTTGAGATCGCAATAAGGGTGAAGGTCAAAACACATTTCTCTACTATTCATAAATGTTAACAAAAGATTACCCTGCCAAGGGATGTACAAAATATTTAAAATGTATAACAGCAGAATTAAGCGAGTGTATCTCGTCTTCTGAGTTGAAGGTCATTTAGCTGCTGGCGAGTCTACCTCGTCTTTTGAGGCGAATGGGTTAAAGTACTGTACTTAGTGATTGCCTATTGTAATTTTTGAAGAAGCCTAAAATATTGCCTAGTATTTTTTTGTGTATGTTGGTCACAAGTTCAGAACACCAAAAAACAAAAAAAAAACAAACTTTAGAGATAAAAATTTGAGTATCACTGATCAAAGTTGGGTACATCACCATCACATGAAAATGGGTCATTTCCATGCAAAATAGTATGAGGTTAGGCCTATTATTGTTTCCTTCATTTCTGCAGCATTGTCATAATAATAATAACAATAATAATAATATTTTTTTTATTATTCCGGCTTTTACAATGAATATACATTTTTCCGGTACCCATGTTCACAGTTAACTACACAATCCTGTCCGGCTGTGCTTCATTAGGTTTTTTAACATTTTTTTTTTTTAGATGAACGGGGAGTTAGCCCGTTGCATCAACCCCCAACTTGGAGGACCAGGAGTTTAATTTTGGAGTCCTCTTCTCCTAGATGGGCTGTCTACCAAAACTATCGAGCCCCATCCGCCCGTTGTGGAATATTCTTAGCTTCCCTTCACCTCTTGCCCACTGGTAGTCAAAAGACTCACTCAATAAGCCGTCTGGATCATCAGGTACTAAGCCCCTCCGCAACGTTAAGGCGATTATATTATTATTATTATTATTATTATTATTATTATTATTATTATTATTATTATTACTATTATTATTATTTTAAAATTAAATTAACCCTATAATGCCCTTTCTTACATATGTATACCCTATTTGCCCGAAAAGTTGTTTTGTTCATATGCCTATTTAAAAATAAGTACAGAAACAGACTTTGTGCTGAAAGTGATTTGAGACTTTATTTAACTTGTGCGGTTCCTGACTTCAAAGCTCTGTGATATGGAAAGCAGACGCAACCTTCTCACTCAATTCCAAGGAAGACGTGAGTAATTACAATGAAAACTTGTATTTGTTATTACAACACATTGTGTAACTTTTAAGCCGTAACTAGAGTAACTTTAGGTTTTAACCGTTAAGGGTTAAGTTAATTTAAGGTTAATATTTAATTTTAGGAAGTTATATTTTGAGGTTATTTTAATTATATTATTTTTAATCTGGACATCTTACCTCAATATTAATATTGAGGTAAGATGTCCAGACTAAAAATAATATGATTAATTCAAGGTTATTAAACCTTTTGCTTGGAATTAAATTTTATGCATGTCTACTGTATGTATATTTAAAAGTCAGTGGTTCACCCAACTCAGATGGTTGTGGAAGGGGTTTGCGAGTTCAAAAAGGTTGGGAACTGCTGGCTGTACTAGAGTATTGAAAAAATCCAGAACTTTATTTTATAGAATCTCAAATTTTGTATGGAAAGACCCTATATTTTTATTCTGTATTACTATGTTAAAATCGGTTATTTTATTAATTTAAAAAATATTATTATTATTATTATTATTATTATTATTATTATTATTATTACTATTATTACTAATAAGGTGTAACTTTAAATGAATGTTGGATATTTTAACATCATTTTTTGCTTAAATATAAGGATTAGTGAAAAAAACATAAAAGAATAATTGTACAGTCCTGTGTTGTAAATTGCAGTACACTAAAAGCTCCTTATTTGCAGATTAAAAATTGTGACACAGTTCCTGTATTTTCAGTTAAAAATTTATTTATTCCACAGGTGCCAAAGCGGCTTTTACAAATAGTGATTCGAACCAAATGGAAAAGTAAATATCAAAACAAAACAAACCTTATTGTCACTAACCCTAAAGTTCATTGTTGAAAGCTGTTGTATTTCACATGCCGATATGTACTTTGATAAATGCCTCCATCGCCACGATCGGTATATTATTGTTTCAACTTGTTCGTTGCAATAATTTTGATTGAATAACACATCTCTTGTGTTTTGTTTTCAGTTTATAATGTCAAGTAAAAGGAAAGAAAAATTAGTATCAAAGAGAAAAAAAAATAGTGTTGGCATTTAAAGTGAAACATGGACAGTGACAACACAACAATCTGCCAGGTTACAAGCTGCTGAAATGAGATTCCTCAGACCAATAGCAGGATATCAAAGAACAGACAAAAACACAACACAGAAATAAGACAACAACTAAAAGTAGAGGAATTAAACACAACAATAGTGAAACACAGAACAAACTGGAAAGAACACTTGGCAAGGATGACTGAGAATAGAATATCAAAAGCAGCATACAACTATTCACCACGAGGAAGAAGAAGTTTGTGAAGACCAAAGAAAAGATTGAAACAGCAGCAATTTGGAGCCGGAACAGGCTAGTAAATAAGCCTAAACCGTGAAGAAGAAGAAGGCATTTAAAGTAAAAATAAAAATGCTTGACCGTTTATACGCATTGGTGACTCGTTTTCATCTATGTAACGCTGTTTTAATGTTAATGAACAAGAAATCCGAAGACAAAATAAGGAATTCTATCGCAGAATTCACAGCTGAATATCAGTCTTAATTGAAAGACCTTTTAAAAGCGGCAAAACAGGAAAACATTACAAAGTTCTTTTAAGTCCTTGCCTAAACCTGACAGTAATAATTAATAGAAATTATTCAAAATATCTCATTAATTTATTTTGACTATTTAATTCATGCCCCAAATGGGAGTCAATGACCAATCACGTTACAATGATTTTTTATTTACAACCAATCACAGTCGTGTTTTGCCTACAATTTAGCAACTAAAGTTTATCATAATAAAGAAAGCACCTCCTTTTTAACATTCTGAATAGGTTATATCATTATTTTGTAGTGACTGACTCTCTAAGAAATACGGCTACCAGATTGTATATATAGTGCATGAATGTCAACACATAGCGCATGCAAGAGTTAATATAAAAACATTTGTAGCAATTGATTATACCACCAAAAAAAGAAACCACTGTTTGCACTTTCTTAAATGTATTTTTTCCCAGAAAAATATAATTGTCATATTTACATCATAGGACATCAGAAATGAATTAATATACAGTTTGATGTGTTTTATTTTTTCTCCACTAGAGTGCATTCTTACAATATTCCATTCCTTTGGCAATAAATAATATGATCTGGTTGCAGTGATGAACAAAAGAAACAAATGAAGCATACCAATCGCTTCTCATTTATTTTCAAACATCGCCGTTTACATTAAATATATAAATATTTTAAAATAACTATATTTAAATAATGATTTGTGAGTAAACAGCTTAATTTTATTCGTTAAATAGTCCTAACAAATGCCACTCTTGATTTACAAATTCTCTAGATAAATTGGAAATCACTCGTGGCATTACTTATGATAATTTTTATTTTATTCTGTAACCTTGGAACATATCTCCTAATATACCCATACTTGGGTTACAAAGGATCGTGAAGTGCATTCCATAACCTCTCAACCTCAACCTGCTCGTGGTGCAACCGGCTTTTACAAATGAGGCTATGAGGACCGAGTAATGGCGGTATAACCACATCATCAGAAATAGAGCAAATGCTATTTCAACACTTACGCTGACATGCCACGGCGTAGAAATGGTCCACAAATGGTGCTTATGAGAATGGTCGGTGGATTCAAATATATAGATCCTCCCGGCAAGGTCCGATGGACCCATTAACCAACGGCATGTGTGGCCCTCCAGTCATACTGAGGGTTTATGTGAGTGGGTGATATAACCACCATTATAAATAAAAAATTGGTGCCCTCTTAAAAAACGGTTACATTTATGCTGAACTAGAGAAATATTGGAGAGCAAGAACGCTAATGGCTTCGATGCTAAGGCCCAGCATTTGAAAACAACAACATATACCCATACAAATTACCGTCCCATATTCACCTAGAGGAAATAGAGAAAGTCAAAGCACACTTTTTAAAGACAGCGCTAAGCATATCAAAATACACGCCTTCACGCCTAACATACATACTGACAAAGGAACCATTCTTCATAGAAGAGCTCCACCTGGACCTTCTCGTGCCGGCAACAGATGCCTACAAAGAACTGCTGTGGGAACTCAACGAGAAGAGAGAACAGATATGGCCTGAGTTCTACGCAACAGATGCGATGATCTACAGGGAATGAACTGAAGCCAGATACGACCTGAGACACACCGTGACGAGAGTCGCGGTCCATGGTTTCCACCACAGGATATGCACAACAGTGAAGCGCCATAACCCAGAAGAAAAGTGCAAGTGCAAACTATGTGGGTCGCACTGCGACCGATATCACCTGTTACAGTGTAAAAACATAGGAACATCTAATAACAGACTTTTGTAAGACATGAAAACAGTTCTTTCTACATAGCCATTGGCTGCAATGATACCTATTATTATTATATTCACGGTTTCTGTATTTGTGGCATATTTGCGGAACATATCCCCCTGTGAATAAGGAGCTTTTACTGTACTTGAAAACTTGTTAGCGCTCGAGCTTAGAAGCCATATTTTCTTATTATAGTTGCACCTTCCATTCTTCACTCTGTACCTGCTTTTAACAGAATTGTTAGATTTACCTGATATTTCAATGCATTTGATTTCTGAGACAAATGGTAATGAAAGTTTTGCTGAGTCATAATTCATGTTTGTAATTCATTTGAGAATCACGTTGATGAACATGCACTTTCCTGTGAAATAAAATAAAAACTTTAATATTTTTGTGAATAGAAAAGATCAATATTATTTTTTACTTTTTTTAACCGCAAAAATCAAACAGCTGATGCTCAATCAGGTAACAGTACTGAATTTAACAGGGTTCAAAATAAATAATTAGATCTACTAGAAAAATATTTCTGCCAAAAAGTTTTAAAATAATGCACAGGGCATGAAACTTTGCCAACAAATTGAAGGATACAAATTTCAAAGAGTGTTTTTAGAACATATTCATGGAGATACTCATTAAACAATACCTAAGGACCACTTATTTTAGGAATTCTCACTATGAGGTATATTCATTTAGGTAGAATTTTTTATCACTCACCTCATATTGTTCTTCTTATTTGACTATAAACTAGTTTTCAGAACATAGTTTCTGTTCCATCCTCAGTATCGTCACGACCGTTGTTCTGTCGTCTTGAAGAGCCATCCTTTGCTCCTTCCGTTGGCAGACTGAAGAACCTCAAGTCCAGGTCATTCTCACCAGGAATTTCAAAGTTCATTAATTTTTTTCTTTTTGCTCTTTTGAATGTAGATCTTTTCCCAAACAGTAAGTTTTTGTGGTTTTTCTATATTTAATTAAATTATTTTTAGTCTGTTCATCTTACCTCAGTATTAACACATTCAGTACCAGGCACTGAGCAGGGCATTTAAACCCACAGACCAGCCATTTAAATACCCCAGCTACCCTTTTCGTGGCACTTCACAAAATGGACCATTATTCACAAAACTATTAGTCTAGAAATTTCAAATTTTGTACATACCTAAAGGAGATATCCTAGTAGGATTTGATGGTGAAATAACTTGGGTGATTGACATCACATGGTATCGGCGTATCAATTTCAGGAAGTGGAAGTTCATCTTCACTTTCACTTTGTGAATCTTTTAATTCAGGAATCAGTTCATCACCTGAATCATCATTATACAAAATATTCACTAATTCTTCTTCAGTGAGACATTTTTCTTTCGCCATGGTTTCACTCACGCACAAACAACAGCACGATTCATATACGACTGCATTGGAGCCTGGAGGCAAGTTTGGGTGAACGAATTCCATGTGTTGTTTGTTTTAAAAATAAAAGGGGATTCACCAAGGTTAAACGTGTCAAACGGGAATAGAAAATGTACATTTACATGCCATCTATGATCTCCAAGACATACTAAGCCAACACAATATTTAGACACCAAATATAAACGCGGTTTGTTCGCGCCCACTCTAAAATGAGTTAAATGACCGACGGCCACATACACGATAGTCTCTTTAAACGCCTTAACTGGTTCATGGTACTGAATGTGTTAATATGGAGGTAAGGTGAACAGACTAAAAATAATTTAACGTAGATAAATGTTTAATAATTGTCAAAAAAATTATAAGTATTGTTGCAAAAGGTTTAAAATAGTATGAAATGTTTTGTAAAGATGGGAAAAGTATGTAGAGCAACAGTACTAAAAGAATAGTATGGAAAATCAGGTAAAGGCAGTCTACACTTGAACCCAATTAATTTTTATTTGGTTGGAACACATAGAGAAAAATAAATGATTGATTAAAAAAATTAGCATGTAATTTTATACTTACGTAATTTTTATCCTTCAATTACAATTTTAATGAAATATTGTGCCAAATTTATAATCAACAATGAAAAGTAACAGTTTAGGAAGATATTTTACATTATTGTAAACTAAGTTAAAATTGGGTCCAATTTATTTAATTTTAACCTAGATTAAATAAATAACTAACAATCCATGGGATTCTATGTATAACTTATGAAGGCATCTTCCATTGTCATACTTATTAAAAATACAACTGAGTGTAAAATCATACCAACTGCTCTAAACATAACATCACTGTTATATTAAATTAATGTTGGGAAGTAAAACATTATGAGGTATTTTTCATGTTTTTTATTTAAATTAACATTTTCCAATCTTGGATAGAATCTAACTTAAGAAAGAAAAATGAATATTGTTTAGTTGTTTCTTGACTCACCTCATACTTCTTAACTCCCAAGCAGACTCGAGTTTCTTCACTTCATTTGTGACATTCTCAATGCTGTATTACATTCACAACTGATGTCAAATGGCCTCCTCTCCTGCAGACTGACCTCCGTGCCATCTGATGGTTGACCGACGAACTTCCAAATCAATCCCCTCTCCTTTGAAATACCCAGTGATAAGGAGAGGGGATTGATTTGGAAGTTCATCGGGTCAGCCATCAGATGGTGCAAATGTCAATCTGCAGGAGAGGAGGCTATTGGACATAATTTGTAAACGTAATACAGCATTGAGAATGTCACAAATGAAGTGAAGAAACTCGAGTCTGCTTGGGAGTTAAGAAGTATGAGGTGAGTCAAGAAACAACTAAACAATATTAAATAAACCTCATAGTGTTATTTCCTACCTACATAACTTAAGAAAAATTAATGTTTGAGCTGGGATTTGAACCCTGGACCTCTCATTCTCCATTTGAGTGTGCTGTCCATTACACCATTCAAATGACGATAGAAGATATCAGTTGGCATGATGGTAGTGACGGCTATTAGCCCTTCAGACAAATGAGAATTGTGTAAGTTGAAACAAATGTTAATGTTTGTATCATTGTTTGAATGGTGTAATGGACAGCACACTCATGCAGAGAACGAGAGGTCCAGGGTTCAAATCCCGGTTCAATAATTTTTCTTTGTTATATTAAATTATGAGGTATAATCATTTAAATTCATCGGATAACATTTTTTGAAAACCCACCTCGTAAACTTTTTAAAACAAGTGAATAAACCTTTGGAATTGACAGTTTGGGAGAAGATATATATTCAGAAAAATAAATACAGATCAATGAAATTCGATATTCCTAACGAACAAAATTTGATTTCGAAGTTTATAAATTGGAAAAAATAAGTGCCAATTACAATTTAAAAATTTCAAAGAATAAAACTAAAATCAGTCATTTTATGACAATGTTCTATCATCCAGGAGCACTACTGCATACTACATCTGTTGGTGAACTGATGAACCTCTGAATCAGAGACGAGGTGTGAGTTTGGGGAGAAGGGAAGCTACATAGTAAAAAAAAAAAACTTCACCAAGAAATTACACGATTATATATAAAAAGATGTGTTAGACATAATTCAATTATAATTTTGCTGAACTGTCTCAACTGCTTGAGGCTTGTTATGTGATGAAATGAGAGTTTGTGTCTTTTTTGGGCTTTATGAAAATTAATAAATGAGTTGGAGAAAATATTTTAACATCTCACCTCACAAAGTTGTGTGTCTTCACGATACCGGTTTCAAAAGTATAGTATTACTTCCATCATCAGTCAAATTCCAGCTGTCGAAATTTCCTCGTTAACATCATCTTCTGAACTGCTATCTGGTGTACATATTATGAACTTGGAGATGAAATTATTCTCGTCGGGGATATCAAAATTCATTGCTTTATATTTATTCGAGAATGTATGTCTTTTCCCAAATTGTTAATTCCAAAAGTTTCTCCAAATGTTTCAAAAGTTTAGTGTCTTTTCCGATTTTATAATTTTCTAGCAAACTATGTGCTGCAATTGCCGATTTTTCAATTTCACCATTTTTAATATTTCTAAGGTGTTCTTTTGTATGAATTTCTAAATTCATTTTAGTTTTTCCTATATATACTTTAATGCAGTCATTGCAACTGATTTCGTAAATTCCAGATTTTTTACTATCTGGGACATTAACTTTCTTATTGGTTACTAGTAGATGATTTAAATCCTCAAACATTCTTTTTAGGCGAGAACAAAAGACACGGCCAGCAGAACAATTTTGTAATGAAAAGGAAGTCTCACGTGGTGGGAAATAAATGTATTATCAAGTGATTGCTGTATGCATATACCTACGTACGTAGAGTTCATTAAACATAACAAGATAGTACACATTAGACCTTTAGTGATGCTATAATACAGTATATGCAACCTGTCACATCATTATGAGAATATTGTCAACAAATAGCTTAGACAATGGCGTCTTCACATCCTACAATATCTATAAACTATATGTGTGCCTAAAATTAAAGGATGATATACATATTGAAGTAAATTAACATTCCAAGTAACAAAATTCTATTTTTCAGAATACAATAGGAAGCAAGGGTTAGGATGAAATGCAGTGGTTTACATTTTTTATTTAATTTATATATTTTTTTGTCTCAGTAAAAGGAGAAATTAAAAATAAATAAATAATAGATACCGGTACATTAAAGAATTAAATTAATGTTTTTATTACCTCTGGTTGACTACTGATGATGGAGATAAGCTCTGAAACTGCAGTATAGAAGAAAAAGGATATGAGGTGAGGAAATAGAAACATTAATTTAATTCTTAAATTAAACCTCAAAACTCTTAAATATATTGGAAGACAGAAATATACCAAATTTACTTCTGCAGAACATACAAAATATTTACAAAGACAACACCATAAAGATTAAATTAAATAACAGATTTTCTGAAGAAGGAATTATAAATCGTGGTGTGAGACAAGGCTGCCCCCTATCCCCAACACTGTTTGCAATTTATATCAATGAAGTAATATGTTGCTGGAACAAAAAATATAAAATTGGAATAAGAATATCAGAAAATAGAAAATTAAACACCCTATTGTTTGCAGATGACCAAATAATAATAGCAAATTCCGAAGATAATCTACAGAAAGGTCTGTATGAACTTAACAAAATTACAGAAGAATATGGTTTGAAGATATCTACAGAAAAAACAAAAATTATGGCATTTCAAGGCGTAGATCCTGTCAGAAGTAAAATTATACTGGACAATAAAATTTTGGAGCAGGTGAATAATTTTACATATCTAGGATGCAATATCTCATATGAAGAAGAAAAGGATGTAAATGCAAAAATATCTAAATTTTTAAGAATTTTAGGGTTAATAAATTCTATCTTCAAGCCACAGTTAGTCCGAAAGCATTCTAGACTGAAAGTGTATAAAACACTGGCTCTTCCAACTCTTTTGTATGGTAGCGAAGTATGGACGTTGAAACAGGAGGATATACAGAGACTTAGATCTGCTGAAATGAGATACCTTCGGAGGACTGCAGGATACACACTACTAGATCATAAAAAATGAAGACATCTTGGAAGAATTACACATGGAATCTTTAGAAAACAAAATTTCTGATTATAAGTCAAGATAGATACAACATGTTCATCGAATGGAAGATCACAGGATACCCAAACAAATGTTAAGATATCAACCTGCAGGAAGAAGAAGACCAGGACGTCCACTCAAAAGACTTTTGGATGGTGTTTCTCTTGAGGCCGAAACAGGTCAACAAATGGCCTAAATTCGTGAATGTACTATGATGATGATGAACCTCATAGTGTTCTTTCCCTGAAAAGTTAAATAAATAGATACGTTAATATTTAATTTTAGGAAGTGATGTTTTGAGGTTATTTTGATTAAATTATTTTCAGTCTGATCAGCTTACCTCAATATTAATGTTGATTTGTTCTTGGACACTGTTTTGAAACATGTCCAAGAAGAAATCAACATTAATATTGAGGTAAGCTGATCAGACTGAAAATTATTTAATAGATACATGGTGAAAATGAATTAAAATGGCTGAGGTATCTGGCATGCTGAACGAATGTCATCCCTATATTGAATGAATAATTGTCCACCTCTGTGATTAATAAATGTGGATGTGAGGCCAATAGCTAGCTGGTAGACTAATGGCCTTCTAGGCCTGATGCAACAAAGACTTCATTCTTTTTTATATTACATGTTGACTTAAAAAAAACTATAAAATAAAATATAAAACATTGAAGCTCTGTTAATTTACTGTAAGTGTATGTTGATTCCTTTAATTATTATAAATATTAGAATTTCATAAGAAAGCTATTGCAGAAATTTAGTATTTCCCATAACAGTTTGAAAATATATTATTAATCCAGTATCTAGTGTAAAATATATACCATAACTTTGCTTTATGATAGAATAAGCTAGATTCTTAAAACTGTTTGATGAAGGACTGATATTTAATGTAAATTAATAATATATATACTAGTAAAATGGGACACCATTGTCTAAGTAAATATACAGAGTGTCCCATTCAAACCTCCCACATTTTAATTAATCATAACTAACAAAGTATGCAGAATTATGAAATGAGGCCGGTATTAAACGAAACAGAAACTCAAAGAATTTTCATTGTCACACACTGAAACACCTCTATATGTGCACCATTAGTAGCACGAACAATATCAAGTCTGTATTCAATTATATGCCATGTTCTGTTCAACATGTCCATTGGTACTGTTGCAATTGTGTCAAGGATACGGGTTCGTAAATCATGAAGATTTTGTACTGGGGTCACAAACACATGGTCTTTTACATACCCCCAGAGGAAAAAATCCAGTGGAGTGACATCTGGCAAATGTGGTTTTATGTCATTATTGTACAAAATGCAACAGATGAATTAACAGCAACAATGAAAAGAAAAATTCTTTTAGTTTCTCTTTCTTTTAATACCAACCTCATTTCATAATTCCGCATACTTTGAGAGTTGTGATTAATTAAAATGTGGGAGGTTTGAATGGGACACCCTGTATATTCAAATTGTGAATAAATAATTTAATAATATTATTTTATCAAAGAAGCCAAATATCTTCTACCTCTATACTATGGTCTTGTGAACTTTTATGTTTTAACATATTTTTATGGATTTGACTCCCTTGTAATATAGATATTTTGATGTTAAGAAAAATAAGGGAAGTCTTAAAAATGTAATTATCATTATGGTTAATAAGATATGATTTATAAAATGCTTGAATGCTCAGTTAATGTTTACTTGTGCATCTCATAAAATAGCATTCCAACACAACATTGCTTGTTTATTACAGATGGTTACAATTTTTAGATTTCAGAAGCAGAAAAAAATGAATGTGCTTAATTATTAAAATGTTCTCTTTTGTTTTTTGTAAATATGGTCACCCTATTTTATTCATAACTGACATTAAATACATTTCATACCTTTTAAAATATAAATTTTATTTGACATTTAATAAACACTCTTTTTCTTCTTCTTCTTCTTCTTCCATTTTGACTTGTAGCTCTTATATTTTAGCAGCTTAATTATGTTAGCCCGTTTCGTTTTACTCTCAACTTTAGCTACTTTCTACATTGTCTGTTTAGATATTTTTTGCACGATAGTGCATTTTGTCATACTTACAGCAATGGCGACCATGATTGAAAGTTCAACTTCCTATATTTCAGGGTTGCCAACCCAAATAACTATACTGTAATATTACATATTACAAACCATGTGTACGAAGTAAAACCACTGCCCTCTATGCATACTACGTACAATGTATATACAAAATATATCCAAAAGGTAGTGTTAATATACATTATATGAAACAAATCACTGCATTTTAAATGAACTGAACTTTAATTGAAACAATATAAAACAATAAATACGTACTTGCCACCATTTTATAACTGATTGGTGTCATGGCCTCCTGTTGTTTCAACTAATAAACATTGCCCACACTGTATTGACATAGACTTTCACGGCCGGAGTTGCTATGATGATCTTGAAGAACGTTTTAGGGCTGTAGGCCGTGGTCTTGAGGCTTGAAGTTCCCTGATGTTTTGCCAGAGACTGCGTCTGGCATCCTCAAGGGTTGTCTTGAGACAGGCAATTCTGTCCACTGTCTGTCCTATTTATACGTTCACCGCTGACCAATCAGAAGGCAGATATAACTTACGAATACATCATGGTGAACATATAAATAGGACAGACATCATCATCATCATAATTTGCTCGACAGCCCCATGTGGGCCTTGGCCGCCTTCAGAAATCCATGCCAGACTTCCCTGTTCTGCGCTTCATTCTTCCAGTTTTTTATTTTTAAAATTTTAATGTCTTGAATTATACCATCCTCCCATCTTAATTTAGGTCTTCCAAATTTTCTGGCCAATAGCGGTTGTTCATTGTAAATTCTTTTTGTAATCCTTTTGTTGTCCATGTGAAGAATGTGTCCAGCCCATGCCAATCTATTAATTTTAACAAAATTCAAAATATCTGGCTGATTGTACAGTTTATACAATTCATTATTGTATCTCTTTCTCCATGCATTATTTTCTTTCACGGCACCAAAAATGGATCTCAGTATCTTCCTTTCAAAACGCCCTAATCATTCCTCATCAGATTTCAACATGGTCCAAGTTTCTGATGCGTAAGTTAACACTGGTCTAAGGAGAACTTTATACTTGAGTATTTTTTGTCTTTCTAGATATAAACTGAGATCTAAACATTGTCCTGAGTCCAAAAAAGCATTTGTTTGCAGCCATGATCCGCAGATGTATTTCAGCCGAATTGTCATTTCTAGAATTTACTTCAGATCCTAGATAAATAAAGCTATGAACCAGTTCAAATTTATATGTGCCAACTTCCAAACTAGATGGGCAAGCTTCACATTTACCTTTAATCACAGGCATATATTTTGTCTTGGCCTGGTTAATTTTAAGATTCATTCTTTTTGCTGCCTTCTCTAGGCTAAAATAGGACAGACAGCGGACAGAATTGCCAGTCTCAAGACAACCCTTGAGGATGCCAGACGCAGTCTCTGGAAAAATGTCGGAGAACTACAAGCCTCAAGACCACGGCCAACAGCCCAGAAATCTTCTTCAAGATCATCATATAGCCCACACTGTTAACGTCAGACAATTGTTTATAATGAACGCAAATATTTCCAACAAAGATGTTTTTACTTTACTATTATTTTATTATTTTGAAAACACTATCACGCAAAAAATAATGTACAATGCACGTTTGTGGAGTGTTTTATAGAATCTCGGAAATTAAAAACCTCGCTATCACTTGGTTTTTAAACATTTTCCTCACTTCTGTAAAACCTCTTCCCAACCTCGCATTGTAATATACTATTTTTCATATTATCCACCCATTTCAGTCAAGGTCTCCTCCAGCCCTTCTATCTCCTGATTTTCATCCAAAAATTATTCTAACAAATCTAGTACTCTCCTATGCCGCATATCAAAACTGTATTTTGTAAATGGCACTTTTTTGTAAAATTGCTACATCACTCTTTCGCTTCTGAGATCTAAATTTCTTTTTCTTGTGTAGTATATTATATTTTTGTGTCTTGTCTAACATTTTATCACTTTGATGTTGAATGAATAGAGAATATTTTTTTTCTCATTTATTTAAATTAAGTAAGAGAGCGGCTAATACTAAACACAATTTCTTATTCATTTATCAACTTTCTAATTTCAAAAATAAATTCCTTACAATTTCATGTAAATATATTTATAGGAAAAAATCACTATGAGGTTTAATTTAAGATTACATTAAAACACTTGATGCCTCACCTCACATCCAGTCTTGTAATTATACTGCAGTTTCAAAGTCTTGGCAGCTTCATCTTCAGTAATGTCTCATCGATCAGAAGAACTACTTGTTCTTCCCTCTGTTGGTGGACTGATAAACCTCTGGATCCAATCACAAACTGCAGGAATTTCATAGTTCATACGGTTTTTTCTTTCTTGTTCTTTTGAATGTGGATTTTTTCCCAAACCGTGAGTTCTTTTGTTTGTCTATTTGTTTAATTAGACTGGCTTTTGTATCAATTAAATGTTTTTTCAGACCAAGCATGAGCAGCTACTGCTGACTTTTCCACTTCACCATTTTTGACATTTCTAAGATGTTCTATCACCCTTGTTTCCAAATTCTTTTTATTTATTCTTGTGTAAATTTTGTCACAATCCCTGCATTTGATTTAACTATTTAACTCATGCCCCAAATGGGAGTCAATGACCAATCACGTTTCAATTACTTTTTATTTACAGCCAATCACAGTCGTGTTTCGCCTAGAGTTTATCAACTAATGTTTATCATAATAAAGAAAGCACCTCCTTTTTAACATTCTGAATAGGTCATAGCATTATTTTGCAGTGACTGACTCTCTAAGAAATACGGCTACCAGATTGTATATATGGTGCATGAATGTCAATACATAGCGCATGCGGGAGTTAATATAAAAACATTTGTAGCAATTGATTATACCACCCAAAAAAAAATCACTGTTTGTACTTTCTTAAATTTATTTTTTCCCAGGTAATAACATTCCAGAAAAATATAATTGTCATAGGACATCAGAAATGAATTAATGTACAGTTTGATGTGTTTCATTTTTTTTCTCCACTAGAGTGCATTCTTATAATATTGCGTTCCTTTGGCAACAAATAATATGATCTGGTTGCAGTGATGGACAAAAGAAGCAAATGAAGCATACCAATTGTTTCTCATTTGTTTTCAAACATCGCTGTTTACATTAAATATATCAATATTTTAAAATAACTATATTTAAATAATGATTTGTGAGCAAACAGCTTAATTTATTCGTTAAATAGTCTTAACAAATGCCACTCTTGATTTCCAAATTCTCTAGATAAATTGGAAATCACTCATGGCATTAGTTATGATAAATATCTGATTTGTTTTCTTCTTTAACAAAAGCCAGTCTAATTAAACAAAAGAAAAACCAAAAGAACTCACAGTTTGGGAAAAAAATCCACATAAAGAACAAGAAAGAAAAACTTAAGATCTTTGAAATTCCCGCAGATTCTGATTGGATTTGGAGGTTTATTGGTCCACCAACAGAGGGAAGAAGAGGTAGTTCTTCTGATCGACATAACATCAGTTGACAAGATATTACTGAAGATGAAGCTGCCAAGACTTTGAAACTGCAGTATAATTACAAGACTGGATGTGAGGTGAGGTATCAAGTGTTTTAATTTAATCTAATAATTCTAACTTCTTGTGACGGGAAAATTATTTTCAAAATTGTTGAATAATAATAGAACAGATATAAAAGAAATTACAATATAAAAGATAATCAATAATTATTGTGATGTTCAAATGACTGGAATAATAACGGTTTATAAAAATGACATCAGTGTTTATTATTTTGTGCCAGATTGCAATTATAATTATTCGAGACTGATTACTTGTTCCCTAATTAAATTTATTTTAATACAAACTGTTTTGAATGAGCGTGGATGTTGTTAAACGTTATACATGTGTACATTCAATTGTTGTTAATTAAAAAGTTATCTGGAAAAGATCTATCAGTCTTTGAATTTTTACAGCTGCTGCCTTCTTCCTGTACCAAACCTCCAAATCCTATGATCTTGGGCATCTTCAATGCTTAGCCCTCTTGCTTTCCTCATGATTTCCTTTCATGTTAACTGTTGTTGTTTTCAAATGCTGGGCCTTGGCAATGAAGCCATTAGCGTTCGTGCTCTCCAATATTTCTCTACGGTGGATCCAACAGGTAATACTTCACAGGTTTGTAGATGTTCTTCATTCATTTCTTCGTCTTTGTTGCATAGAGGACAATTTGGATTGTTAACTGTGGTCTCCCTTTTTTCTTATTTCCGGTCGATTGCCATTGATATAGTAGTTTTGGCCATCGCTCATCTTCCATTCTTAAAATGTGTCCTAACCATTTTAATTCCTTCTTCTCAATTCTTTCAATTATGCTTTCTTCTGCTTCCATTATGTTTCTAATTTTCTTATTTGTGACATGTTCTAATTTAGACTTTCTGGCACTTCTGCGTAAATAATGCATTTCTAGAGCTATTAGTCTATTCTTGTAGTACTTATTGATTGTCCATACCTCACTTCCATACATTGCAACAGATTCCACCAATGTTTTACCAATATATTTTCTTGTATTTAATTAAATTTACAGTGGGAGGAAACACAATGAGGTATTTACGTTAATAAATGAGTTGGAGAAAATGTTTATTAATATTTTTTGTGTCTTTCCAAGTATGCTTATCCCACCTTATGGAATTTAATGATGATATTATTTTGTTACTCAATTCAATTCTATGCATTGTGTTCTCTTTGACCATACCTTAAATGGAAAAGATACCAACTCTAATTTGCAAAATTTACAAAACCTATTAATTTTCAAATTATTTCCAATGAAATTCTATGGAAATGAATGAACACTGAACTTTTAGATACGGTACCCAAATAATAAGGAGGAACTAGAGATGGATTGACATTACAGAAAAAGTCAGGATGCTATTGAGAAACAGCTCTGTTTTGGAATCCTTAAGACCTAAGGAAGTCCCGCGCCATAGTCAACTGGTTAAGGCGGAAGCCTTGGTGCAGAGCTACGGGACTTGCGCTGGTTCGAGTCTCCAGGGGGGAAGACATTTTCTCATGGTATTTCTGCCAGTATGGGACCTGTGCCCACCCAGCATCGTGAGGCATTTGGGTAGCTACAATAAGTAGCGGCTCCAGATTGAGAAGACTAGCTATAACGGCTGGTGGACCGATATGCTGACCACATGTCACCCCTACACTGGCTGGATGATCGTCTACCTCTGTGATCGACACATGTGGATGTGAGGCCAGCAGCCGACTGGAAGGCAAAGGGCCTTCTAGGCCTGTTGTGCTTGGAGTTTTTAAGACCTAAGGAAAAAGAAGAAAAAGCTATCATGAAGGAATGCTGAAGTGGAAGCCAAAAAGGAAGAAAATACATGGGGAGAGTTGAAGGTTTTGGTGCGGGAATAGAATACAACAGTATTGCTTTGTTGATGCCCTATGCTCTGGATAGGAATTACAGGAAGTAATACTGTCCATTCCTAATCCAAAGAAATATTTTCAATTATTTCACTTATTTTGACTAGAGAGAAATTGATTTTCCAAATTATTATACAAAAATGAATACATTTTTGGAATATCCTGGCCATATAAGTTCCTGCAAAGCGACTATGCATGCTATTATGCGTTACAGGGACTCTTGACGTCTCAACTCCTTTCAAAAATATGTTAAACTGAAAATATGTAAAACTATTATTCTACCAGTTATATTATATGGATGTGAAACATGGACTCTTACATTAAGGCAGGAAAGGAGATTACAAGTATTTGAGAATAAAGTTCTTAGGAAAATATTTGGACGAAAAAGAGAAGAACAGACAGGTGAATGGAGAAGACTGCATAACAGTGAATTACATGGTCTTTATAGGAAGCCAGATATAATGAGAACAGTTAAGTCTCATAGACTGCAATGGGCAGGACATATGGCACAAATGGGGAATGAAAGACATGCATGGAAGCTTCTTGTAGGAAAAAACCAGAAGGAAAACGCCCAGTTGGTAGTCCAGGAATGAGATGGGAGAATAACTATGTTTTGAGGGAAGTAGATTATACAGGGGATAATTGGAAAACATTGGCTCAGGATAGGAATATATGGAGAGCTTAGGTCTGCGCGGCCATGAACCTATGAGTTTGATAATGTCAGTGAGTTAGTTAGTTAGTAGCTTAATGGAAACTTCAGCCCCAAAGTTCTCATGATGCTGGGTATGAATCAGTCCTATACTGGCTGAAATTCCTCGAGAAAATGACATCACATGAGGAATCAAACCAGCATATATCTCGTATATCTGCATGAAGGGCCTCCCGGCCACTGCATGGGAATTTGAAGGCGTTCTCTGTTTTTAAAGATATGGATAAGTACTAAGTAGGCCTAAAAAATAGTGTTAATAATTTAAAAATAAATTGAGGTTAAATCGAATAATTAAATGAACATTATAAAAAAGAATGAAATAATAAGCTTCTTTAATCAAACATAATTATGGTAAAATAAAAATGTCATATATTTGAATAAAAATTGTATAAAACATATTTAAAGAATTTTAAATTTAGTGCGGTCATTTCGTTTCATTTGTGAACGCCAGTGATGCCAAGATAATTTCCCTCTTGTTGGGAGATTTAGCAAATATTGCTAAGATCGAATTTTTAGATTGACAATTTTAAGAGAAGTTTTAAAAGCCATTTATAACTCATAACTCCTTCCACATTTCGAAAATTGCTCTACAATTTCAAAGACGCAGAACCTAGTGAGTCATCTTCTAACTATTTAATTTAAGAAAACTGTAGATATTACGTAAGGATATTTTTCGTTATTTTGTTGGCCATTCTGCTTGGCGCTATCGACATGCGTTTCGAAATTTCTGAATAGACCGTGTGTTGATCAGGTGTTGGTGGCATATCAGGGATTCCTTCTAATTCGCGGGCGTATATTCAGAAATATGATGGAATTTATTTATTTGATATTTTTTTAGTTTGAATAACATATTATGAAGTGTATAAGTGTATGATTCAAGTAGATTCACTAACAGTTCGAAATATCTGTTGGACTTTCCTATGTGTATTTCTTTAGTCACCTGTCTGTAAGTCTTTTTGCAAATTACACATATCATTTAGTATAGGGGCCGCACAATGACAGATACAATTACAATATAGCTGATGTGATATAAAACAAAAGGCGATTCGGCTCAACAGCATTTCTACTTACCCTTGATTTTTCAGTTTATTGTAGTAAACTATAGCTCTTTTTCTGTATTTACTAACATTTTTATATCACAGGAGTCCACCTACCTTAGTCCTGTTCAATCAAATTGGAGGATAAACTTCTCGAATGTCATCCATTGATTCTTGGAAAGAGTCTGCTGATCTATTTTTGCTACATATTATCAAACCCCGGCTCAAGTTTTCAACTACCGCACATTTTAAAATGCCACTAATCTCATTTTACTTTCACGGTTTAATTTTTAAATATTAAATATCACTTAAAACTCCTACCTATGATAAATCTAGTTAGACTTATTATTTTATTTCGGTTAGTTTTTTTATGTTTAACACTTCAAACTGGTTATAGTGAATGTTGGAAAAACTGCACTTAAACTAGCATGAAATATTTTCAAAGTCGTATAGAACAACAGTGCCAGAGTTTATAGAGCCAGCGATAACCCACAATCGAACCACATATTGATTATCATCCTCGATTAGTATCCTTCGCTATGAAATTTAAATGACCAATATTTGCAATAAATCCCCAAATCTATGTTAAAAATATATTAATAATATTAAAATTACCAATTCACCAAATTTTCCCGTCCTAGTACTACCTTGGTTTCCTAGATGTCATTATGAGGCGGAACGCTGACCATGGACCACTCAAAATGACATCTATACGAAAACAAGTTTAACTAAATTAGTATGGTTTAAATTCTTCCCTGTAGGGGAGAGCGCCTAAATCTCTGTAAAGAGAAAACATAGGCTTACAATAAAAAAAATAAATAAAAAATTACCAAATGTTTATTAAAAATGGGTCTACACTTACTTATCAGTCCCTAATGCTGATCCAACTAGCGATAGAAAATCATAGACTAAGTAATATACTCTGTGGAGAAAATAGCAGTTAGCATCACAATATTGTCTAACAGTGTCATAAATATTGTGATTTGCACATTTAAATAAATACTTGAAAATTGTCTAATAATGTTATAAAAATTGTTCGAAAAAGTTAAAAATATTAAATAATGTTAGTAAATACAGAAGAAGAGCTATAGTTTACAACAATATAACTGAAAAATCAAGCGCTAGTAGAAGTGCAGTTGAGCCCTTTAATTTACCTTTCCCAATATATTTTCTAAGTCCTACAGAATAACAGTGCACATGTGCAAAAGTTTATAGAGTTCTCACTAGATGGAAGCACATATATGTGATATCCTATAGAACGTTTATAGAGATGTCGCTAGATGGAATCACATAGCTGCAAAATTGATATGACCAACCTTTGCAGTAAATTCCCAAATTTTTATTAGGAATTTATGTACACAAACTTACCCCTTCCTAACCTAACAAAATAATTTATGTGCATATTATTTAATTAAGTGTACACCAATCTGATGTACACTAACTTTTGGCATTGTTACCTAACAAAATTAAGTGAGTGAACACCCATTTCTTAAAATATATTTTCAAATATTGGTCATTCTGATTTTACAGACATCATCACCATTTAGCAGAAGTTCCTTTATGCATTCACGCAAGCACACAACAATTCTGCATAACTTCGAAGAAATCTGGGCTCAACTGCACTTCTACTAGCGCTTGATTTTTCAGTTATATTGTTGTAAACTATAGCTCTTCTTCTGTATTTACTAACATTATTTAAGATTTTAAACTTTTTCAAACAATTTTTATAACATAATTAGACAATTTTGAAGTTATTTAAATATGCAAATGACAATATTATGACACTGTTAGACAATATTGTGATGCTAACTGCTATTTTCTCCACAGAGTATATTACTTAGTCTATGATTTTTCTATCGCTGTTTTGGGTTATCGCTGGTTGGATCAGCGTTAGGGAGTGATAAGTAAGTGTATGCCCATTTTTAATAAACGTTTGCTAATTTTAATATTATTAATATATTTTTTTTAAACATAGATTTGGGGATTTATTGCAAATATTGGTAATTTAAATTTCATAGTGACGGATAGTAATCGAGGATGATAATCGATATGTGGTTCGATTGTGGGTTATCGCTGGCTCTATAAACTCTGGCGCATGCGCACTGTTGTTCTATAGGACTTTGAAAATATTTCATGCTAGTTTAAGTGCAGTTTTTCCAAAATCTGTATGTACGTAGATAAATATTCAATAATTGTAAAAAAAAAATGTTATGAATATTGTTGCAAAACAATTATATATTACGAAATGTTAGTGAAGACAGAAGAAGTACATATAACAACAGTATTACAAGATTATACTATGGAAAATCAAGGGAAAGGTAATATAAAGTTAAGCTGTGAGGTAAAATGTACATCTTCTGTCTTTACTAACTAACTCACTGGCACTATCGAACCCATAGGTTCATGGCTGCATGGACATCCATCCATAGTAATTCTGCCCGAAGGCAGGTCCTTCACTACAATCATAGCATCCTCATGCTATGGTTGCAGCTTTACTAGGGAAATGTGTAGGTGTGATAGCTTCCCGTTGCTTTCCACACCGGTGAAGGATGATTGTGATGATGATGGTAATGATAAGGATGATGACCATATGATTTCGGGGACCGTTTGGGCCTTAAAGTTTTCCTGACATTTGTCTTACAGGTGAGGAAAAACCCCGATAAAAACCTCACCCAGAAAAACTGCCCTGACCGGGGATCGAACCCAAGCCCGCTGCGTGACAAGGCAGCACGCTACCTCGAGACTACAGCGGTGGACCCACGTGGACATAAGCTCTTATAATAAATCCCCGCCCAGAGAACCGAATGGGGGACTATTTGACCTCCGGAAAATTTTATCTCAGTTGAACCCATGTCCACATTTCTTGACGGTTATATTTTTACGGTGAAAGATCGTCACTCTTTTGACCAAGGCACTTTTTTCACCTTCGACCAGTCTGGCATGGGTAACCCTATCGGCAGCAATGCCAGACAAGGTAAAGATACCATGAATTTTGTAATATTAAAATGTTTTGCGACACTATTTATAACATTTTTTTTACAATTATTAAATATTTATCTATGCATGCAAAGGTTTCTGCTGAGTGTTTGGTTAGCTTTTTAAGTTAGACTTCACTATTGTGATGCACAGATGTTTCTCCTGTGATTGGCTGCATCCTGTAACCACTAAGCATAGCTGCTGCCACCTGCATGTGCTCAATGGTTGGCACTTAGAACAATTGTTTTGTGCCATGTGTTGGAGAGTATTTCCACCAATTTTTTCCTTATGGCGTGCCAGATTATCATAAGTAATGCCACGAGAGATTCACAATTTATCTAGAGGATTTGGAAATCAAGAGTGGCATTTGTTAGGACTATTTAACAAATGAAATTAAGCTGTAATTGATATTTAATTTTAGGAAGTGATATTTTGAGGATATTTTAATTATATTATTTTTAGTCTGATCATCTTACCTCAATATTAATGTTGATTTGTTCGTAAACATGTTTCAAAACAACTCTGTTTTATTGTCAGCTTGTCCAGACTGGTTTGATTTATGTTGCATTATGTTGCACAACCTGGATGAAGAGAAAAATTTTCGCCTAGACTGAGACTTGAACTCAGGACCTTTGGCTTTCCGGGCCAAATGCTCTACCAACTGAGCTACCGAGGCGAGTTGCGATCTGGATGCAAATTTTTTCTCTTTATACGTTGTAATTCCCTCGCGCCAAATGCTTTGAAATCGTTGCTTCTATCGGTCTAAGCGAAAAATTTTCTTAAGTTATGTAGATAGGAAATAACACTATGAGGTTCTTTAATATTGTTTATTTTTTATCATTTCACTCACCTCATACTTCATCATTTATAGCAGACCCAGGGTTTCTTCACGTAATTCGTGACATTGTCAATGCTGCGTCATGTTCACAACTGACGTCCAACTGTGAACATGACGCAGCATTGACAATGTCACGAATTACGTGAAGAAACCCTGGGTCTGCTATAAATTATGAAGTATGAGGTGAGTGAAATGATAAAAAATAAACAATAGAAAAATTTTCTCTTGAAATATAATTTATCCTTCAGTGAGAAGTGTTAAATCAATAATAAAAACATCAATAGAAGCCCTACTGGCTTTATAAAGTAGTGTTAAATTCCCAATAAATGTCTTCTTAACTAAGAAGCCGCCATTTGCAAAGATAGAAACAAAGGTTTCAAGCATTTGGCACGAGGGAATTACAACATATATAAGAGAAAAATTTGCATCTAGATTGAAACTCGCCTCGGTAGCTCAGTTGGAACAGCATTTGGCCCAGCAAAGCCAAAGGCCCCAGGTTCGAGTCTCGGTCTAGGCGAAAATTTTTCTCTTCAAATATAGTGTTCTTTTGGTAGAAGCCATTCATTGTGTATTTGTGAATGATGATTCATTGCATTGAATGTGGGACCAGTAGAGTAAGGTAAAGGAAGGATTTCTGCTTGGATGGGAATGAAGCCTGGATTAGCTCAGTGGTCTGAGCATAAGCCGGAAAGCTAAAGGTTCGGGGTTTGATTACCGGTTCAGGCAAAAAAATGTTTCTCTTTACCATTGATTTAAAATAATTTAATTATTAAATTAATGAGTCATTTTAACATCTTACCTCATATTTCATGTTTTATCAAACACGGTAACTATAGTTTTCAAATGATCTTGTCATTCATTTTCAACCGCCATTATGACTACCGGATATTCGTTGGAATCTCCCTCTATAACGTTGCCATCTGGTGTTGATTTGACGAACTTCGAGATATCGTTGCCATCTGGTATTGATTTGATGAACTTCGAGATGAGGTCACGTTCATCCGGAATGTCGAAATTCATAGATTTAAATTTGTTCTTCTGAATAAATATTTTGGCAACGTTATAGAGGGAGATTCCAACGAATATCCGGTAGTCATAATGGCGGTCGAAAATGAATGACAAGATCATTTGAAAACTATAGTTACCGTGTTTGATAAAACATGAAATATGAGGTAAGATGTTAAAATCACTCATTAATTTATTAATTAAGAACCTCATAATGTGTTTCCCAATTTTAACTTTGAATAATTTAATTATGTTTATTAATTTACTTATTTCTATCATAGTAATAGCTTTAGGTTCTCAATATTAATTTAATAGTTTATCCTTTTTCATTATGTGTATCCAGCCGTAGCTGATGACACTAATCCATTGCATACTTATGCTATAAGTTGCAATGGGGCTGCATTTGAACATGCAGTTTATGTGGGCATTCAATGTGAGTGTCCATGAGGTTAAAAGAAAGAGATGTCAGTTTATAAAATATATAATTTATTAACACTGAAAAAGGTAGTTCAACATTACAATAATATGCTGCGCTGTAAAATTATTAATTTCACCAATGTACACTTCCTCCTGGGACCCAAGCCGCTTTCTGTCCTATTTTCTTTCTGCTTCTTTGGTTTGCTTCAATTTGTTTGCTTCTTCTTTCTTCTATTCTTTCTAACCAATCTTCAAATGCTCTTTCTGCGTCATATAAACGTTCTGATTCTTGCATTATTTTCTCATCCTTCCTTTCTTCCTCTTCCTGTCTGAAATAGAAATATGACAAAATTGTTTTATTTCTTAATACATGTTACGATTTCGTTGTTTCTTGACTCACCTCAACTTCTCCCTTGCATATCTAGATTTCGTCACTGTATTTGTGACATTCTCAATGCTGTTCACGTTCACAACTGACATCCAATGGTCTCCTCTCCTGCAGACTGACATCTGCACCATCTGATGGCTGACCGACCAACTTCCAAATCAATTTTGAAATACTTGGTGATAAGGAGAGGGGATTGATTTGGAAGTTTGTCGGTCAGCCATCAGATGGCGCGGAGGTCAGTCTGCAGGAGAGAAGACCATTGGACGTCAGTTGTGAACGTGAACAGCATTGAGAATGTTACAAATACAGTGACGAAATGTAGATCTGCAAGGGAGTTAAGAAGTATGAGGTGAGTCAAGAAACAACTTTATAGTGTTATTTCCTACCTACATAACTTAACTTGTTACTATTTTTTATGTTTTTATTGTATTGCATTGTATTAATGATGTTAGAATTTCATGACTACAAAAATCAAGAAATTGAGTTTGTAAGGGTTCCATCCATAGTGATTCTGCCCGAGGGCAGGTCTTTGACTACAATCATAGCATTTTCATGCTATGCCTTGCAGCCTTACTAGGGAATTGTAGGTGTGGTAGCTCCCTGTTGCTTTCCACACCGGTGAAGGATGATGATGATTGCGATGACCATATGATTTCGGAGACCGTTTGGGGCTTAAAGTTTTCCTGACATTTGTCTTACAGGTGAGGAAAAACCCCGATAAACAGCATAAATTGCCCCGACAAGGGATCGAACCCTGGACTTGTAAGGGTTAAATGCATGAATATGCTGCGTCTTGTCACTAAATAAATCACAAAAGGACATTTTGAGTTTGAATTTTTGATACTATTTATTTACCATAAGGAAAAATCTAAGTGACTCTTTGGCACAAGTGGTTAATCATTTGCTCTCCACCTCTGGGTGTTGAGTTTGCAACCTCATCCATTTTGTTCCATTTAATTTCATCTGCCCCTGTGATGGTGCAACAGGTCTCAGTAACCAGCATCCTTGTATATTGCAGACCTTCAATAATAAACTAACCAACTCACTGGTTCTATTGAACAAATAGGTTCATGGCCATGTGGACATAAGCTCTCCACACATCCCTATCCTGAGCTAATGTTTTCCAATCATTCCCTGTATAATCTACTTCCCTCAAATCATAGTTAATGTTATTCTCCCACCTCATTCTTGGTCTACCAACTGGGCATTTTCCCTCTGGTTTTCCTATAAGAAGCTTCCATGCACGTCTTTCATTCCCCATATGTGCAACATGTCCTGCCCATCGCAGTCTACGAGACTTAACTGTTCTTATTATATCTGGCTTCCTATAAAGACCATGTTGTTCACTGTTATGTAGTCTTCTCCATTCACCTGTCTGTTCATCTCTCTTCGATCCAAAAATTTTCCTAAGAACTTTATTCTCAAATACTCATAATCTCCTTTCCTCCCTTAAAGTAAGAGTCCATGTTTTGCTATTTTATATATATATTTTAACTTTTACAGGAATTAATCACTATGAGGTTTAATTTATGGTAAAATCTAATGTTTCTTACCTCTGCTCATATAAATCTTCTAAGTGGATCGCGATTTCGAGACCATAACTGTCTCATCTTCAGTACTATTTTGGCGACTCATGTTATGTCATCGGAAAAAACTCTTCTTCTTCCCTCTGTTGGTGGACTGACATAACATTAGTTGCCAAAATAGTGCTGAAGATGAGACCGTTATGGTCTTGAAATCACGATCTACTTAGAAGATTTATATGAGGAGAGGTAAGAAACATTTAATGTCACCATATTTATATATTTTCAGTTTAACGTTTTTTGAAAGGAGTTGGGACGTCAAGAGTCTCTGCAATGCATAATAGCACGCATTTACAGAATTGAGCCTATGTTTAATTTCTTTGTGCATCTCATTCTTATGTGATTATTGTTCCTAGGTATTTGAATACAACCACTTCTTCATTTGTCATTAACTGTCCATTTCCACTATATAATGTATTTGTGTGTGTTTTCTTGATGTTTACTTCCAGTCCCAATTTATTAGTTAATTAAATAAAAATAAAACGTAGTTTTATTTGATTTTCATATTTATTATATAATTCAGTGACAGCTGTTTCGGTACACTGTACCTTCTTCAGACATGTTAACAAATTATGAATTGTGTTCCAACTGATCTAAGCAACAATACAACAATATTTATTTAATAATCAATTGAGTTGGTGTTTACTTGATGAAAATCCATATCTATTAATTAAATAAAAATAAAACGTAGTTTTATTTGATTTTCATATTTATTATATCAAATAAAACTACGTTTTATTTTTATTTAATTAATAAATATTTTTTATTTTTTATTATTTCACTCACCTCATACTTCATTATGAAGTATGAGGTGAGTGAAATAATAAAAAATAAACAATATTAAAAAACCTCATAGTGTTATTTCCTATCTACATAACTTAATAAATATTTATTTAAATTTTTTAATTTAACAAAGGGGATTCATTCAAATCAAGTTGAGAATTTAACAGTTTTTTACTACTTTTAAATTTATTCATTTCTACAGCCTCCAAAAGATCTAACTTCTTACCCTTATCACAAATATGTAAAATTTCAAAATTTGGATCGAAACAATGATTAAATTGGAATAGGTGGTTAGCATATTTTGAATTTTCTAAATTTCTGTTATATGCTCTCATGTGTTCCTTTATCCGAGAGATAAAAGGTCTACCAGTTTGTCCTATGTAGACATTGTCACATGTGCCGCACTTTATAACACAATTTATTAGTGTTATATGATGAATAACAGGGACTTTTAATCTCTTCCCATTGCACCAGACACGAGGGAAAGGCTTACTTTACTAGAAAATTGCTCTGTTTTGAATTAATATACGAGGGCGAATCGGAAAGTAACGCACAATAATTTTTTTCTGCCTTGGTATTGCAGCTAGAATGTTGAAATTTCACAGAGATATAGTTTGAAGTTTTCACTACAGATGGTATTTTTTTCTCAGGTGCACCTCTTGCGAGAGAAGCTTGAACTATGCAACAAAGATGGCGTGCATGCTACAGTCGTCCACCTGTGAGGAACAGAGAAGTGTTGTTCGATTTTTGTGGGCCAAAGAGCATAAACCCAGTGAAATTCACAGGGACATGCGTGGCATGTATGGGGATGATTGTGTGGACCGTAGCAATGTCTCCAGGTGGTGCACATTCTTCCAAGAGGGACGCGTGAACCTTAGTGATTCGCCACGCTCCGGCCGGCCGACAACAGCAGCAATCCCGCAGAATGTCAGAGGCATTGAGGCGGCAATTCTGAACGACCGGCGTGTGCAACTGCGAGCCTTATCGCAGAAGTTCAACATTTCCTATGGTGCGGTGTACGATATTGTTCATGAAAATTTGAAATTCCGTAAAGTTAGTGCTCGCTGGGTGCCTAAGAACCTGACAGACGACCACAAGGGCCAGCGAATGGTGGCAAGCTTGGACCACTTAACGCGGTCGCACAGGACATGACTTCCCGCACAAGGACATGACTTTCTGGAAGGAATCGTCACAGGTGATGAGTCGTGGGCGTACCACTACACGCCCGAAACAAAGCAGGCATCAATGGAGTGGAAACATGCTGGTTCCCCAGTAAAGAAAAATTCAAAGTGACTCAATCTGCCAGGAAAGTGCTTGTGACAGTGTTCTGGGATATGCATGTTGTTTTATTGGTGGACTTTGCTGAACACGGGACCACTGTGAATGCTGCGGCCTACATTAAAACTTTGGTGAAGTTGCGTCGTGCCATTCGTGACAAACGTCACAACATTAACGTTAAACTTCTTCATGACAATGCTCGCCCCCATGTTGCTGCTGTCGTTCGTCAGAAAATCGCCGAATTTGGTTGGGAGGTGCTCCAGCATCCACCATACAGTCCGGATCTTGCACCATCGGACTTTCATCTGTTTGGTCCCATGAAGAAATTCCTGGCCGGCAAACGCTTTGAGACAGATGTGGAAGTGAAATCAGCAGTGCGCAGATGGCTACACTCCAACCAAACGGACTTCTACGAACAGGGCATATTGACACTGGTAACACGATGGGAAAAATGTGTTGAGAAAGTTGGTGACTATGTCGAAAAGTAGGTAAAAGATGTAAGTTCATTTGTGATTTTTTTTCCTTTTTTTTACTATTAAACTTTTTTTAAAAAAAATTATTATGCGTTACTTTCCGATCCGCCCTCGTATTTGGTTGAAATTATTTATGTATAGCCTATAGCTTGTGTAAGTGAGAAATGGTTCCATTATTTAACTTACTTTTCATGTGACAGCTTTCTTCGTATTTCCTCATCCTTTCTTCTTCCAAGCAGAAAATGCAGCCTCAGCATTATCTTTCTTTTCTTGCTCTTTTCTCTTTTTATATTCTTCTTCTCTTTGTTTCTTTCTTTCTTCATCTTCTTTCTTTTCTTTTAACATCTCATCGGCTTGCTTTTTCCAAAATGTGTAAGCCTTAAAGTGGACATAAAATAATTTGAATTATTAATTAACATTATTGGCACGTAATTTATTTTAAATTTGGCTATTACCATGTTTACTCCCATATGCCATGCATATTTTTTTATCTAAAAGGTGAATGCACGATTTATACAAGGAAAGTTTCAAGTATTGGATATTGCTTTACAGGAAAAAGTGTTCAGGATAAAACTGGAATATATCACACTTTATTTTACCAGAGAAATAATAATTTACAAATTCCTATTTTGCATTGTCTCCCCTGCTCATACGTATCCAAGACCAGGCTTGTCTTTGTACCTTCATTCATAGAACATTTCTAAATTTCTTATATATTGTCCCAGGCTTTTAAAAACTATGACATTTGGGGAAGAAATGGGTTATATTTGATGAGAAAAATTATATGCTTAGACTGGGGTTTGAACCCAGGACCTTTGGCTTTCTAGGCCAATGCTCTAGCATTGAGCTACCTGAGAAACTCCAATCTAAAGTGTTAAATTAATAATAAAAACAACAAAAGAAGCTGACTGGCTTTATAAAGTAGTGTTTAAATTTCCAATGAATGTCTTCTTAAACAAGAAGCCACCATATGCATGAGCGAGCAAATGCTCGTAGCATTCGGTGATCAGGAATTAACAGTGTTTAAGAGAAAAATTTTCATTTAGCCTGGAGTTTCTCTGGTAGCTCAGTGGTAGAGCATTGGCCTAAAAAGCCAAAGGTCCTGGGTTCAAACCCAGTCTGAACATATAATTTTTCTTTTTTTTAAACTTTTATAGGAATTGATCACTATTAATTTATGGTGAAATTAAATGTTTCTTATCTCTCCTCTTATAAATTTTCTAAGTAGATCACAATTTCGAGACCACAAAGGTCTCATCTTCAGTACTTTCTTGGCGACTGATGTTATGTCGATTGGAAGAAACTCTGTCGGTCCACCAACAGAGGGAAGAAGAAGAGTTTCTTCTGATCGACATAACATCAGTCGCCAAGAAAGTACTGAAGATGAGACCTTTGTGGTCTCAAAATTGGGATCTACTTAGAAAATTTATATGAGGAGAGGTAAGAAACATTTAATTTCACCATATAATTTTTCTCTTCAAATATAATTTATCATTCAGTGAGAAGTGTTAAATTAATAATAAGAACATCAAAAAATGGGTTGTATGACAAGAATGTCATTATTAGTGACAAAAAAAAATTTACAACCTTTGCATGAATGTAAGGTGAAGGACCCCTCCATACAACTCTAACAGATAGCACTGCTTCCTATAAGATATTAAAACTTATTAAAAGAATTTCTATATTGCCCCAATTGTACTAAAAGCTCTAGCATTAGAAGCTGTGAATAAGAGATATCCACCAGAAGAATGGTTACGTGTCTACACAGATGGATCTACTATTGATAACAACTCAGGATCAGGAATTACATGTGCATTATTTTCATTTTATCAACCAGCAGGATACCACACAACAAATTTTGATGCAGAAGTAACGGCTATTCATATTTCACTCCAACAATTACTATACAGAATAAATAAATTTCAAAATGCAGTCATACTCTCTGATTCTAAGGCAGCAATATATGCAATAAATTCACACAAAATGAAGTTAATACAAAATGATTCAACAACTCCAAAAACTACAGAAAATAATTCAATTGCAATGGATACCTGCACATTGTGGAATTGCTGGAAATGACACTGCTGATTTTTTGCCAAAAAACGCTCCAATCTAATTCAGAATACTACTAAAAGCTTACCTTTTGCATCCATAAAAAGAATAATTAAAGACAAATATAAAATCAAACAAAACCAAGACCTATGTAATAAAGCCAAAGACAAAAAATGGAATATTTTAGTAAAGAAGCCAGATATTATTCCAGAAATTCCACGTAAAACTACAGTAGCAAAATTTAGACTGCTTACAGAACATGACTATTTGGCCAAACATTTATATAAAATAAGAATCTACACGAATCCAAATTGTCCTCTATGCAACAAAGATGAAGAAATGAACGAAGAACATCTACAAACCTGTGAAGTATTTCCTGTTGGATCCACCATAGAGAAATATTGGAGAGCAACAACGCTAATGGCTTCAATGCCAAAGCCCAGCATTTGAAAACAACAACAATATATGTATATTAATTAAATAAAAATAAAACGTAGTTTTATTTGATTTTCATATTTATTATATAATTCAGTGACAGCTGTTTCGGTACACTGTACCTTCTTCAGACATGTTAACAAATTATGAATTGTGTTCCAACTGATCTAAGCAACAATACAACAATATTTATTTAAATTTTTTAATTTAACAAAGGGGATTCATTCAAATCAAGTTGAGAATTTAACAGTTTTTTACTACTTTTAAATTTATTCATTTCTACAGCCTCCAAAAGATCTAACTTCTTACCCTTATCACAAATATGTAAAATTTCAAAATTTGGATCGAAACAATGATTAAATTGGAATAGGTGGTTAGCATATTTTGAATTTTCTAAATTTCTGTTATATGCTCTCATGTGTTCCTTTATCCGAGAGATAAAAGGTCTACCAGTTTGTCCTATATAGACATTGTCACATGTGCCACACTTCAATTTATATACACCTGATAATTTTTCTTTTTTTGTTTTGGTTTTATTGTTTTTTATTATATTTTGTAGAGTTTTATTAGTTTTAAATGCCACATTAATGTTCAACTTTTTGAAGTGTTTAGATATTTTATTTGAAAGTGGGCCTATGTATGATATTACGACATATTTCTTATTGTTTTCTTTGGGTAAAGGAAAAACTTTGTTAATGGCTTTTTTGTAATGAACCTTCTTAATTAAACATTCTATAATTTCAGGGTCGTATCCATTATTAACAGCCAATTGTTTAATAATATTCAATTCATTATTATATTCCAAGGGTGAAAGAGGGATATTTAAAAGTGTATGAATGTAACTATTAAAGGCTGCCATCTTATGAGTATATGGGTGAAGAGAAGAACTGTGGATAGTGGTATCAGTATGAGATGGTTTGTGAAAGATACCAAACTCAAACTTATTATCAATGTGTTTTATTGATAAATCCAAGAAATTTATACTATTATTTGTTTCTAATTCCATTGTGAAATTAATACTTCTGTGAATGTTATTAATAAAATTTAAAAAGGAATTCAATTGTCTTTTGGTTCCTGTGAAGATCTTTTGGAGGCTGTAGAAATTAATAAGTTTAAAAGTAGTAAAAAACTGTTAAATTCTCAACTTGATTTGAATTTGTTAAATTTAAAATTTAAATAAATATTGTTGTATTGTTGCTTAGATCAGTTGGAACACAATTCATAATTTGTTAACATGTCTGAAGAAGGTACAGTGTATCGAAACAGCTGTCACTGAATTATATAATAAATATGAAAATCAAATAAAACTACGTTTTATTTTTATTTAATTAATAAATATGGATTTTCATCAAGTAAACACCAACTCAATTGATTAATATATGTATACTTTAAATGAAGCTTTGTAAATATGGACTTTCTGAGAGAAGGTTTATTTATTCAAAACTTACTATTTGTGCAGATGCTTTCTTTTCTTTATCACTTCTTTCTCTCTCAAAATTCATACTTTTCTTTTCTTTCATTAATTTATCTTTTTCTCGCTTCCATAATAAGAAAACTTCTTCCTGATTAGATCTTGCTCTTCTTATCCCATTCATTATTCTGAAAATACAAAACAAACTTTTTAGAGGTAATAAATGAGTTGGAGAGAATGTTTTAACATCTCACCTCACAAAGTTGTGTGTCTTCACGATACCGGTTTCAAAAGTATAGTATTACTTCCATCTTCAGTCAAATTCCAACTGTTGAAATTTCATCATTAACATCATCTTCTGAACTGCCATCTGGTGTAGATTTTATGAACTTGGAGATTAAATTATTCTCGTTGGGGATATCGAAATTCATTGCTTTATATTTATTCTTCTGAATGTATATCTTTTCCCAAATTGTTAATTCTAAAGATTTCTCCAAATGTTTCAAAAGTTTAGTGTCTTTTCCGATTTTATGATTTTCTAGCAAACGATGAGCTGCAATTGCCGATTTTTCAATTTCACCATTTTTAATATTTCTAAGGTGTTCTTTTGTACGAATTTCTAAATTCCTTTTAGTTATTCCTATATATACTTTATTGCAGTCATTGCAACTGATTTAATAAATTCCAGATTTTTTTACTATCTGGGACATTGACTTTCTTATTGGTTACTAGTAGATTATCCAGGATAAATTTGTTAATCGGTGCTAATGTAATATTAAATTTGTTAAATATTTTTTTTTTAAATTTCTGTGTGTTTCAGGATGGTAAGTAATTTTCTTGAAATGTTTATTTTCTTTTGAATCAGGTTGTAGGGTGGTGTATTCTATAAGTATTTTTCTGTTGTTGGAATATGTTTAATTTATTTATTATTATCTCCTTTCCAAAACCATTTGACATAGCAATGTTTAAAATATGATTGAATTCCTTCTTAAAATATGCCTTCATAAAATCTACACCAGATGGCAGTTCAGAAGATGATGTTAACAATGAAATTTCAAAGTTGGAATTTGACTGAAGATGGAAGTAATACTATACTTTTGAAACCGGTATCGTGAAGACACACAACTTTGTGAGGTGAGATGTAAACATTTTCTCCAACTCATTTATTAATATAAATACCTCATGGTGCTTCCTCCCACTGTAAATTTAATTATACTTTTAGAGGTCATTAAGATTCATACTTGATAACAGGACGGGCTGTTCAGTGTCACTTCACCTTATTTTTACCAGAATTATTTTTAAAAGGAAAGAAAATAATTATAAATAAATTAAAGAAATTCAGACATTAAAAAAAAAAGATTAAGGGCCGCATGCAAATACATTAGTCTCTGACGATTTTATTATTAATTTAACACTTCTCATTGAAGGATAAATTATAATTGAGAAAAATTTTCGCCTAGACCGGGACTCGAACCCGGGACCCTTGGCTTTCCGGGCCAAGTGCTCTACCAACTGAACTACCGAGGCGAGTTACGATCTAGACGCAAATTTTAGGAATTACATCGTACATTAGTCTCTACTCAAATTACTTCCAATCACTGGTGAGCTGACTCACCGTGAGCAATTGCTGAGATCGAATTAACGGCCGACTTACCGGTCATGCATGAAAGTTGACGTTTTCATAATATTGGCAACGAATTACCCAGAATTCTCAGCGATAAAACCACTTCTGTTATTTTCGTCTGCTATAGAGGAACGCATTTACGCTTGCATCCTGCAAATAATACCGTATACAATGACATCTGCGTTGTGCAATATTATGCCGATTCTCCTGTTCTTCCAGTTGAATTATTTGATAGATTCTATCAAATTCCTCTTCTCCGCGTATACCAAAAACATGATCGAAGTCTTCAAGGTCCGACATCTTGGATAAAGCTGCAAAGGTTTCAAACTACATCGGTTCCCATTGGTTCCCTTCGGGATTTTCACGATAAGTTTCTATCTTGAGCTATGATCTTAAGGTACCTCGTCAGGTAGCTTACAATTATTATCGCATGAATAGATTTCTGAGTAAGCAAAATGTATTTGGATAAAACTTTCTCAGCAGAGAACGCCTTTTACTATCTAATGCGTTCAAACATTCGACCCTAAAAGAATATACCTCCCGGCAATCTGATTCAAAGAAAGGAAAACAATTTAAGAAAATTACTTATCATCCTGAAATACATAACAAATTTCAAGAAGTTCAATATTACATCGGCACCAATAAATAAATTTAGCCTTGGTAATCTATTAATAACCAATAAGAAATTGAACACCCAAGATAATAAAAGTTACTGCTGTGGTCTCGAGGTAGCATGCTGCCTTGTCATGCAGCGGGCCCAGGTTCGATTTCTGGTCGGGACAGGCACCTGGGTGAGGTTCTTTTTGGGGTTTTTCCTGATCTGTAAGACAAATTTCAGGAAGCTTAGGGCCCAACGGTCCCCGAAAATCATCACCGGTGTAGAAAGCAACGAGAAGCTACCACACCTATAATTTGCTAGTAATGCTGCAAAGCACAGCATGAATATGCTATGATTGCTGTGAAAGACCTGCCCTCGGGCAGAATTACTGTGGATGGAGATAATAAAACTCTGGAATTTATCAAATTAGTTGTAAAGACTGCAATAAAATATACACAGGAAAAATAGATTAAAATAGGTGACAAAGAGCTGAAGATAATAAACTATGCTGATGACACAGTTGTAATTGCACAAAGTGAAGATGATTTACAAATGCTATTGCACAAATTTAGAATCATTGCAGCAAAATATAACATGAAAATCTCAACAAATAAAACCAAATCAATGGCAATATCCAAGGACCCACGACATGTTAAATTAGAAATAGAAGGGACAAGTATAGAACAGGTCATTAAATTCAAATATTTAGGAATAGAAATTAATAGCAGCAACAGAATAACAGATGAAATCCTCCATCAAGCAAATAATGCAAACAAAATATCGGGATGTTTAAACAATACTGTTTGGAAAAAATAAAAATTTAAGAATAGATACAAAAGTAAGAATTTACAAATCTGTCATAAGACCAGTTCTAACATATGGTTGTGAATGCCGAACAGAAACTCAAAAAACAAAACAAATCAATGAAACAACCAAAATGAAAGTTTTAAGGAAAATTATAAGAAAATCGCTGAGAGAGAAAATTTGCAGCTCTGTTATTAGAGAAGAATGTGAAATTGAACCTATAAACCTCTGGATAAATGATAGAAGACTAAACTGGAACGATCCCATAGATAGAATGGAGAACAGTAGATTAGTGAAGAAAGTACGTGACTGGACACCTCAGCACAAAAGGCCTTTAGGAAGACCACAACTACGATGGAAGGACGTCACCATGCCCCGGACCTGTAGTGAATGAACATGCAACAAGCTGCCAGCTTTCATGTGTAGAGGAAGAAGAAGAAGAAACAAAAAGGAATTTGGACACTCGCACAGAGGAATATTTTAGAAATATTAAAAATGGTGAAATTGAGAAATGAGGTATTGCAGCACATAGTTTGTTGAAGAGTCACATAATTGAAAAAGAGGTCCAAGTTTTAAAATGTTTGCAAAAAGCTTTAGAATTGACAATTTTGGAGAAGATATATATTCAGAAGAACAAATTTAGATCCATGAATTTTTGAATTCCTAATGAACGGGACCTGATCTCTAAGTTCATCAAATCAACACCAGATGACAACGTTATTGAGGGAGATTCCAATGAAAATCTGTTAGTCATAATGTCAGTTGAATATGAGAGAGATGGTTCTCCTGAAAACTGCAGTTTCCGTGTTTAAGAAAACAAACTATGAGGTAAGATGTAAAAAAATGACTCATTCTTCATGAATAATAACCTCATATATTTTTTTTTTTTGCAAATGCCCCAGGTTGTCTTTCGACATTCCTGGTGTTCTCTCCTGGCATGGCACACTTGTTACCCACTTCTTAGGTTGGGGCGCCTGGAAGGCGTTGCCCCGATGATATGATGGGTGATGATAGTGGTGCGCCAGGAGAGTCACTAATCCTAAGCTTAATCTAAGATGAATATGAATGATGATGATTGTGATGGCCATATGATTTTGGGGACCATTTGGGCCTTAAAGTTTTCCTGACATTTGTCTTACAGGTGAGGAAAAACCCCGATAAAAACCTCACCCAGAAAAACAGTCCTGACTGGGGATTGAACCCGGGCCCGCTGCGTGACAAGGCAGCATGATACCTCGAGACCACAGCGGTGGAAGAACCTCATAATATTATTTTCCATATTTAACTGTGAATGTTTTTAGATGTTTGTTTTATTGCGTATCCAATGTAGATTAGGATGCAGATAAAGTTGCAAGTTTTTAACAATGTTTGCATATGGAATTTCTTGATGTTATATTTTAAATTAACACTTTACAGATTTGGACATGTTTTATTTCAGAAAGAAAAGTTAATGCTCGAACCCCAGATCCCTGACTCTGTGTGTCAGTATGATAGCCGTTATATCATCTAAGCTGTTTTAGTTCAAACTCTTTGGACCATGAAGATATATCTGAGGTTAGTGTATTCATTAATTGCATCAGATCTAAAGTGTGTATAAATCTGTAACTTATTTTAATTTTAAAGTTTGATGAAAAAATGGTACATAAAAGGATAGAAAAGTATAAAAAAAACAAAAAATGATAAACAGAAGTACTCTTGAAAAGGAAGAACCACCTATGAAAAAATATAGGAAATTCACATATCACCCTTGGGTACATAATAAATTTCAAAAGATATTTGAGAAGTTTAATATTAAATTAGCACCAAAAAATAACTACAGTTTAAATAAACTAATAAAAACCAACAAAAATGAAAAAACTGATAAAAATAAAAAGTCAGGAATATATCAAATTGAATGCATGGGTTGTGAAAACATATATATATAGGATAAACAAAAAGAAACCTAAAAATTAGAACCAAAGAACACATAAGAAATATTAAAAATGGGGAAATTGAAAAATCTGCAGTTGCTGCTCATGTTTGGTCTGAAAAACATAATATAAATTCAGACGCTAAATTATTAAAACAGTTAGAAAATACAAAGAGCTGACTATTTGGGAAAAAATTTATATTCAGAAGAACAGAAACAGAGTTATGAATTTTGATATACCGTTGGAGCGTGACCTTGTTTGGAGGTTCTTTGGCCAACCACAGGATGGAGCTGACATCGACATCCAGGTCGTGCAACATAATGCAACATAAATAAAACCAGTCTGGACAAGCTGACGATAAAACAGAATTGTTTTGAAACATGTCCAAGAACAAATCAACATTAATATTGAGGTTAGATGATCAGACTAAAAATAATATAATTAAAATAACCTCAAAATATCACTTCCTAAAATTAAATATTAGTTACGCTTATTTCACAAGATGTCATGCGGTCAACACACCAACTTAATGGGACATCTCGTAGGTAACTAAGCTATTACTAGAACAACAAAAGATTGGATCTTTTACAAGCCTGAAAATCTTCAGACTCAGAACCCATGGCTTAAAGTTCCTCCTGGAGGACTTGCTCCTTGCATTTTTCCATCCTAAAAAATATCTATTGACTCTGGCCTGGTTTGAACCCGCAACCTTCGAGACCAGAGACAAGGAACATAACCACCATGGCCGATATATTCTATAAGTTTAACTTTTATAGGAATTAATCACTATGAGGTTTAATTTATGGTAAAATCTAATGTTTCTTACCTCTCCTCATACAAATCTTCTAAGTAGATCGCGATTTCGAGACCATAATGGTCTCATCTTCAGTACTATTTTGGCGACTGATGCTATGACGATCGGAAGAAACTCTTCAAGAAGATGTACTGAAGATGATACCATTATGGTCTCAAAATTGCGATCTACTTAGAAGATTTGTATGAGGAGAGGTAGGAAATATTTGATTTTACCATATTCTGTAAGATTTATTACATCATAATGTATGTGTGTAAACAAGTGTCTTAATGAAATGGTACCATGCATTATGTCCCAAATGTAAATAATACTCACATAGGTAAAACATTAGGCCCTATAAGTATGTGCTATGAATTGCTGTTAGGTAGCTACAAAATGAACTATTGCCATACCTATCTTTTTCAGAAGTGCTATTTTTCTTACTCTTCTGATCCTCTTCTTGCAACTGTTGTTTTCTTTTCTCTTCTTTCCACTTGATGAAGTTTTCTTCAGATTTACGTCTCTGCTCTTCTTTAACCTAAAATGAAATTATTATTATTATTTCAATTAGTTGGCCACGGTGGACTAATGGTTATGCTTCTTGCTTCTACTTCCGATAATAAATAATAATAATAAACTATGTGCTGCTTTTGCTGATTTTTCAATTTCACCATTTTTATGTTTCTAAAGTGTTTTTTTTTGTGAGTGTCCAAATTCCTTTTTGTATTTCCTATATATACTTTAATGCAATCTTTGCAATTAATTAGATAATTAGAAAATCATAGAATTGAAAAAGAAGCTAAACTTTTGAAACATCTATCTAAATCTTTGGAATTAATAGTTTGGAAAAAGATATACATTCAAAAAAACTGTATTAGAACCATGAATTTTGAGTTCCGGGACGAAACAAATTTGATTACAAAGTTCTTTAAATCAACACCAGATGGCATTTTAGGAAATGACCGGCATAATGAAGAATTGACAGTGTGACAACACCTGATGATGGGAATGATGATTTCCGATACCGCAGTTCTGTGTTAAAATAACTTAGATGTATGAGGTAAGAAGAATTCACGATTCATTCAATTTTTATTGAGAAAACCTCATAATATAAATTTTCCAACTTTATTATATGAAATTAGTTAATACAATTTAAGAATAATGTATGTTGTAACTTTTATTTGTGAAATGTTGTTAACTAGAGTCTATATTTATTTTATTATTAATAGGGAACGGATTTTAAGGTGCAAATTTTGGTCGTAAAAGGGGGGGAAAAAGGTTCTGAAAGTACATACACAAAAAGGTGCTGCTAAACAATTGAATTAAAGTTTAAACCAGTTACATGAACTCAGTTTATATAATGTGCACATCATTTTGCATCAAATGTTTCTTCTTCACAGAGTCCATAAGAGGTAATTCATAGTTCTTTAGTTTATTGCAATATTTACTTCGCAGATGGAACATCGAAGAATGATGCCATCAGTTTGGATAAATTGCGTTTTGAATTCTGAAAGTGCATACAACTTATCCTTCTTAACATTCGCCATGTTATTGTTGTGAAAACCCAGTTGTAACACTAATACAAATACGTTGTGGTTAGACTAGTAAAACACAGCCAACAAAAAGTCGGTAGATAGAAAACTGTTAAATTATTGTCAGCAATAACTGAACTTATTTTAAACTGTTCACAGCAACACTGTTGGAATTTTAATTTGGCTTCACAGCTGCAGATTGGCCATTGTTGCTGTGATATAGGCTAAATTACTGGTGGTTTACATAAATTATATTTTAATATTTATTGTGAAATTAAATGTTTCTTACCTCTCCTCACATAAATCTTCTAAGTAGATCGCAATTTCGAGACCATAACTGTCTCATCTTCAGCACTATTTTGGCAACTGATGTTATGTCGCTCGGAAAAAACTCTTCTTCTTCCCTCTGTTGGTGGACCAAAAAAGTACTGAAGATGAGACTGTTATGGTCTCGAAATCGCGATCTACTTAGAAGATTTATATGAGGAGAGGTAAGAAACATTTAATTTCACCATAAATTAAACCTCATAGTGATTAATTCCTGTAAAAGTTAAAAATTATTATTTACTATTGTTGACTTCACACTGCTGATTGGCCATTGTTTCTGGGGTATAAATTACATAAATTATATTTTAATATTTATTTAATATTGTTGACTTCTGATTGAGATTTTAAAAAGCTGTTCAAGAAGAGAAAATATACATTTTTCCGTACAATCTTTAAAAACGTGGAGAAGAGAGTAAGAAAGGGTACTGAAGCATAAAAAATAGGGAAAAGGGGCAAAATGTAGTAATGTCATGAAAAGTGCAACAAATTGTATTCCTTTCGCTTTATTTCATCTTCCTAAATACATATATTGAACTATTGGTATGAAAACAGATAGCTGTTTTTGGAAAGATGCCGCATCTCACAATCGTTTCCCTAATTATTGTGATAATTTATCAACATTAAGATTTGTACGTGAAGCAAATGCGTACCTTTTCTAAGTTTGCCAACTTTTTTTGTTTCTCAATCTCATAAAATTCTTTTCGCTTGCGCGCTTCTTCTTGCTTTCGAAAATACCATTCCTCGTACACAGCACTGGATAAAGTTTTGCGATCTAAGGAATCTAGAAAGGGATGTAATTATTATTTCCTTTATACAGTAAACAATTTCCAGATAAGAAGCAAAACCATAAATAAATAAATGAATTTTACCTTGTGATGATTTTTTACTGTCACCAATTTGATCTTGTAAAGCATTTCTCAAAGCTTTCGAGGGAGAAACTTCTTTTTGTGAGTCTTGTACTGAATGTAGATTCTACCCTGTATAATTGAAAAGATAGCAAATCACATTACATTAAATTATAGCTTGCAATGCACATACTTACTTACTTACTCACTGGCACTATCGAACCCGTAGGTTCATGGCCGCGCGGACATAAGCTCTCCATACATCCCTATCCTGAGCTAATGCTTTCCAATCATTTCCTGTATAATCTACTTCCCTCAAATCATAGTTAATGTCATTCTCCCACCTCATTCTTGGTCTACCAACTGGGCGTTTTCCCTCTGGCTTTCCTACAAGAAGCTTCCATGCACGTCTTTCATTCCCCATACATGCAACATGTCCAGCCCATCGCAGTCTACGAGACTTAACTGTTCTTATTATATCTGGCTTCCTATAAAGACCATGTAGTTCATTGTTATGTAGTCTTCTCCATTTACATGTCTGTTCATCTCTCTTTGGTCCAGAAATTTTCCTAAGAACTTTATGCTCAAATACTCCTAATCTCCTTTTCTCCCTTAAAGTAAGAGTCCATGTTTCGCATCCATATAATATAACTGGTAGAATAATAGTTTTATATATTTTCAGTTTAACGTTTTTTGAAAGGAGTTGGGATGTCAAGAGTCTCTGTAATACATAATAGCACGCATTTCCAGAATTGAGCCTATGTTTAATTTCTTTGTGCATCTCATTCCTATTTGTGATTATTGTTCTTAGGTATTTGAATTCAGCCACTTCCTCAAAATTTCCCTCATTTGTCTTTAGCAAGATGACTCCATACCATGTGTTTATTGCAATGGGGCTGCATTGGTGTATTTGAAGCTTATGTGGGCATTTCTTAAAATTCTGGTAACAATTTAAATCCTCTCACCCCATCAAGGTGATGTTGCAACAAGTATTTTTTTAAAAAAAGATAGATATAGAGAAGAGAAAGTTGGAAAATATCCCCTAGACCTCGAATGCTCTAATACCATCAGAGTCGAAGAAAACAAGAGTTAGCCAAGAGAGGCTAAATAGGAAAGATGATAAGGAAGGTAAACTGATACTGATGGTCAATAAACTGACAGAGAAAGAAAAAAAAACCCTAAGATCTTGAGTGCTCTGATATCATTAGGGTTAGAAGAAAACAAGAGTTTAGTCAAGGAGGCTGTTATAGGAATGTTGGAAGAAAGAACTGAAATAGAAATAGGAAGAAATATCATTGTGGTCAAATCCCACATCAAACACATTGATTTCATAGTTACCAAAACAGTCATAAACATAATATTAATAAATAAATATAAAATTACGTCTTTCTTCTAAATTTATCACTAATATTTTCATCAAACACGAAATAGGTCACAAAAACATTCATTTTAAACAAATTTTTAGCTTTTGAAGTTGTAAATAATTAATAAAACATATATTATTATGTACAATAATCTACAGAATTTATATATCACAACACTTGTATATATCCTATAAAATATGGAGCAATATTTTTTCAATTGCCAACAATGGCCAAAAACAGAATACTATGAGATACATAATGCTAAGAACAATAACATAAGTGAATACCAACATTTTGGCAATTCTGTAAAAAATATCTTTGCTTATGGATAAACATGTGTTTTGACATCTTACAGTTTTTGTCTTTAAAAACCACAGGAATGTTAAACTTTATACTATGGAGTAAAAACATCAGTAACAGAACAAAACAACTAATTTATAAGTCCATACTAGAAAGTATAATGTTATATGGATCGGAAGTTTGGACAATGACAGAACAACATGCCAACAGAATAACTGCAGTTGAAATGGATTTTTGGAGAAGAGCTGCCAGAAAATTTCGACTGGAAAAAATTAGAAATGCAGAAATTAGAAAATGAATGAATGCAGAAATGTTTGTACAAAAATTAGAAAATGAATGAATGCAGAAAGATAGAATACAGACGGCGGAGATGAGGTTCCTAAGACAAGTAAAAGGATGTACAAGACTTGATAGAATAAGAAATGAGGATATAAGAGAAGAATTGAAAGTACAGCCTTTATTGGATAAAGTCACGAATTACAGACAGAAATGGATTGATCACATGAATGGAATGAGTAAGGAGAGATATCCATTGTTAGCTAGAAATTATCAAGCAAGAGGAAGACGTGATGTTGGAAGACGTTGGGCTGATGCATTATGAAGTTGGAACGGGCAATTGCGTAATCCCTGGAGTGATGATGATGATGAACACAGAAAGAAGTACAATGGATGAGATTGAACACAGAAGGCTAAAATGGTATGGACACGTAAGAAGAATGCAGGATGGAAGACTACATGTACCAAAGGCTATCTATGCATGGGAAATTGAAAGAAGAAGCATAAAAGGAAGACCAAGAACAACCTGGAAGAATAACATTCAGAATTCAATGAAGAAATTTGGTGTAACGGATGAAGACACAGAGGACAGAGAACAATGGAGAACTTTAATTAAGGGAAATTTGTGAATTTTAAAATCATTAGGAAGTTATATTATGAGGTTTAATTTGTTGGACGATCGTTTCAAAATATCCAGTAACTCAGTAATTAAAAGAAACCTCATCGTCATCATCATCATCAACAACAAGGATTAAGCCCAATGGCCTGTTCCGATCTCATTATAGGTCGAATTGGTCCTTCCATCTCTTCAATGGACTTCCCAACATTCTTCTCCCTTTTGGTTTATAATTATACATTCTTCTTGGTATGCACTGTTCATTCATTCATAGTGTTATTTCCTACATATATTAAATAGATCTTATTGTTAAGTTTATGATAATTACCTGATAGGTCGAGAGTAATTAACATTTACATCAGCGTCACCATTATTAATTCCAAGATCCTTTGGTTCTAAGCCGAGCAATTTCAAACTACGATGAAAACTTGAAATATATTTTATATTTTGTTCTCCTGATGTCATTTGTTTTCTGGGTGTGGTACAAGAACTGCTGGCAGATCTCTTTCTGGAGAATCTAGTTTGCACTTCTGTCCCACTGATGCTGAAACGCCTGCACAAAGGTAAATAAACATATCAATCGTACCGGTAAACATGACAATGTTTCTAGAAGTGATGTGCATTCAATCATGATAGAGTCTTTATTTAATATTTAATTTTAGGAAGTTATATTTTGAGGTTATTTTAATTTTTATTTTATTTACTTTTATGAAACAGCGAATAAAAGTGAAAATAGGAGAAGAAATGTCAAAGGGAAGAGAAATTGGAAGAGGGGTGCGGCAAGGATATCCTCTATCACCTACTCTTTTCAACATCTACCTGGAATCAATACTAATAAAATTCATTGTTAAAACCGTTGAGGTGGAGAGTCATAAAATAAAATAAGTTAAAATATACCTTCTTAGGTAAAATCCGTCGTCCTCAACTTATAAAACGTATAATCTTTATGCCAGTAGGCCTTTCAGAACATCCGTTCCATCTTCAACATAATAAACGCTGGTCATAGAATGAACTCAATAGAAGACACCCTTACAATAGTACGCAAAGAGGGAAATCCAACCAGAATCAACCTATTGGAAGACCTGGAAATTATCAAGGAAATAGACAACAAGCTTTTGATAAATGAAAGCACTCCCAGACTAAACAACCCACTATACGATATCGTCAGGAAGAAGCTTTAGTCACGATAACACCACATTAGGACCAGCAGCATCAAACACCATACTGGATGCTTAGAGAAGAATGTACTGCTGAAGATGGGACGGATGTCCTGAAAGGCCGACGGCATAAAGATTATACGTTTTATAAGTTGACGACGACGGATTTTACCTATGAAGGTATATTTTAACTTATTTTATTTTATCTACCTGGAAGACCTAATGAAGAACTGCTTCAGGAATATGGGAGACTTAAACATGGGAGGAAGAAGAATAAAGTGCATAACATTTGCTGATGATATGGCTTTGCTAGCAGAAGATGCAATGACACTGAGGAACATGCTGATGGAGCTAAATGACAAGTGCGAGGATTATGGGATGAAGATAAATATAAATAAGACGAAGGCAATGATTATAGGAAGGAAACCAAGGAAGATAAACATGAGGATTAAAGATGAGGCCATTGAGCAAGTGGAGAGCTTCAAATACTTGGGTTGTACTATCTGTAGTAACATGAACTGTGGTCAAGAAGTAAAGCAGAGGATAGCAATGGTAAAGGAAGCTTTCAACAAGAAGAGAAGCATTTTCTGCAGAGCTTTGGCAAGAGAATTACGGAAGAGGCTAGTGAAGTGCATTGTATGGTGCAGAGACTTGGACATTACGATGGAATGTGGAAAAGCGACTGGAAGCTTTTGAGATGTGGATATGGAGAAGAATGGAACATATAGAATGGACAGAGAAAATAAAAAATGAAGATGTGCTAGACAGGGTGGGTGAAGGAAAAACAAACTCATAAAGAAGAGGAAAAGAAATTGCATTGGCCACTGGCTAAGAAGAAACTGCCTGCTGATGGATGCCCTATAAGGAATGGTCAACAGAAAGAAAGTTAGAGTCAGAAAGAGACATCAGATGATGGACAATATTAAAATAAATTGTGGATACAAAAAGGAAAGCTGAGCTAAGGAAGGAGAGAATGTTGAGCTTGCAGTGAAATACCTGCTATTCGGCAGAACACTATATATATATATATATATATCAATAAACATTTTGGTTTATTATTTTAAAATATTGATACGGAATAATTTATTTATAATAACTAACTCTAACTCACTGGCGCTATCGAACCTGTAGGTTCATGGCCACGCGGACATAAGCTCTCCATACATCCTTATTCTGAGCTAATGCTTTCAAATCAAACCCTTGTATAATCTACTTCCCTCAAATAATTGTTAACATTATTCTTTCATCTCATTCTTGGTCTACCAACTGGACGTTTTTCCCTCTGGTTTTCCTACAAGAAGCTTCCATACACCTCTTCATTCCCCATTCGTGCCACATGTCCTGCCTATCGCAGTCTACGAGATTTAACTTATTATATTTGGCTTCCTATACATATCTTCCATCCATAGTAATTCGCAGGTCCTTCACTGCAATCATACGATTTTCATGCTATGCTTGCAGCTTTACTAGGGAATTGTAGGTGTGGTAGCTTCCCGTTGCTTTCCACACCGGTGAAGGATGATGATGATGGTGGCCATATGATTTCGGGGATTGTTTAGGCCTTTAAGTTTTCCTGACATTTGTCTTACAGGTGAGGAAAAACCCCGGTAAAAACCTCACCCAGAAAAACTGCCCCGACCGGGGTTCGAACCCAGGCCCGCTGCGTGACAAGGCAGCACGCTACCTCAGTGGTGGACTTACATATCATATAGCTATTATTATATAGTTTTCTCTATTCACCTGTCTGTTCATCTCTCTTTAGTCCAAAAATTTTCCTAAGAACTTTATTCTCAAATACTCGTAATCTCCTTTCCTCCCTTAAAGTAAGTGTCCATGTTTCGCATCCATATAATATAACTGGTAGAATAATATTTTTATATATTTTCAGTTTAACGTTTTTTGAAAGGAGTTGTGACGTCAAAGATTCCTGTAATGCATGATATGTCTTGGCCTACATGTCAATAATACGAAATTTATATTTACTTACCGAAGCGTGTGTGAAGAACCATTACAGCTCAGCCAATGCCCTCGTTTCTTGAAATTTTTACTGTTTGAATCTTCAATGCCAATTGTATTTTTAGATACAACGTTGTTTGTTTCTCCATTTTGAAGCAGATCAATAGCATCGCCAGGTCTAGAATTAGACCGGTTCTCTTCTTCACTTCCTTCAACATGATATCCTGAAATATTTTCACAGGGTTCATACTTATCTGTACAAATATCCTGGATATTATTTTCATTTGTAGCAACAGCTGACGGCAAGAGTACACCGGTACAGATAGTTCCGGAATTTTCTGTTTGTATCAATGCAGTCATGTTGTCACTTTTCAATAGGAATGTAAACGTCTTGGAATTACGACGTATGGACCTAATATCCCATTTTTAAATAAATATTTGTTGATGCACAACTAAATCGTATATAAGTTCCACGTACTCTAACCTCTTCATTACACAATTTCTTAAACGTTTCTAGTTGCCATGGTAACGGAGCACTGTTTTTCGATTTGTCGATATTCGCGGCGCTGTTTATGAATGTGAAGAGTCCAGGGGGGAAAACCTTGTAAGTCACAATTCTGATTACATAACAGTGAACTACATGGTCTTTATAGGAAGCCAGATATAATAAGAACAGTTAAGTCTCGTAGACTGCGATGGGCAGGACATGTTGCACGTATGGGGAATGAAAGACTTGCATGGAAGCTTCTTGTAGGAAAGCCAGAGGGAAAACGCCCAGTTGGTAGACCAAGAATGAGGTGGGAGAATAACATTAACTATGATTTGAGGGAAGTAGATTATACAGGGAATGATTGGAAAGCATTGGCTCAGGATAGGGATGTATGGAGAGCTTATGTTCGTGCGGCCATGAACCTGCGGGTTCGATAGTGCCAATGAGTAAGTAAGTAAGTAAGTTTATGAATGTGAAGAGTCCAGGGGGGAAACCTTGTAAGTCACAATTCTGACTACATAACAATGAAATACATGGTCTTTATAGGAAGCCAGATATAATAAAAACAGTTACGTCTCGTATAATGCGATGGGCAGGACATGTGGGACGAATGGGGAATGAAAGACTTGCATGGAAGCTTCTTGTAGAAAAGCCAGAGGAAAAACGCCTAGTTGGTAGACCAAGAATGAGGTGGGAGAATAACATTAACTATGATTTGAGGGAAGTGGATTATACAGGGAATGATTGGAATACATTAGCTCAGGATAGGGACGTATGGAAAGCTTACGTCCGCGCGGCCATGAACCTGCGGGTTCGATAGTGCCCCAGTGAGTTAGTTAGTGGGAAATAAATATAAATCGCCTCGCACTGAAGTTAAAATTTGTCTATTTAATAGCCGGAATGTCGTGTCACTGAGAAAGACATCGGGACGCCATGTGTTGAGGGAACAGTAGCCATAACCCATAGAAAAGGTCGTTAAAGGGCCACTTTAATCAACTGTAAATAACGACAAAAATGAAATGCACATCGAACGCAATTCTTCTTTATTTTTATTGAAATAGCCCAGTTAGTAATAAACATATACAATATGAATGTAACTAAAAGACAAGAACAAAGATTGGAAGCAGCTGAGATGAGATTTTTAAGAAATATAGCAGGATATACTCTGCTGGATAAGAAAAGAAATGAAGATATAAGAAAGGAACTAAATATTTTCAAACTTACAGACCGAATAATTAAATATAGGAACGACTGGAAAGAACATATTGATAGAATGCCAGAAGGAAGATTTCCAAAAGTATTGCTAAATTATAAACCGCACGGAAGGAGAAATGTTGGACGCCCACACAGAAGATGGTCTGAACAATTTTAACAATTCTAGCTTTCATGAAACCGGAACGAGCCAACCGGCTTAATCCCTGGATCATGATGATAAGTTGTAAAGAATCTTACTGACCGTTTCTATAACTGGAAGAAATCTCCATCTTTGCTAATAACGTGATTCGACTTTTGTAGTTGGCACTAGTGGAAATATTCTATAATTGCATTTTTTTAATTCATTCATTCATTGTTGAATATTTGTCATTACTGAAGTATTCCAAACTCTTAACGCCGTTAAACTTAGAATTATTTATTATTATTCAAATTTATCGCTCTGAATTAATTCGAATATTGCGGTTTTTAAATCAGGTTTGTCATTTAGTAAATTTTCATAACAATTAAATTGCATTTTTATTTAATTGTACTCCTGCAAATCTGCAAGTAAATATATTCATTGTTGGATAAAGCAGCTCAAATATCAGGATATATGAAAGATTTCATTTGGCGCAACAAACATATCAATAGAAGATGGGCTTTAGTGGTCAGCGTACAGTTCTTGAGGTCCCGGGTTCGATTCCCGGTCAAACCATACGAATTTTTCCTTAAAGGGAAATTTTCCTGTGGTTGCCCATGATCTGAAATTTAGGTTAAGAACTCTCCTGGCTAGGGTAACAGAGTGGTACCCTTGAAAGAGGTAGTCCATTCCAGGGAGTAGGCGCCCCTGCCCTTTTGTGAGCTCCAGGTTCCACTCGCCCAGTGGGTAGTACCTGGGTAGGGCCCCGTCCACAGGGTTACGTGGGGAGAAGAGAAGTCCCCCAAAGCCGTAGTGAAGGCAACTTCTCTAGGAGACGAACACTCCGAAATTGCAGTTCCCTGCCCTCCAGGAAGAGGGGTTTGGCTAGAGGCTGGTAACCTCTACTAGTAAAAAATAACTTACTCATAAACTTCAGCAGAAGAAAAGTCGGATTGATATCCAAAACAAATAACAAAATACACCCGAGATGTGGGCAGACCTAGAAAGAGATGGGCTGAAGTCGGAACGGGTCAACATACCTAATCCATGAATGCAGATGATGATGAACTCTCCTGGCGCTTCATTATCATTTATCGCCCTTCATATCATCGGGGTAACTAAATTCCGCCTTCTAGGCGCCCCAACTTCAGAAGTGGGTTACAATTACGCCAATGCCAAGAGAGAACGCCAGAAATGTCGAAATGACAACCTGGGGCATTGAATAAAATAAAAATAATTAAAAAAATGTCAATATAAAGCAAAACCCGCATATACAAAACGATAGTTCGACCAGTTATCGTGTATGGAGCAAAAACTAAGCTGATAGAACAAAAACTAAACAAATAATAAGCACATGTGAAATGAAAATCTTAAGAACTATTCAGGGGAAAACATTATTTGATAAAATACACAACACAGAAATTAGGGACAAATGCCATATTCAAGACATAACCAAATTTATTATAGATAGACGAAACTATTGGAAAGTTCATATAGAAAGAATGGAAGGCAACCGACTTGCAAAAAAAGAGCTAAAGAAGATAGACCAATGGACGGGAGAAGAACAAGAGGAAGACCAGCCAAAGGATATAGACAGTGGATGCACATCCAATACGTCTTCCTCAGGGAAATAAACAGGATGCTAATCCTACAAATTACGATTAATAATAATAATAAATAATAAAACAAGCATACTCTTACCCAGCACCAGAGCATCTGAGCAGCTGCTAGCAACATTGAACAGAAAAAGAGAAGAAATACATCCAGAATTCTACAGCACCGGGGCAATGGTGGACCGTGCGTGGACAAAAGAAAATTTAGAAATGAGTCACGTCATCACTAGGTTGGCAGTCCATGGATTCCACCACCTGATATGCAACAACAAAAAATTTCATGAAGCAAATATAGACCGTAAATGTACGCTATGCGAAAAATCGTGTGACCGATATCACATTGAGCTATGCACAAAAAGAACAAAGACAATTTGTGAATATGCAAATATGTAAATTTAAAATGTATTCTATTTTAATCCTGGCTATTTGGCTGCAATAAAATTATTATTATAATAATAATAAAATTGTTGGATTGTTTGTTGTTTTCTGATTTTCGTTTGTCCAATGCCACCAGTTGTCTTCTATAACATTTCTTGCTGTTTCCCCTGGCATTGGCGGAATTGTATTCAATTTCTTACATTGTGGCACCTGGAAGACGGAGTTACGTTACCCCAATTATATGATGGGTGATATACATTAGTGGATTTTGGTGTAATGCCAAAATACTAATTTTTACTCATGTTATAGAAATATCGCATAATTAAAAATATATTTAAACATTGAAAATGCTCATTTTTATGGGCTGGTCAACTACAGCTAACTGTGAAAAAATGGCACAGTATAATGGATAACACTGGTCAACATGATTTGTTTCTCATGAGTACCAATAGTTGTACTTAATGCAGTTTTTTATCGTGTTTTCAAATATGTATTCGGAATTTCTCCATCATCCACAGTTTTTTTTATTTCAATTTCAATTAATTGATTTAAATAATTATTTTTTTAATAAACGTATTTTCGTCCATTTGTCCATTGTAAAATAAAACCAAATGAGCTAACTCAGGAGATTTCAGCTATGGAAAATATATATCAAGACAAACGGAATCCTGATATGCTGGCCGATTATTGTTGGACCATCAAGACGGATGCTCCACAGGCGAAATATAGCAGAAAATCGTCATTTCTTACTTTCAAAGTGAGTCCGAATGTTAGAATATTGTGTAGTTACGAATATAGAAAATATTAAAGTGTTTGAAATTATAAATTCCTGTCTCTCGAAAACCTTACGTGATGGAGAAAACCCGATATCATATTTGAATTCAGGAGAAAAAACTACTATCAGAATCAATTTTTTTCTGAGACAAAAAAAAAAGTTTATTTTTTGTTGTTCAGTGTTATTGGAGCAAATTGGTTCTCTAAGGAAATGCTATTTTTTTTATTCAATGCCGTATGTTTGTCATTTCGACATTCCTGGTATTGACGTGTTGTAACCCATTTCCGAGGTCATATTCCCATTTATTAACTAAACGTATGTCTTATACTAAAATCTGATCCATTGTAAACCTATCTACTATAAATCCACGTTGATTACTTCGTCAATATAGGGACTAACAAGTGCTAATAAATTTGTTAGAGTTTTGTGCAAAGTTGAAATTAATGAGATGCACCTGTAGTTACAATCATTTTATCTCTTTCTTATAGACAATTCTTTGCATTCATTTGGAAGTCTCTTTCCCCAAATCATATTAAGCAACCGATATATATATATATATATATATATATATGTGTGTGTGTGTGTGTGTGTGTGTGTATCCATCCATCCATAGTAATTCTGCCCGAAGGCAGGTCCTTCACTGCAGTCATAGCATTTTCATGCTATGCTTGCAGCTTTACTAGGGAATTATAGGTGTGATAGCTTCCCGTTGCTTTCCACACCGATGAAGGATGATGATGGCCATATGATTTCGGGGACCGTATGGGCCTTAAAGTTTTCCTGACATTTGTCTTACAGGTGAGGAAAATCCCCGATAAGAACCTCACCCAGAAAAATTGCCCCGACCGGGGATCGAACCCGGGTCCGCTGCGTGACAAGGCAGCACGCTACCTCGAGATCACAGCAGTGGATATATATATATATATATATATATATAGGGTGTTGCAAAAACACCGACAAGGGAGGTGAGGTGGTATATTGAGATATGTTGATCATTTTTAATAAGGTACCCATGTCCGGAAATGATGCGTTTTCACACTATGACTAGTTAATTATGTCACAAGATCAGTGTTAGTTCCAAGGATTTGAAGACTCATTACTTGACAACACCTCACAGGTACGGAACCTATGATACGTGGCTTCGCAACGGAATGTGGCTGCAGCACGACGGAGCTCCAGCTCACTTCCATGTCAATGTGAGGAGACATTTGGATACCACGTATCCAGGTCGATGGATTGGAAGAGGGGAACCAGTCTCATGACCTCCGAGATCACCTGATCTTAACCCTCTCGACTACTTTTTGTGGGGCGACATGAAACAGTCTGTTTATCAGACTCCAGTAGAGTCACATATGTATCTTACAGCCCGAATCCACGCTGCTGCACAAATAATCCAAACGAGGCCAGTCGTATTTGAACGTGTGCGCCAATCACTACACCGCCGATGTACGCTCTGTAATGAGATGGGAGTGGATTTTTGAAAACGTGATGTGCAGTATTGTCAAGTATTGAGTCTTGAAATCCAACTAAAGGAACTCTTGAGAAGTTAGCTACTCATAGTGTGAAAACGCATCATTTCAGGGCATTGGTACCTTATTAAAAATTATCAACATATCTCGATATACCACCTCACCTCCGTTGTCGGTGCTTTTGCAACATCCTATATAAATAATTTTTTTGGAGGGGGATCGAAGACAGAGGCCTGTCAGTATTTCATGAAGATTAAACATGTACCATACATATATTATGAATTTCGACCACAGAAAAGCAGGGATATATGCTAATTATAACAATCTCATTAATAAAAAGCGAGCTCTTGTTAAGGAAGTGTAGCAAATATAACTACACGCTTTTTGAGCATTTCTTTTTCTGTCACATTCCTGCCATTCTCAAGTTCTATGGATTGGATCCCTCGAATGGTTGCTTTCCGCGCCTGTGCTCATATTTAACAACTTAAAATTTGCATGCAGAGGAATAACACGCTAAAAATCCTATTATTATTATTATTATTATTATTATTATTATTGTTATTATTTTTTATTTTTTTTATTATTATTATTGTTAATGGCTCTTTAGAGAATAAGGAAGGCTTACAACTCAATGGTATTAATAAGCTGTTAGTTTATGCTGAAGATGTATTATTGGCCGATAACGAGGAGATACTAAAGGACAACACGCACACACTATTGAGTAACACTAAGAAATTAGGACTGGAAGTAAATATCAGTAAAACTAAATATTGGTCACACGTAGAAATTCATTATATAATGGAAATGGACAGCTAATGATAAATGATGAAAATTTTGAGGAAGTGGCTGAATTCAAATACCTAGGAACAATAATCACACATAGGAATGAGATGCACAAAGAAATTAAACATAGGCTCAATTCTGGAAATGCGTGCTATTATGCATTACAGAGACTCTTGATGTCCCAACTCCTTTCAAAAAACGTTAAACTGAAAATATATAAAACTATTGTTCTACCAGTTATATTATATGGGTGTGAAACATGGACTCTTACTTTAAGGGAGGAAAGGAGATTACGAGTATTTGAGAATAAAGTTCTTAGGAAAATTTTTGGACCAAAGAGAGATGAACAGACAGGTGAATGGAGAAGACTGCATAACAATGAACTACATGGTCTTTATAGGAAGCCAGATATAATAAGAACAGTTAAGTCTCGTAGACTGCGATGGGCAGGACATGTGGTACGAATGGGGATTGAAAGACGTGCATGGAAGCTTCTTATAGGAAAGCCAGAGGGAAAACGACCAGATGGTAGACCAAGAATGAGGTGGGAGAATAACATTAACTCTGATTTGAGGGAAATATATTATACAGGGCATGATTCGAAAACATTAGCTCAGGATAGGGATGTATGGAGAGCTTATGTCCGCGCGCCCATAAACCTACGGGTTCTATTATTTTGTGACTATTTAAATATGTTCACTAAATAATAAGAGAAATAAAAAAAGCTTAAAACCTATAAAATAATAAATAAAAAATCTACAAATATTGATAATTACAATTTAGATATATTCAACCTTAAATTGTTAAAGTGATCCCACAACAGGTCCGGAGGCCCTTGGGGTAGTAGGAGGTTAAGGCTCCCACTTTTTTCTAGACAATCAGCACTTTATGTCAGCAGGGTTGTCAGCCCTGCGTGACGGCCGCCTTTACCCCCAGAACAAGCGTCTGGTACTCATTTCAGTTAGAGGCTGAGTCGACCCCAGTGTCATAGTGCCGCCAGAGGGTTTGGGTCAGTTTAAAAATCCTGACCCCAACGGGACTTGAACCCTCGACCCTCCGGCTTGTAGCTCAGTGCCTTAACCACTACGATACGGCGTGCCCCCAAACTTAAATTCTACCCCCCTTAAAAATAAAACTTTACAAGGATTATAAAACCAGTGCCTGTGAGTTGGTTGGTTAAGTCTTGTTCTGAGATATATTATAAAATTCAGCATACTTTTTATTGTGTAAGATTTGCAGACATATTTGAAAAGTACGTTTTGGATTTTAGTCCCGCCTACGTTCTACGTTAATTAATACACCCACGTGCTCGTGAGTTTTTGGACGTACTTAACAATAACTTTTTTTTTACACATTCTTTACTCGAGTAGCAGCTTTCTCTGTAATCTGCAGTACGTATCGCCCAAGGGCGTGTACGGAGAAATAACTCTCTCAAGACATATAAAGCAAAGAGATCGTCGATTGTCGACTATTGTTGTATCTACATCCAGCGGACATGGATACTCAAGTAAGTGGTTCTTCATTCATTGTCGTGTTTTATCAATAAATAATAGTTGATTATATCAATAACTAGTTTAGATAATGCTGTCGAAACTTGTTGATTATTTTAATATTGTAGTTCGGAGATTTGGGTTTTATTTATTACCATAAGTAATGTCACGAGTGATTTCCAATTTATGTAGAGAATTTATAATCAAGAGTAGCATTTGTTAGGACTATTTAACGAATTAAATTAAGCTGTTTACTCACAAATCATTATTTAAATATAGTCATTTTAAAATATTTATATATTTAATGTAAACGGCGATGTTTGAAAACAAATGATAAATGTTTGATTATGATCTTGTTCGTCACTGCAACTAGATCATATTTATTGCCAAATAGGATCGCATATTGTAAGAGTGCACCCTAGTGGAGAAAAAATGAAACACATCAAACTGTATATTATAACCAACATTATTGATTATTATTTTTAAGGAAACAACTCAGTAAAATCATTATTTAAAAACACAATTATTGAACACACAATTATCAAATGTGTAGTTCGAAGGAATCTGTTCATTATTTGCTATATTGAAGTATCTGGTCCAAAGTCAATCACTGAAAAAATAATGCTCTGATCTGTTCAAAATATTAAAAAGGATGGATTTTCTTTATTTTGGTAAACAAAATTCGATAAATATCGATGTGAAACACGACTGTGATTGGTTGTAAAACAAAATTCATTGAAACATGATTGGTCATTGACTGCCATTTGCGGCATGAGTTAAATAGTCTATATAACACCGGCCATTGCAGTAAAATATTAAAATAATTGTTTATATAAATAACTAGTATTGATAATGACAGCCTCGCTATCGAAACGCGTTGAGTATTTTATTATTTTAGTTTGGTGATTCGATTATTATTGATAATATGTAATATATTTATCGTCACCAAGAAGATGCTATATAATATTCCTTATTATTATTATTATTATTATTATTATTATTATTATTATTATTATTATTGAATCTCCAATAATATGAACCCTATTTCACTATCCGGTATGTTAGGGTTTTAGTTACAATACAATTAATTATTTACATTAATTTATTTTTGAAGAGAAAAATTTTCGCCTAGACCGGGACTCGAACCCGGGACCGTTGGCTTTCCGGGCCAAGTGCTCTACCAACTGAGCTACCGAGGCGAGTTACGATCTAGACGCAATTTTTTCTCTTATGTACGTTGTAATTCCCTCGCGCCAAATGCTTGAAACCATAGCTTCTATCTTTGCAAATGGCGGCTTCTTAGTTAAGAAGACATTTATTGGGAATTTAACACTACTTTATAGCCAGTAGGGCTTCTATTGACGATTTTTATTATTAATTTAACACTTCTCATAGAAGGATAAATTATATTTGAAGAGAAAAATTTTCGCCTAGACCAGGACTCGAACCCGGGACCCTTGGCTTTCCGGGCCAAGTGCTCTACATTAATTTAGATCATTGTTAAGGGGACCCGGAAGGCCAGATGTGATGAAAAAATGCATTTTCGTTTTTTTATCAATTAAAATAGTAGAAAGATTGCTCTTTAATATGGTATAATTATCTTGTTTCTAAGTGTGTTTATTATTTGTTATAAATATTCCCCGTCCCTTTAAAATGTGGGCGTCAACTCTCTCCCATAGTTAGCATCATTTTTTCAATATATAAACAACATTTTCTTCTAAACTATTAAAGCTAGAGACCAGGGCTTCAATATACAGTTGTTACCATATTGATGTTGTGATAACTCAGTAATTAAAGCATTTAGGTTGCAAAATACACTGTAAAAAACTGAAAGAAAATATTTGTAAAGAAAAAGAAAATATTTATGATATAAATGCATATCTATATAAATCCTTATGGTAGAAGGCTCTAAATATATGAACGTTTCCACTGTAAAAATGTCAACTTGATAGGATTAATAGTTCAGGAGAAAATGTTCCTTACATTTAACATTATAAGTATAGGGTGTTCCGGGTCCCCTTAATTTCTAGCGTTACATATCAACAATAATGTAATGCAATATGAACAAATCAATAAATAAATTAACAAAACAAAAACTAACTAGAACCTCTTAAAAATGCGATAAAGTCACACAGCTTCCCGTAGCAGCACTTCTTATATAAAATATTTGACAAAGACAGTTGAAATCTATTTTGGCAATAACCTATCTTTTTAAATAAATTCATGTATTTTGGAATCAAATGCGGGACACTCAAATAACAGATGTGAGATAGTCTGGCTGGAGTTTTTGCAAATACAGGTATCCGTACCTATTTTAAATCGTTCCAAATAATGTCCAAATTTACCGTGTCCAGTCATAAATTGTGTTAATACGAAATTGGTTCTACCTATTTGCACTTTATTCGGTCAAACACAGTTGGGAAAAGTAATCATAGCATTTCTTGCTATGCTTTGCAGCTTTTTAACTTGGGAATTATAGGTGTGGTAGCTTCGCATTGCTTTCCACACTGTGGATGATGATGATGGCCATATGATGTTCGCGGACTGTTTGAGCCTCAAAGCTTCCTGACATTTGTCTTACAGGTGAGGAAAAACCCCGAAAATTGCTCACCCAGGAAACTTCTCCAGACTGGAAATCGAATCCGGGCCCGCTGCGTGACAAGGCAGCAGGCTACCTGAATACCACAGCGGTGGACTAAATAAATGTAAAAAATAAAAATATATAAGAGCAATATTAATTATACATATGCCTAAATGTTTCTAATCTACATCTTCCTTGTAAAAGTGCCTTAAAACAACTTAACATAGGGGAAGTATATATGTTGCAGTTTACAGTAAAACCATTTTAGGCATAGCTTCTGCCCCCAAAGACCAAAAAATACTGTTTACATCATTATCTGATATCAAATAAATAAATATATATATATATATATATATTAATATATTTATTTTCATACATTGCTTCATTGCCAAATGTCAAAAATATATTTATAACATCTATATGTACAAGCGTTACTGCTATAAAGTAAATATTCTCTTTAAAATTTGCTTAACTGTTATGTTAGCTGCTAGATGTCAGCCGGAACAAATTTCCGCTACCCCTTGTGTGAATTGAGAATACTACATGTATAAGAAAAATATATGTTTGTGTTGGAATTGTTGGGTAGCTCAGGTCGTTAGAGCGCTAAACGTACAGAGTTTAGAGACTCGGGTTCAAATCCCGACTCAAGCATTCATTTTTCATTTCATATATATATATATATATATATATATAAACTTCGGGTAATTTGGACTCCTGTTTTGAATTCGTTGTTTTTCTTCTTTTAATTAAGGGATTTGAATTTTGTTTAATTACAATGATTATCATTAGTGTTGTAACTATGAAATAGCATTGTTATTTTATTCAAATATGGAAACATCTTCATAATTTATAAACTTTTTTACATTACAAGAAAGGTCCACTTTAACCTCCGTATTCAGATAAAGTGGACCCCAGAGTCAACCTTAGCTTTTTGACTGCGTTTTAGTTTATTTACTCTATTAATTTACACAGACAGGCACAGATTAATCTGAAAGTATTTATGACTGATCATAATTAAAAAACGTTCATATTTATGTAATGTTTTGAAAAATTATTGTTGATTATGCACATGTCATTCAACTGCAGAAAGCGATGGTCTTTGGTTTGGTAAAATTACAAGGATAACTAACTCTAACTCACTGGCACTATCAAACCCGTAAGTTCATGACCGCGCGGGCATAAGCTCTCCATATATCCCTATTCTGAGCCAATGTTTTCCAATCGTCTCCTGTATAATCTACTTACCTCAAATCATGGTTAATGTTATTCTCCCACCTCATTATTGGTCTACCAACTGGGCGTTTTCCCTCTGGTTTTCCTAGAAGAAGCTTCCATGCACCTCTTTCATTCCCATACGTGCAACATGTCCTGCCCATCGCAGTCTACGAGACTTAACTGTTCTTATTATATCTGGCTTCCTATAAAGCATGTAGTTCATTGTTATGAAGTCTTCTGCATTCACCTGTCTGTTCATCTCTCTTTGGTTAAAAACTTTTTTTAAGACTTTATTCTCAAATACTCGTAATATTTCTCCTCCCTTAAAGTAAGAGTCCATGTTTCAAACCCATATAATATAACTGGGAGAATAACAGTTTTATATATTTTCAGTTTAACGTTTTTGAGAAAAGTTGGGAAGACAACAGTTCCTGCAATGCATAATAGCACACATTTCCAGAATTGAGCCTATGTTTAATTTCATTCTGTGTCTCATTCCTGCTTTTATTTATTGTTCCTAGGTATTTGAATTCAACCACTTCCTCAAAATTTCCCACGTTTGTTCATTAAGTCCATTTCCATTATATAATGTATTTCCAAACAAAGTTAGGCTGAGAGGAGTGATATGTAGTGAAGAAGCATTCTAGCGTTTAGTGCTGCTTGAGGGATCACGTTCGAGACATCAGTATGAAATTTTTATGAAATCGATAGTTGGAGTCGCCATTGGTACACGCGCCACTGACCACATGTTAATTCTTCGAAAATAAATCTTAAAATTTCTTATTGCGGTTCGCTGCCCTTCTCCACTTTCAAATTAATTCTCTCCACTGCACTGAAACTGAAACAAATTGATTTTTATGAGGTAATTTATGTAGTTTCAATGAATATAAGATTTATTTTAATTAATTTTTTTTTATTAGACAAAGGATTTTCTCTACATTACAGTAGTTATCCTTCAGCCGAAACATAGTTTGCTCCGCCACAGATTTCTATCCTCAGCATATTCTTCTTTGAGATCATTGCTGACCATGTTTTTTCTCACTTCATCCATCCATCCACTGTTCCCTGGGTTTCCTGTCTTCTTATTACCCTATTCATTTTATTATATTTTTATGATTTTGAATCAATGGCATACATAACTTATAATTCTGCAGAGTTTGTGGTGATAGCCATACACTGTCAGTCTTATTACTGCACTGCGTATCTTGTTGTTTGGTCCAGTCCAGTCCCGATTGATCATTGCATCTGTTGCATAAAAATCGTCCGGTATTTATTTTCTCTTATCTCCTTCATTATAGTTTTCTGTTTAGTAGCTGGTAGCAGGAACTTTGTGCGTAGATCTTCCATGAGGAAAGTCTCCCGTGCTAATTCATATGCAAGTCTGGATGGAGCAAATTTCGAGATCCCCATTGCTGCTTTTAGGAATCTTGCTTTCACTTTTTCTAAGGTGTTTAAGTCTCCGTTACTGAGGTCAGTCCAAATGATTTCTATTCCATATGTTAAGATGGGAAGTATTTTGGCCTCAAAAAGTTTCATGGTTGTTGCAAGTGACAGCTGTGTGTCGTATATGGCAAATATAGTTGCTGCGGCTCTCTCTTTCGTTTGCATTCTGAAGGATTTGGCTGTTTTTGGAGTGTTACTCCTAGATATTTGAAGGCGTTTGTGATTTGCAACGGGTTGCCCTGGAGTTGTATGTGGTGGCCATAACTTATAATTCGCAGATGGTCAAGTGGTGGTCACTTCAGGATGTGAAGATTCAAACCACATGGGTAGGAAACTAGAGGAAGATACTCAAGATGGTGTTTAACAATTAATTATAATAAAACAGAATTTATGAGCACAGATCTTTCCGAGGAATTAGAAATAAATGGAAGAAAGATTAAAACAATGGAATATTTTAAGTATTTGGGATCAATAATTCAAAATGGTGGATCATCTGAATTAGTCATCGAAAAAAGTATAATAGAGACAAAGAAAGTTATTGATAAATTATTTTATATTTTATGGAGTAGGAATATAATCAAGTGGACTAAATTATTAATATATAACACAATTGTGAAGAGTATTTTATTATATGGTGCGGGACGTTGAAGCAAAAACACAGAAATAAATTATTACTCACACAAATGGACTTTTTAAGAAGAACGGAAAGAATATCAAAATTAGATAAAATAAAAATAATATAAGAGAAATAATGAATGTAGAAAAAGATATTGTACAAGAGATTGAAGAAATCCAACTAAGATGTTATGGACATATAATGAGAAGAAGGGACACAGAAACAAACAAAGAAGTATTGAAATGGATACCTCCTGGAAAAGGGAAACGTGTAGAACAAAGCCAACGTGGATAAAGGGAATTCAAGACAACATGAAGAAGATAATATGACAGAAGCAGACACACAAGACCGGGAAGTGTGGAAGAAAACAAATTGTATATTTAGGTAGAAGATACCTGTGTAAATAACAGAAGCAATCCTGAAAAAAAAAAGAAAGAACCAATGTCACTGTTATGTTCTGCAAATACACTTCGTAAGTACGAGAAATCAGTCACTTGTTCTATAATTTTTCCATCAATCTCTATTTTCACCCGTTGTAAGTTTTTTCCACACATTGCCATTGTTTTAGATTTTGAAGTGGAAATTTTCGTAATATATTTGCTGGAAATTTTGAATAATTGATACGCTGCTATTTGTAAGCTGTCTTCGGAATCTGATAATGTTATTTGATCATCAGCATATAACATTGTTTGAACTGTTTTATTTCTAGTTATCGGTATTCCACTGTTTACTATTTGTTTCCATTATTTAACTATTCTGCTAATATATATATCCATCCATCCATCCATCCATCCATCCATAGTAATTCTGCTCGAGGGCAGGTCCTTCACTGCAGTCATAGAATTATTCATGCTATGCTTTGCAGCTTTACTAGGGAATTGTAGGTGTGGTAGCTTCCCGTTGCTTTCCACACCGGTAAAGGATGATGATGATGGCCATATGATTTCGGGGACCGTTTATGCCTCAAAGTTATCCTGACATTTGTCTTAGGTGAGGAAAACCTGTATATAGATAGATCATCGGTTGATTAATGTCTTTGACATCGTCCGATTCCTAATAGCCAATTTTGTCGGTCCATCCAATCTCCTGGTTATAGATGTTTCTCCTTCATGTATAAATATATTCCCTGACTCCAGGAGGTTTTAGGTCTTCCTCTGCCTCGTCTTCCCTCAGGTTTCCATTCCAAAACAGATTTTGGTAGCCGATGCTCTTCCATTCGCTGGACATGTCCGTACCATCTTAATTGCTGAGTTTTTATATAATCTAATATATATATATATATATATATATATATATATATATATATATATACTAGAAGTCCCGGCCACGCGTTGTTGTGGCTAAGGTATACGTTAAAAATTTAAATTAAGTTGCTGTCTTTCAGCCAGATTACTTAAAACTAATACTTACACACGAAATTAATAATATTGAAAATAAAATAAACACTGAACACACTTAAATTATGAAATAATCAATATTTGCAATTCAATTGAAATTCGCGGTTGCAACAAAAAGCACAGCCATCTGGAGCTCTCTTTGTTAAATAATAAACCAATTACCTTACACCGCCATCTGTTAGAATAGTATGGAACTCACAGATAATTACACCGCCACCTGTTAGAATCGTATGGAACTCACAGATAATTATAACTCTTTGTTAAATAATAAACAAATAATTTGCAATAAAAAAATAATGCGACTATAAATTTAGTTATAAACTACCCTATGTCTCAAGTTGGATCAAACTGCACATAGTGTGCAAAATTTTATTAAAATCGGTTCAGTAGTTTAGGATTCCATCGCGGACAAACAACGTGACACGAAATTTTTACATATTAAGATATATATATATATATATATATATTGATTAAGATTGGAGAAAGTCCACAACCTTGTCGAACACCTTTGCTTGTATAAATGTTCTGATAGCTTTTCATCTGGTAATTGAATTCCGATTTTAGAATTTTGGTAGAAACTTTGTACGTCTCCTATTATACTTGCTATATTTCCTTGACAAGTGTATTATTTTATAGAATAAAAAATGCAATTATTTTAAACACGTTGTTATTGAATGAATATCATTGAACCGGAACAGTTTTCCAATAAAATTAGAGAGAAAGCAAGTGGTGTGTTAAATTTCACCTCCCATATTAAGGTACAATGTAATCATTTGCATAAACTTAGCAAAAATGTGATATCTGACATTCGAACGGCTGTTCTTGTTTACAAGGTTACTTAGTGGCAAAACAATTACGCAAGTGCGTCCAGTCAACCGTAATGTTGTAAGAAAGTCCTGGGATCATTCAACCGAACAATATTCACATTTTTAATCTCAAGGAAACAAGGGATGACGGAAAGATAATATGAAAACATTTACATTATTTAGATGATAATAATAATAATAATAATAATAATTTTTTATATACAGAATTTTAATGTTTACACATCTTTCTGTGCCTAAAGTTTTATTTTTCTTCTCCACTCGTCTCTCTCCATCCAATCCATGTCCTCCAGTCCTCTTGCTCTCATTCCAGTTCTTATTTCCTGCATCGACGAGTTTCGAGGTCTTCCTCTCCTCCTTCTTCCAGGCGGACACCATTCCAATGTTTTCCTGGGTAATCTTTCTTCTTGCATTCGTCGTACGTGCCCATACCAATTTAATTGCTTATACCGTATATAATCTACTATTGAATAACCAATATTCATTTTTTCTCTTATGACAGTATTTCTTATTTTGTCTAATTTTGAACATGTTGCTGCTCTCCTCAAGAAATCCATTTCCATCGACATAAGGTTTGGTTCTAAGTTTTTGTTGAATATCCAAACTTCAGCTCCATATGTGACAGCACTTCTCACTATTGAATTATATATTTGTAACTTATTTTTCCTGGTTATATGTCTGTTCCATAAGACTCCATTCATCATTGCTGTTATTGCTCTACCTTTATTTATTCTGTTCTTAATATCACTTTCTTGTTTATCCTCTTTATCTAATTTTACTCCCAGATACATACATTCTTCACATCCTCTAATATACACCTTTTCATCTTCTAATATCAAATCTTCGGTTTCGGCTCCACATCCCATATAAAGTGTTTTTTCTAAATTTATTTTTAAACCCCAGTTATCGTATTCGTTCAATAATTTCCTGAATATAAAGAATAATAATAATAATATATTTATTTTACCTGGCAGAATTAAGGCCTTGTCTACCACTCAACAAGGTTAAAAAAATTACAAGATAGTATATTACGATGCAAGGTTGGGAAGTGATATTTACAGAATCAAGGAAAATGTTTAAAAACCGAGCGATAGCGAAGATTTTAATTTCCGAGACTCTGTAAAACACTTCACAAACAGCGTTGTACATTATTTTTTGCACGATGGTGTTTTCAAAATAATAAATAATTAATTAAATAATAATAAATAGCTATTAGATTAATATTAAATCAATGTTTTATTATTGCGGAATGCCCATTGAATTAGACATATTTCAATGTTTTTTTATATGTTTTGTAAGTTATTTTTTTCTGTCTGACCAGCCTCATGGGCTAATGGTCAGCGTGCCTGACTCCAGTTCATGAGATCCTGGGTTCGATTATCGGTCAGACCTTAGGAATTTTTCTTAAATCCAATTATTCCTATCGTTTCCCATGGTATGGAATTTAGGTTAAGAACTTTCCTGGTGCTTTATTGTACTTGATGACCCATCATAACGGGGCAACGTAACTCCGCCTTGCAAGTGCCCCAACCTAAGAAATTGATTAAGTTTCGCCATTGCCATAGGAGAAAGCCAGAAAAATCATAAAAGACAACCTGGTGGAATTGGAGACTGAAGTTTCCATTAAGCGCAGTGAGAATTTTTTTTTCTAAGTCCCAGGCAAACACCATGCGCATGCGCCAACAGGGTTTTATTTTCAAATTATTTCCCACCATTTACAATAAATTTTAATTTTTTTCTAACAATTGTTTCAATATATCTTTCTATGATATTTAACTACATACATAACATAAAGACATGGCAGCCATATTGATTTTAACGAATATTCTATACAACACATGTTCCAGTGCAGCCAACATAGAGTATTTACTTCAAAAGTTCAGATCTTACTATTTATTTTTCGGCGTTGCATTCTTTCACAGGTTAGAGTGCTTAAATTGTATGTTAGCTTTTAAAAAACTCCTGGCGCGACAGGCCTAGAAGACCCTTAGCCTACCAGCCATCTGCTGGCCTCACATCCACATGTGTCAATCACATAGGTAGATGATCATCAGCAAGTCTAGATGTGACATCTGGTCAGCATGTCGAGTCCATCAACCGTTATAGCTGGTTTTCTCAACCTGGAGCCGCTACTTATTGTAGCTACCCAAATGCCTCAGGATACTGGGTGGACACTGGTCCCATACTGGCCGAAATACCATGAGAAAATTTCTTCCTCCATGGAGACTCGAACCAGCGCAAGTCCCGTAGCTCTGCGCCAATGCTTCCTGCCTTAATCACTCGGCTACGACGTGGGACAAGTTAGCTTTTAGGTTGGTTAAATATCGTATGTAATTATGTTGGCTGCATCGCATGATTCCGCTTCGCGTTTGTTGACGCATGCGCGCGGTGTCTGCCTGGAGCTTAGAAAAATTTCTCACTGCGTTTAATGGAAACTTTACCCGGAATTGGATAAAAAACACTTTTTTTAGTTAATTCTGGTGATTTTATGGCAATTTTGTTCGCTCTGCAGGTAGAAGTCGGTACTGGGTGCCTATGGTACTTACTGGTTGTTTGAATGAACGAGACAATTGTATGTGGAAGTTAAGTACCGTAACTTGGAACACGCACGCATGACGTAATACAAATTCCACACGAGGGGAAGGAGTCATTTGTTACGCTTCTGTTAACAATAATCATTGCTAGAATACATAATAAAGTATAGTTATTTAATTTTTGGAGAAAGTAAAGCGAAACCAACCTGATGGAACGAATCATGCACCATACCAACACGTAATTTTACGATAATACCTTGATTGTATATGCGGAATTCCTACTTACTTACAGTTTTTTACTTCCCGATTTAATTCTTAAAATAATGATTTTATTGAAACACAAAAACCAACAACTGATTTCAGGAGCGTAACTAACGGCGCTGCAGATACCGTAATGCGGAAGATTGCCATAAAGTGCCGACATAAAAATAATATAATTTCCACTATTTTCATTAATTATTAAAATATCTGATTAATGAAATATACTTGATAGGAACGTATGATTAAAACAATATATTGTATTGTTAAAAGTGAATATATAGTGAAATTAGACTTATATTTTTTGAGACTTGATTTAATAATCATCATCATCATCATCCACGCAAGTGTTAGGCCGTGTGGCCTGTTACGGTCTCAAAGAGGAATTTTCCATCCAGCGCTTTTTTGGACGTCCTAGCGATCTTTTGCCTTGGGGCAGTAGCGAAGTATGGCTTTTGGAATTCTATGAGACGGCATTCGTTGAAGATGGGCTTTCCAGTTGTTCTGGTAGTTTTGTATATGGTGAAGAATGGATTCTACATCCAACTCTTCCATAATTTCCTCATTTCTTTTATGGTCCCACTTTGTGTTCGGCGCATAAATTGCATCTCATTTGCTGTTAGTCTGCTTTCATCTCTCGTCCTTATTGTCCACGCTTCACTGCCATAACATAGGACTGGTCGAGCCATTATTTGATAAAGACGAGTACGAGTTGATTTTTGCACTAATGAAGGTTTTAAAACTCTATTAATGATTCCCATTGATTTGTTGAATTTCACAATTTTCTCTGGTAAATCCAAATTTTCAACAAAAGAGAGTTTATATCCTAAATAAGTAAACTCATTAACTCTATATAATCACGCCGTAGCGTAGTGGTTAAGGCACTGAGCTACAAGCCGGAGGGTCGAGGGTTCAAGTCCCGTTGGGGTCAGGATTTTTAAACTGATCCAAACCTTCTGGCGGCACTATGGCCCTGGGGTCGACTCAGCCTCTAACGGAAATGAGTACCAGACGCTTGTTCTGGGGGTAAAGGCGGCCGTCACGCAGGGCTGACAACCCGGCTGACATAAAGTGCCGATTGTCTAGAAAAAGTGGGAGCCTTAACCTCCTACTACCCCAAGGGCCTCTGGGCCTGTTGTGGGATCAGTTTACTTTATATATATATATATATAATGATTTGTGAGTAAACAGCTTAATTGTATTTATTAAATAGTCCTAACAAATGCCACTCTTGATTTCCAAATCCCCTCGATAAATTCACTCGTGGCATTACTTATGAAAAAACCATTACTTTTGTTTGCTGTTGATGTATGTTTATATATAAAATGTAATTTCCATTTAAACAAACTCTCAACAAATATGCATTTACAGGGAATTGTCCGATTCTCCTTTCTTCTGATCTCCTTGACGCTGGTGGCGAATGCACAATATCAGCAACAATCACACAATTACGACCACCAGCCGCAGAGGCCTCTGCCAGCGATACTCATGCACAAACAATCACTAGGACAGGATGGTTCTTTCAACTACGCCTTCGCAGCAGACAATGGTCTTCAACAAGGTGAATCCATCAGTCCTGACGGCACACGCAGAGGAGCATACTCGTACGTAGACCCTAACGGAAAGAAGATCACTGTCAGATACACAGCTGGTAAAGACGGTTTCAAAGTCGAGGGAGATCATCTTCCTAAAGCGCCTGCGCCAATCCCAGTACCAGCCGCACCAGCAGCTGCTCCTGCAGTGGTGCCACAGGGCGGGTTCGTACCAAGAGCCTCTCCGTATTATCCGACCTCTCCTTACCAGGGAGTCGGTGCTAACGCCATCTATCGAGGGCAGAGCCCTGCAAGTCCCTACTACAAGGTGCAGGACGATGGGGTCCCTGCGTACAGATCGTCAGCGCCTGCCACTTTCCCAGGTGCTGAGCAGAGATACACCAAGTCTGTGGCACCGCAACAGTCCTCCGGGTACAGCGCGAGTGAAGATCTGGATGACAAGGGGATTCAAGAACCTCACACCTTCGGTGGTGGATATTCTTTCGAATTCGCAGGATGATTTTTTAGATTAGTAAAATAAAACATGGCTATAGCATTTGACTTAGAATAACTGGATGTAGAATTGCCGAGTTAAACCGTTCGCCTCAGAAGATGAGATAGGCTCGCTGACAGTTAAAAGCCCTTGAACTGAGAAGACGAGGTACACTCGAAATTAAAATATAAAATTATGGAATATTCACCTGAAAGGCCCGTCTCCTCAACTGTATTAGTTATTTAACTGTAGCGCTTTCGGGACTTGCCCCATCATCATCGTTTGTAGGTGTTGATCGTTTTGGGTAATCTTGTATTGTCCATTCTGTCTAAATGTTCTTTCCATTGGTATTTGTGCTCTTCTAGTTTATCGAGTATTGAAAATATCTCCAGTTCATTTCTTATTGATTCATCGTGTAATCTATCCATGCGTGTACATCCTTTTACGGGTCTTAAAAATTTCATTTCAGTGGCTTGAATGTGTGAGATATATTTTTTTGTAAGTACCCAAGATTCAGATCCATATAAAAGAACAGGAACAGCCATAATTTTATAAAACCTGAGCTGAGTTTCTCTTCGAGTCTTTTGGAGGGTTCTTCTTATGGTGCCACACATCATTTGATATCGGTTTAATTTATTGTGTATATCCCAATCATAGCTATATGTTATATCTGAACCAAGTGTGCTATCTGTTCTATTATTTCATTATTGATTACTATTTTTGCTCTGACTGGCAGTTTGCCCTGAAAAGCCATAATTTTGGTTTTTGAAGTTGAGACTTTGAGATTATAATAGAGTCCTAATTGATTCAACATGTAAATGGCTCTTTGTAAATCATCCTCTGACTTAATCTTTAGAGTTTCCTTTAGAAAATATATATAGACAAAATCATATTTTGCAAAATTTGAAGTTTTGTTTTATTCAATGCCACCACATCATTTCGACATTCTGGCATTCTCTCCTGGCATGGCGTTATTATAACCTGCTTCTGAGGTTGGGGCGCGATTTTAGAGAAACATCTTTGATGCACACAATTGATACTATGATCTAGAAGAAGATTTTCGGGCTGTAGACCGTGGTCGTGAGGCTTGTAATTCCCCGACGTTTCGCCAGAGACTGTGTCTGGCATCCTCAAGGGTTGTCTTGAGACTGGCAATTCTGTCTGCTGTCTGTCCTATCTTCTTCAAGATTATCGTAGCAACTCCGGCCGTGAAAGTCTACGTGATACTGATTCCACATCCAGTTATTCTATTCGTTTTTTATAAAATTTACAAACACAGCATCAGATTGTGGTTAGGTCTGCAGCCAACAGAAGGCTGATGTAACCCTACATAATGTTTTAAACAGACCTGTTGTTAAATATAATATTTTTTTAAGACTTCAGGGATTATGTAGTCTTGATTTCAAGTTTTTTTTATTTAATATTTTACAAATAAAATGACCTGTTTTGTAATTATTATAAATTATAATTAAAATATTGTTACAAGTTTATGTTCCAAGAATATATTTACATTCTGTTTACAATTATTTGGATGTAATATGCCTATCCAATCTCCTTCTCCTGCCTCATCCGGCTTCCAAAACATGGAAATTAACTCATTTACCTCAAAGGACGACGTAGACTCGCCGGCAGTTAAATGACCTTCAACTCAGAAGACGAGGTACACTCGCTTAACTCTGCTCTCATATATATTTTGTACATCCCTTGGCAGGGTAATCTGTTGTTAACATTTATGAATAGTAGAGGAATGTGTTTTGGCCTTCACCATTATTGTGATCTCAAGTACCGTTATCTTTTGCTTGTTTTGAATGATATAATTTACGGTGACTTAAATGCGGTTTCTGGGGAAATGCATTGAGCGTTTAAATCTGAAACGATTGGGGTAATGTTTCCTGATCAGCCGTCTGTTAATTGCAGGTAACTAATGAGAAAAATATTACCTCAGCCGAATTTAAACCCACTATCTTAAGTACTGTGTCTACGCAGAAAATTTATAGAGCGCCAAATTGCAAAGTTGAGTATTTGAGTTCGGATCACGGTACAGATAAGTTCTTGTCTTCTTCTTCCTTCCAAGTATTAGGCCAAGGCCTGTTACGATCCTATAGAAAAAATTTCCCTCCAGCGTTTCATAGGACGGCCCAGTGATCTTCGTCCTCTTGGTATATAATTATAAACAGCTTTGGTGATCCGATTTGAACTCATTCTTTCAAGATGGTGTTTCCAATTTAGTTGGTACTGTTTAATATATTCCAGAATTGGCGTAGTCTGCTTTGGTCGTCATAAGTTTGATCCTTCCGGGAAATTCTCGTATAAGACTTGAAAGCATAATAATAGTCCCTTCGATTGGTTGCTGGCCAAAGGAAGGCAAGACCAGTGATGGGGCTGCCATATTATAGCCTCTGGTCAGGCTTTTCTGGAGAAGGAAAGAAGAAATGGAAGAAAGGAAACACTCCCTAGCCCTCGGATGCCCTAATAGCGTCGGGGTCGAAAAAACAAGAGTTAACCAAGAGAGGTTAGATAGTAAAGTTAAAAGAGTGCAAAACACAAGTAAGTGGAAGATTAATTACTTACTTACTTACTTACTTACTCACTGGCACTATCGAACCCGTAGGTTCATGGCCGCTCGGACATAAGCTCTCCATACATCCCTATCCTGCGCTAATGCTTTCCAATCATTCCCTGTATAATCTACTTCCCTCAAATCATAGTTAATGTTGTTCTCCCACCTCATTCTTGGTCTACCAACTGGACGTTTTCCTTCTGGCTTTCCTACAAGAAGTTTCCATGCACATCTTTCATTCCCCAAACGTGCCACATGTCCTGCCCATCGCAGTCTACGAGACGTAACTGTTCTTATTATATCTGGCTTCCTATAAAGACCGTGTGTAGTTCATTGTTATGTAGTCTTCTCCATTCACCGGTCTGTTCATCTCTCTTTGGTCCAAAAATTTTCCTAAGTACTTTATTCTCAAATACTCGTAATCTCCTTTCCTCCCTTAAAGTAAGAGTCCATGTTTTCGCAATCCATATAATATAACCGGTAGAACCAAAAATGTTTTATAATATTTTCAGCTTAACGTTTTTGAAAGGAGTTGGGAAGTCAAAATTCTCTGCAATGCAATAATAGCACGCATTTCCAGAATTTGAGCCTATGGTTTAATTTCTTTCCTTTTTGGCAAATCATTCCTATTTGTGATTATTGTTCCTAGGTATTTGAATTCACCCGTCCTTCCTCAAAGTTTCCCTCATTTGCCATTACCTGTCCACTTCCATTATATTACTGAATTTCTACGTGTGACCATATACTTGTTTTGTACGATATTTACTTCCAGTCCCTATTTTCTTAGTGTACCCTCAATAGTTTGTGCGTTTTGGCCTTTAGTATCTCTTTCGCTAATCGGCCAATAGTACTACATCATCAGCATAAACTAACAGCTTATTAATACCATTCAGTTGTAGCCCTTACTCATTCTCGTAAAGATTTAATGGCATGCTCCTAGTACAAAATTAAATAGTAGAGGAAATATTGCAAACTCCTTGCTTCAACCCATTCTGGATTTCAAAAGTTTCTTGAAAACTGTTTGCCTACACGCACCCTACTCTTTAAGCTTTGAGCATTAAAACACATTCCGTATAAGTCTAACTAACTGTAGGAATTCTGAACTCCAGCAGGACCCTCTAAAACGACCACTACCATATCTAATTTTGTCTTATGGCTACAAATTAGTGTACGGTCTTTAGGCAGGAGTTAAACTTGTAAAGTTCTATTATTATTATTATTTTATATATATATATATATATATATATATATATATATATATATTAGGAAATGTAAACGCATGAGGGCATTTTAAGATTTACAGTTCCTCTTGTAAGAGATACTTCGAAATCTACCAACTATGGTTTCTGTACACGTACGACATCTATCGGCAAGTTAACATACTATGACGTAGTTACATTTTTCTACAACAGGCGGAGGCACTATTAACTGACATGTAATGAAAATTTGTTATTTTATTGAATGCCGACCAGCTGAACGGAAGAATCTTATGTGAAGTCTATCTCACTGACACTACCGCGCGGACATAAGCTTTCCATACATCCCTATCGTGTGTTAATGCTATCCAATCATCCCCTGTAAGGCCTAAATCATGGTTAATGTTATTCTCCCACCTCAACTGGACGTTTTTCCTCTGGTTTTCCTATAAGTAGCTTCCATGCTCCGCTGTCATTCCCCATTCGTGCTACATGTCTTGCCCATCGCAGTCTACGAGACTTAACTGTTCTTATTATATTTGGCTTCCTATAAAGAACATGTAGTCTTCTCCATTCACCTGTCTGTTCATCTCTCTTTGGTCTAAAAATGTTCCTAAGAACTTTATTCTCAAATACTCGCAATCTTCTTTTCCCCTTAAAGTAAGAGTCCATGTTTCACATCCATATAATATAACTGGTAGAATAATAGTTTTATATATTTTCAGTTTAACGTTTTTGAAAGGAGTTGGGACATCAAGAGTCTCTGTAATACATAATAGCACGCATTTCCAGAATTGAGCCTATGTTTAATTTCTTTCTGCATCTCATTCCTATTTGTGATTATTGTTCCTAGGTATTTGAATTCAGCCACTTCCTCAAAATTTCCCTCATTTTTCATTAACTATTTGTATTATATAATTTATTTCTATGTGTGACCATGTAGCCTATTTAGTTTTTTTATGTTTACTTCCAGTTCCAATTTCTTATGTTATACATAATTATAAATCTTTGTTCTCGTATAACGGATTTAGCATCCGTTATTTCTGTCATTGGAGGAATAAAATTCAGAATTCAATGAGGAACTTTGGTGTAACAGATGAAGACACAGAGGACAGAGAACGATGGAGAACTTTAATTAAGGGAAATTTGTGAATGTTTGTTACAAACTGATATAAAATTATGGAATATTCACCTGAAAGGTCCGTCTCCTCAACTTAATTAATTATTTAACTGTAGCGCTTTCGGGACTTGTCCCATCATCGGCAGGATTCAAAACTGGTGTTTCACTGAAGATCTGGTAGAGGGGGTTACATGTATTGGGTTCGTTTTCGTTTATCAGATGGTCGTTGTTGTGAGCTACTTTCATGATTTCCTTCTAATAGTCTGTAAGTCCGTAGTCATTTATGTATTTTTTGAACTCGTTGGTTGGAGAAACCCCTCAATGATGAGGAAAATTCTGTAAATGAATGAAATATTTCTGCCATAAATTTAAATAATTTCGGGGACCGATCACTTATCCTAGCAATTTACCCAGGTTCGCATTTTACATACCTGTATTAAGAAGTTCTTCAATGTGTCACAAATATCTATGACAAAATGAACTGACTTAACAAAATACAGTATTTTGGTTTTCATCATTATTCATACTTTCCGCCATTTTTTGCCTGATTGGTGTCCCGGCCTGTTGTAGTCTCAATTAAATTATTTTCGGCATTTAGCGTATATACATTGGCCAGACTGCTAACGTCAGTCAGTTGTTTATAATGAACGCAAATATTTCCAACAAAAGTGTTATTATTTTACTATTATTTATTATTTTGTAAACACAATCGTGCAAAAAATAATGTACAACACGCGTTTGTGAAGTGTTTTACAGAATCTCGGAAATTAAAAACCTCGTTATCGCTCGATTTTTAATCATTTCCTCACTTCTGTAAAAACCACTTCCCAACCTCGCATCGTAATATGCTATTGTTTGATGATTTTTCTTCACATAAATACAAATTCAATAAGTAATCAGATGTTTAAAAATAATGAGAAAAATCATATTTTTAGTCAAAATGCATTTGTAAATTATTTAATAAAGCTTATATGATGTGTGGAAAGCAACGGGAAGCTACCACACCTACAATTTCCTAGTAAAGCTACAAAGCATAGCATGAAAATGCTATGATTGCAGTGAAGGACCTGCCTTCGGGCAGAATTACTGTGCAGTGGAATGGAATATGATATGTTTTGCTTTAGATTTCTTCACAATGCTGGAATCTGTTGCAATGTATGGAAGTGAGGTATGGACAATCAATAAGTACTACAAGAATAGACTAATAGCTCTAGAAATGGATTATTTACGAAGAAGTTCCAGAAAGTCTAAATTAGAACATGTCACAAATAAGGAAATTAGAAACATAATGGAAGCAGAAGAAAGCATAATTGAAAGAATTGAAGAGAAGGCATTAAAGTGGTTAGGACATGTTTTAAGAATGGAAGATGAACGATTGCCGAAACTACTATATCAATGGCAACCGAGCAGAAAGAAGAAAAGAGGGAGACCAAAGTTAACATGGAAGGAAAACATGAAGATTAGTAATCCAAGCATTGAAGATGCCCAAGATCGTAAGCTTTGGAGGTTTGACACGGAAGACGGCAGCAGCTGTAAAAACCCGAAGATACATAGAAGATTTCTTCACATAAATACAATCTCAAACAAGCATTCAATAAAGTTTAATTCATCATCATCATCATCATCATCATCATCATAAAACATCACGGATTATGTGTTTGCTTGTTCCGATCTCACATCTGTTCAGCCAAGCGCTTTCTTGGTCTTCCTACCGATCTTCGTCCTACAGGATTATACTTCAGTGCCATCTTTGGTATCCTATCCTCTGTCATTCATAGCAGATGTTCTATCCAATTGTTGCTGTGTTCTTCTATTTGTTGAAGAAGTGGTTGCACTTTTAGTTCCTCTCTAATATTCTCATTTCTAATATGTTCTTCTCTTGTACAACCTTTCACAGCCCGTAGGAAGTTCATTTCCGCTGCCTGAATTTTACTTTTTTCTTTTTCCTTCAGGACCCAGACCTCACTTCCATACATCACCACTGGTAGCGCCATCGTTGAGTAAAATCTTAGCTGCGTCTCCTTTCTTACTTTGTTCCTCAGTGTTCGTCTGATTGTTCCACAAATGTGTTGAAATTTCTGCATTTTCTTATTTATATCTTGTTCTTCTTCATAAGTTATATCGCAGCACAAATACTGGAAGTGTGAAACCTGTTCCAACACTTTATCTTCTATTACTATTTTTGTTCTAACTGGGTACTTTCCATGGAACGCCATTACTTTAGTTTTTAATTTTGAAATAATTGTCATATTTTATTTCTTATATTATTTAGCTGATTGATTGCTTTTTGTAGCCTGTCTTCTCTGTCAAAAATCAATACCAGATTAGATTAGATTAAATTTATTTAGCCTAGTGGAGTTAAGGCCATGTGGCCTTCTCTTCCACTCACCAGGACAAACATATGTTACATCAGAATATAACAATCACAATGAATTCTAATATTAAATACTAAATAAAAATTTGATCAAAAAGATAATATCTATTATATTACGATCTATAATGCAACCAGTTAATGTTAGTTAAAATTAAGACTAAAACTAATAATAAAAATGTATACAAGCAAGACATATTAAATTGTCCCTGTCTAATGTATATATAAAACAAAGAAAATAATGAGATATAGAAAACTAATTTTACGATTATACAATATTTAAAACAAAATAAAAGAAAATATTTGTTAATCTTAATATTATTTTCATAAATAGTTAAATTTATTAATTGTTAAAAGAATACTATCAGTGAGGTGTATAAGTTAGTTTGTTATTAAATAATTATTTAGTTTGTTTTTGAAGGATGTTATAGTTTGACAGTCTCTGACATAGGGCGGAAGGGAATTCCATGTTTTGGTAAGTGAGACCGTAAAAAGATAATGAATAATATACAGTGTGATGAGGAGGGATATAAAGGACAATGTGCTGATGGGATCGAGTGTCAAGATTATGTGTGTCGGATAGTCCGATGAAGCGGCGTGATAAATAATTAGGCGATGATGTGTGAAGGATTTTATAGAGAAGGAATACGAGTATTTGAGAATTTGGACCAAACAGAGATGAACAGACAGGTGAATGCAGGGAAACTTACATAACAGTGAAATACATGGTCTTTATAGAAAACCAGATATGATATCAGTTAAGTCTCGTAGACTGCGATGGGCAGGACATGTGGCACGAATGGGGAATTAAATATATGCATGGAAGCTTCTTGTAGGAAAACCACAGGGAAAACGCCCAGTTGGTAGACCAAGAATGAGGCGAGAGAATAACATTAACCACGATTTGAGGGAAGTAGATTATACAGGGGATGATTGGAAAACATTATCTCAGGATAGGGATGTATGGAGAGCTTATGTCCGCACGGCTATGAACACATGCTGTTATACAATACAAGGACTCTTGACTTCTAAGGCATCCGTAAAATACTATATCATCTGCAAAACATAATGCATTCAATGTTTTATTTCGTCCAATTTTTAAAACTAATTCCATCTGCTAGCAACGTAATGACAAAACGTTTGGCCCTTGTGGCTCAATCAACCTGACCTTTGTGGCTCAATCAACCTGACCCTTGTGGCTCAATCAACCTGACCCTTGTGGCTCAATCAACCTGACCCTTGTGGCTCAATCAACCTGACCCTTGTGGCTCAATCAATCTGACCCTTGTGGCTCAATCAATCTGACACTTGTGGCTCAATCAAACTGACACTTGTGGCTCAATCAACCTGACCCTTGTGGCTCAATCAACCTGACCTTTGTGGCTCAATCAACCTGACCCTTGTGGCTCAATCAACCTGACCCTTGTGGCTCAATCAACCTGACCCTTGTGGCTCAATCAACCTGACCCTTGTGGCTCAATCAATCTGACCCTTGTGGCTCAATCAATCTGACACTTGTGGCTCAATCAATCTGACACTTGTGGCTCAATCAACCTGACCCTTGTGGCTCAATCAACCTGACCCTTGTGGCTCAATCAACCTGACCCTTGTGGCTCAATCAACCTGACCCTTGTGGCTCAATCAACCTGAAAATGCCACGATTAAACTCGTGAAAAATAAATAAAAGAAGGCTTTGTTTAAAACTTCTGGATCTGAATTGAGTTGTCCGTTGTGTATTAAAAAAACAAACGTAAATACAATTAGGAGGCTTTGCTACACGATGCTGATTTCCTGGAATTGAGTATTTTATGATGCGTAGCTTCCAGACCACAGACGTCACGCCGCTGGCTAATATTACGTTACGCAGCTTTATTTATCCGAGCCACCACCAAAACATGGAATTAAATTACAAAACTATTCATGTTTCCTAACCTGTGTTTAACCATAACATTCATTCGAAAGACTTTGCAACTCTATCCAATATACAGGGTGTATCAAAATTAATAGCACAAACTGAAACGGTTGAAATTATACGGTAATAGAAGCGAAAGAGTTCCGGTAAACAAACCTGTGAAATTTATCATAAGTAACCCCACGAGTGATTTCCAAATTATCGATAAATTCACGACTCACGTCAAGACTCACTTTGTGAGTCGTGAATTTATCTAGAGAATTTGGAAATGAAGAGTGGCATTTGTTAGGACTATTTAACGAATAAAATTAAGCTGTTTACTCACAAATCATTATTTAACTATAGTTATTTTAAAATATTTATATATTTAATGTAAACGGCGATGTTTGAAAACAAATGAGAAACGATTAGTACGCTTCATTTCCTTCCTTTGTTCATCACTGCAACCAGTGATCATATTATTATTTATTGCCAAAGGATCGCAATGTTATAAGAATGCACCCTAGTGGAGAAATTTATAACCAACATTATAGGTATTAATTAATTTATGATGTTGTATGGTGTAAATATGTCAATTATATTTTTCTACAACGTCATTTCCTGGAAAATAATTCGTTCAAGAAAGTGCAAACAGTGGTTTCTTCTTTTTTGTGGTATAATCAATTGCTACAAATGTTCTTAAATTAACTCCACGCGCGCTATCTGCTGACATTCATGTACTATATATATATACACAATCTGGTAGCCGTATTCCTTCGAGAGTCAGTCACTGCAAAATAATGCTATGACCTATTCCGAATGTTAAAAAGGAGGAGCTTTCTTTAATATGATAAGCTTCGGTTGATAAATTCGAGGTGAAACATGACTGTGATTGGTTTTAAATGAAAAATCATTGAAATGTGATTGGTCATTGACTCACATTTGGGGCATGAGTTAAATAGTCACTCAAAATTCACTCATGGCGGCTATCTTTAAGAATGATAAACAACTTTAATTCGCATAAAACTAAAATGTGATCTAATTTAAGGTGTATGTACACCACAAAATATTCTGAAATAAAAACTAAAAACAAATAAAAACATGCTTCAGATTCGCTCACTAAAATGTATTGTTTTATCGCGTGCAATTTAACTCCATTTAGCTGGTGTTTTCTTAAAAGCATTTTGGTTAGAAATGGAAATGCTTATCATATTGCTGTTCTTTGTGACATGCGAACAGTTCTTGTGCTTACTGACTGCATCATTACTTTGTTGCATTTAAAAACCATCTCATTAGTTTTTTGTAGTTCCTTTTGAATTTCAAATATGCACAAATTACCTGCTTTACCACAAAAAAACTGTACTCGTAAGTTTTTATGCTTAAATGAATGTAAAAGTCGTGTTCACACGTTGTTGCTTTCAGGGAAGATTCATTTTAGAGCAGGATTTCTCATAATAGTTCTAAATATAATTATAAATTGAATATTTTGGTTTTACGATAAATAAAGGTCTTCGTCAAGGTTGTTGTCTGTCACCGACTCTGTTTAAAATATATGTACATGAAATATTAAAGAATTGGAGGAGAAAATGTTCAAGCTTGGGAATTCCTAGATCGCAACTCGCCTCGGTAGCTCAGTTGGTAGAGCGTTTGGCCAGGCAAGCCAAAGGTCCCGGGTTCGTGTCTCGGTCTAGGCGACAATTTTTCTCTTCAAATATAATTTATCTTTCAGTGAGAAATGTTAAATTAATAATAAAAACATCATTAGAAGCCTTACTAGCTGTATAAAGTAATGTTAAATTCCCAATAAATGTCTTCTTAACTAAGAAGCCACCATTTGCAAAGATAGAAGCAATGGTTTCAAAAGCATTTGGTGAGAGGGAATTACAACGTATATAAGAGAAAAATTTGCGTTTAGATCGCAACTCGCCTCGGTAGCTCAGTTGGTAGAGCGTTTGGCCCGGCAAGCCAAAGGTCCCGGGTTCGTGTCTCGGTCAAGGCGAGAATTTTTCTCTTCAAATATAATTTATCTTTCAGTGAGAAATGTTAAATTAATAATAAAAACATCATGGGAATTCCTATTTCAAACAACAAAACTTTATACAACTTACATTTTGCAGATGATCAATTGTTAATTGCACAAGATTATGAAGATTTAGAACATATGACTAGAAAATTAATAGAAGAACATGAAAAATGAGGATTAATTTTGAACACGAAGAAAACAAAATATTTATCAATTGGTGAACCAGAACAAAGTTTAATTTTGGAGACTGGAGAAACAATAAAATCTTGTAGTGAGATCACATATTTAGGAATTAAAATAAATAAAAATGGGATTTATGAAGAGGAAATAAGAAATAGAAGTAATAAAGCAAAATTTGCAATTGCTTGCTTCAATGAAATATTGTGGGATAAAAATATAAGTGTTGGGGTCAGGATTTTTAAACTGACCCAAACCCTCTGGCGGCACTATGGCCCTGGGGTCGACTCAGCCTCTAACGGAAATGAGTACCAGACGCTTGTTCTGGGGGTAAAGGCGGCCGTCACGCAGGGCTGACAACCCGGCTGACGTAAAGTGCCGATTGTCTAGAAAAAGTGGGAGCCTTAACCTCCTACTACCCCAAGGGCCTCCGGGCCTGTTGTGGGATCACTTTACTTTACTTTAATAAAAATAAAATGAATATATATCATACAATTGTTAAAAGCATCATTACTTATGGAGCAGAACTTTGGCCATTAACAACAAAAACAAATATGTATCTTTTGGCAACCGAAATGGATTTTATACGAAGGACAGCAGAACAACAAGGATTAAGCCCAGTGGCGTGTTCCGATCTCATTATAGGTCGAATTAGCCCTTCCATCTCTTCAATGGTCTTCCCAACATTCTTCTCCCTTTTGGTTTATAATTATACATTTTTCTTGGTATGCGCCGTTCATTCATTCGTAATACGTGCTGAAGGTAAGTAATATAAAACAATAAATACATACTTGTCGTAATTTTATCACTGATTGGTGTCACAGCCGCCTGTAGTTTCAAGTAATAAACATTAACCACACAGTTAAAGTTAGTCAGTTGTTTATAATGAACGCAAATATTTCCAACAAAGATGTTATTATTTTACCATTATTTATTATTTTGAAAACACCATCGCGTTTGTGAAGTGTTTTACAGAATCTCGGAAATTAAAAACCTCGCTATCGCTCGGTTTTTAAACATTTCCTCCCTTCTGTAAAAATCCACTTCCGAATCTCGCATTGTAATATATTGGGGAACTAAATGAGCGAATATATGTTGTGTATTATTGATTCATCCAAATACCATAAATGTTAATCATAAAGGTAGGGAAGGTCGTGTATTTTGGGCCACTTAACTTAAAATTCGAGTAACTCCTTTAATTCTATTTACAAAATTATGAATTTTATAAATGATGAATAGTACAACACAGCACTGATTGCTTTTATGATAACTATGTCGTGTAACAATTTCCAGAAAAAATTTAAAAATTATGTTTACATAAATAATGATTCCATGTAATTTGGGCCGATGAATCGTGTAATTTGGGCCGATGTCTTACAGGTTGTACATGTAAATAGAATTACTCGTATTACTTTTTAAGTGATTTATTTTAAAAATATAAGTAAGAGAATTCATTCTCTTTTCGGGATTTATAAATATGTAGTACAGTCTGTCCTCATTTGTGTTTATGAAACAATTATCGTAACACGAGAAATATATACACGTAGAGAAATAATGAACATATGTGATTTTTGAGATCACTTCTTGGATTCACAAGGTCACATCATCTAAGAAATACATTAAAATATTGAAAGTCCAAAAATGTTAAATGATATAAACAATAATAAAAAAATTAATAATAATAAATTAAGAATAATAATAATAAAAACAGCAATAACAGTGAGCCATAGTTGAACTAACTTATTGCAGAACACAAAATTAACTAGTTAATTAAAATTATCATAAGAGATTATTAACGTGCACTAAACAACATAAACGTTTTCTAATACTACATTTAATAATGTTAGAAATATTAGAAATAATAACTACTAAAATAATAAGTATATTAGTAAAATAACATTATGTCCAAGCGGCCATGAACCTACGGGTTCTATACAGCCAGTGACTTAGTTGGTAGTAAAGTAATTGTAATAATAAAAATGAATAAAATAAAATAATTTTAGTTATTTCATTGTTATTGTAGAAATAATTTGATTAATAATAATTAATTATAATAATAATAATAATTATTATTATTATTATTTGTATTATTATAATTATTATTAATAACAATATATATAACTAAAAACATTTAATCTCTATCTCAGTTCCAAATTACGAACTATAGACGAGGCCCAAATTACGAACTATAGACGAGGCCCAAATTACACACCATGTATAATTTAATTAAAAAGATATGTATCACACAAATTATAGTAAATACGATACTGAAATATTAATAAAACGTACTTTGAAATATTTACAGCAGTTTAACTAAAAATACACACACTTGACTTAACCACTAGCTTCAAGAAACTGTTTCACTTTGAACTGAAACCTTTTAGTGAAAATGGACAATATAATATTTTCTTCGTTGCCTCGAAACCTTGAGGGATACAATAAAACAAGTTTCAGGGGGGTGAAGTACTGTTAATTGCCTTGCTAATCCCGTTAAAATCAAGGGGTAAACAAACTTGGAAATATCAAAATTTTAAAAAGCCCAAATTACATGTGGGCCCAAATTACGCGGATCTACGCTACTATTACGTGTGACTGTCTTTTGTTTATATTGACTTCCAGTTCTAGTTTTTTGAGGTTTATTTAAAATGTTTCGAAGGGAAGAAAACTATTTTAAATTGTGTCAACTTTCTGTCCACGCTGATACATCTGCAAGTTCTTGTCGGATCTGGTTTTAAACGATTGAATCAGGAAGATACATTTCTCGGAAACGATAAGGAAAAGTCTGTAAATTATCAAAGACTGTTTATCCATCCGACTGGTCGACAGCAGCAACCCAAACATGTTGGTTGAGACGGTAGCGATTGAGACTTTGATTCCGATAGTACCGACTTCAGATCCCCAAACTCATTAATCCGAATCAATTTTTTTGTTACTAATTCAGTTGCCATGGCAACTGTCATCATCGTTTCTCATTTGTTTTCAGACATCGCCGTTTACATTAAATATATAAATATTTTAAAATAACTATATTTAAATAACAATTGGCCGCGGTGGACTAGTGGTTATGCTCCTTGCCTCTGGTCCCGAGGGTCGCGGGTTCAATCCCGGCCGGGGTCGATGGATATTTTAGGATGGAAAAATCCAAGGAGCAAGTCCTCCGTAAGATACTTTAAGCCGTGGGTCCCGAGTCTGAAGATTTTCAGGCTCATAAAAGATCCTTAAGCCTGAATGGAAAGGCCTCTAAGCAAAATTTACCGAATTTTCCCGTCCTAGTACTACCTTGGTTTCCTAGATGTCAGTATGAGGCGGACGCTGACCACGGACCACTCAAATGACATCTATACGAAAACAAGTGTAACTAAATTAGTATGGTTGAAATTCTTCCCTGTAGGGGGAGAGCGTCTAAATCTCTGTAAAGGGAAACATGGGCTAACGAGATACATTTTTATTTGTTGTTGTTGTTCTTCTTCCTTCCAAGTATTAGGCCAAGGCCTGTTACGATCCTATAGAAAATTTTCCCTCCAGCGTTTCATAGGACGGCCTAGAGATCTTCGTCCTCTTGGTATATAATTATAAACAGCTTTGGGGATCCGATTTGAACTCATTCTTTCAAGATGGTTTTTCAATTTAGTTGGTACTGTTTAATATATTCCAAAATTGGCGTAGTCTTCAATTCTTTTAAGATATCGGTGTTCCTTTTCCGATCCCATCTGGTGTAACCCGCTGTTCTGCGCATGAATCTCATTTCACAAGCCGTTGGTTATCCTGCTTTCATGTTGTCTTTTTAGTGTCCATACTTCATTACCATAGGTCAACACTGGTCTAGCCAAAGTGTTATATAAACGTAATCTGGTGTGTTTTTGTACAAGGGATGGTTTCATAACTTGATTAATAATTCCCAAACTTTTATTATAACTAGTAATTTTTTCAGGGATATCCTTTTCATCCCAGATAGAGAGATAGTATCCTAACTAACTAACTAATTGGCACTATCGAACCCGTAGGTTCACAGCCGCGCGGACATAAGCTCTCCATATAGCCCTATCCTGAGCCAATGTTTTCCAATCATCCCCTGTATAATCTGCTTCCCTTAAATCATCGGTAATGTTATTCTCACACCTCATTCTTTGTCTACCAACTGGTCGTTTTCCCTCTGGTTTTCCTACAAGAAGCTTCCATGCACGTCTTTCATTCCTCATTCGTGCCACATGTCCTGCCCATCGCAGTCTACGAGACTTAATTGAGAGAGATAATATCCAAGATATTTAAATTGATTATATCCCTCTAAAATTTTATTCTGGAGACAGATGTTATTTGCATGGGGTCCTTCCCATGAAATGCCATTATTTTAGTTTTGTTGATTGATATTTCCATATTAAATGTGGCAGCTATTTTTTTGTAAATTATAAATTGATCGTTGCAAATCATTTTCTTTATTTATTTTAATTCGTAAATATGTGATCTCACTACAAGATTTTATTGTTTCTAAGTTGAGTTTAATATTAATTTGGACTAACTTATTTATTGTTAACTTTCCTGCCGATGATGGGACAAGTCCCGAAAGCGCTACAGTTAAATGATTAATTAAGTTGAGGAGACGGACCTTTCAGGTGAATATTCCATAATTTTATATTAATTTATTTATGGTTATTTACTTAATCAGTTTGGGGTCATTGCGCCTGGCTGTTGATTGTTGTAATTAATTTGCAGTCTACTGTACAGTTTTTATTGAATGAAAATAGTTGTGGCACCTGCCGAGCGATGGCTCTGTGAATGGGCACGAGCTCGAAGCAAGATGAAGGGCGGCAGGCGGGAACTTGCTCGGATAGTTCTGAAACAGGTAGTGTGTCAGTTAAGAAGTTCTTCAGTGTGGCGTGTGATCTTATAGCGAGTGCTTCCGTAATTATTGTAATTAAAACATGACAACAATCAGTACGGTGGCGGGAATCGTGTGACAATTGCCGAGTGATGCGCGGGAATATATAACTTTTTACTAAAACACTAAGTTGTTATGTTATTTGTGTATGGACAGTGTACATGCAAGAATATACTTTATTTTCGGCTAAGGTAAGATTTTTTACATGCTTAAAGTATTTTATTTATATAGGCCTATAGATTTTTTACGATTACACATATTTCTATGCCTAAAGTTTTATTACACGCTTTATATTAGCTTGACCTGTATCTATCTATGTAACGGAATCTTTCAACGCGATTTTCACCCACTTAAAATCATAGGATCGACTTGAAACTTTGCATACTTGTAAAGGACCCGTGACAATACAATAATTTCATATTTGTTTTCTAAAATCCTGGCCAGAATCATCGTAAAATCAAAAAAAGTGTATTTGAATTTATGTAACTGAATCTTTGAACACGATTTTCACCCACTTAGAAACATTGGATCGACTTGAAAATTTGTATACTTGTAACGGACCCGTGACAATACTATAATTTCATATTTGTGTTCTAAAATCCTGGCCAGAATCATCAGAAAATCAAAAAAAGTGTTTTTTGTATTTATTTTCCTTCTCCACTCGTCTCTGTTCATCCACTTCATGCCCTCCAGTCCTCTTGTTCTCATTCCAGTTCTTATTTCTTGCATCCACGAGTTTCGAGGTCTTCCTTTCCTTCTTCTTCCAGGTGTACTCCATCCCAATGTTTTTTTTTCAATAACCTTTTTCTTGCATTCGTCGTATATGCCCATTCCAATTTAGATAGATCATCGGTTGATTAATGTCTTTGACATCGTCCGATTCCTAATAGCCAATTTTGTGGGTCCATCCAATCTCCTGGTTGTAGATGTTTCTCCTTCATGTATAAACATATTCCCTGACTCCAGGAGGTTTTAGGTCTTCCCTCAGGTTTTTATTCCAAAACACATTTTGGTAGTCGATCCTCTTCCATTCGCTGGACATGTCCGTACCATCTTAATTGCTGAGTTTTAATATAATCTAAAATAGTGTCTTCAATCTTCATTCTCTCCCTTATAACTGAGTTCTTAATTTTTTCTATTCTTGAAATTCTTGCTGCCCTTCGTATAAAATCCATTTCCGTTGCCAAAAGATACTTACTTGTTTTTGTTGTTAATGGCCAAAGTTCTGCTCCATAAGTAATGATGCTTTTAACAATTGTATGATATATATTCATTTTATTTTTATTACTTATATTTTTATCCCACAATCCAATTTAATTGCTTGTATCTTATACCTATAATCTACTATTGAATATCTAATATTCATTTTTCTTCGTATGACAGTATTTATTTTTTTCTAATTTTGAACATCTTGCTGCTCCCCTCAAGAAATCCATAAAGATGCTTAAAGTATACACTAAAAATTGAAATAACAATTAACACTAATAAAAAGTTATATATTACTCTACTTGGATTGGCGCTGCTGTATGAAGTACTAAAACAAATGACATATCAGTCTGTCCAAGTTTACAGTTTGGCTACTGGTACTTTTACAAAAAAAAACATCGAAAAGTCCAACCATAATTATATTTTAAACAATTTGAGTTGGGTGAACCGCTGACATTTAAATATACAGTAGACATGCATAACAATTTAATTCCCAACCAAAAGGTTTAATAACCTTAAATTAACTTAACCCTTAACAGTTAAAACCTAAAGTTACTCTAGTTACGGCTTAACAACGTGTAGACCTAGTTGTAGCGAAATCAAATGCATTCCTAACGTTGTTACGTAACTGTAAATCAGGCGGTAAATATTAATTTATTGTGGAAATAATGTGATAAATTCCCGATGTTACACATATGTAACAAGGGGCATTGCATTGGTCAACATGATTTTTGTCTCATGAGTACCAATAGTTGTACTTAAGTGCAGTTTTTTATCGTGTTTTCAAATATGTATTCGGAATTTCTCCATCGCCCACATTTTTTTATTTCAATTTCAATTAATGGATTTAAATTATTATTTTTTTAATAAACGTTTTTTCGTCCGTTTGTCCATTGTAAAATAAAACCAAATCAGCTAACTCAGGAGATTTCAGCTGTGGAAAAGAGATATCAAGGCAAATGGAATTCTAATATTCTGGCCGATTAATGTTGGACCATCAAGAGGGATGCTCCACAGGCGAAATATAGCTGAAAATCGTAATTTCTTACTTTCTAGGTCAGTCCGAATGTTCGAATATTGTGTAGTTACGAATGTAGAAAATATTAAAGTGTTTGCAATTATAAATTCCTGTCTCTCGTAAACCTTGCGCGATGGAGAGAAACCGATACAATATTTGAATTCAGGAAGAAAAATACTATGAGAATCACATATTTTTCTTTCTGTGACAAAAAATAGTTTCTTTTTTGTTGCTCAGTGTTATAGGGTTAATTTAATATTAAAATAATAGTATAATAGTTTTTCTTCTTCTTCTTCTTCTTCTTCTTCTTCTTCTTATTATTATTATTATTATCTTCTTCTTCTTCCGAATGCAGTATTGGGTGATGATGCCCGTTCTGCTACTACAAAAACTGATATTATTATTATTATTATTATCATTATTATTATTATTATCATTATTATTATTATTATTATTGTTATTATTATTATTATCATTATTATTATTATCATTATTATTATTACTATTATTACTATTATTATTATTATTATTACAATGCACAAATGATGGAAACAGTATAAGACCTAACCTCGAAACCCACCATTATGGAAAAGTTTTGGCGAACCCCTTGAAATATTTTGCGAACCCCCGCGAGCCACAGGTTGGGTAACGAAGGTCTAACGTCATGATGTTGTGACTCCACTCCGGTGAGATAATGGATTGATGTACGTCTCTCGTCTTGTGAGGTTCAGCCGGCTGCCTACAGACTATCGGCCTCAATCAGGTTAGTAACATCCAACTAAGGTGTAGACCCAGCAATATTCATGAATTAATATATCGTATTCTGATGTTCGTGTAAATTCGTTAGGTCTTGCTTTGGCCCTTTAAGCACGTCATTCTGGAGTTACTTGATTTTATTAGCAGCGGACCGGTCATTACAAGTTTCCTGGGTGAGGAGTTTTCGGGGTTTTTCCTCACCTGTAAGACAAATGTCAGGAAACTTTAAGACCCAAACAGTTCCCAAACATCATCTGGCCATCATCATTTCCATTATTCATTTTCACCTTAGATTAAGTTTAGGATTAAGAACTCTCCTGGCGCACCACTGTCATCATCATCATCATCCATCATATCATCGGGGCAACGTAACCCCGTCTTCCAGGCGCCCCAACCTCAAAAATCGGTTGCAATTACGCCGATGCCAACAGAGAACACCATTAATGAAGAAATGACAACCTGTTATTAATTGTCTTATTTATACAGTGTAAAGTAAAGTGATCCCACTACAGGCCTCAGGAGGCCCTTGGGGTAGTAGGAGGTTAAGGCTCCCACTTTTTCTAGACAATCGGCCACAGATTTTTAATGTTTACACATCTTTCTGTGCCTAAACTTATATTTTCCTTCTCCACTCGTCTCTATCCATCCACTCCATGTCCTCTTGTCTCATTCCAGTTCTTATTTCTTGCATCCATGAGTTTCAAGTCGTCCTTTCCTTCTTCTTCTACAATAATAATAATAATAATAATAATAATAATAATAATAATAATAATAATAATAATAATAATAATAATAATAATAATAATAATAATAATAATAATAATAATAATAATAACGATAATAATAATAACGATAATAATAATAATAATAATAATAACGATAATAATAATAACGATAATAATAATAAAATTATACGACAGACACCAGTTAATACATGTACCTTACACTGGGCAATGATGGGGCATTGAATATAAAATAAATAATAGTTTAAAGAAACTAAAACAACACGCTTTATTAGATAACCGAACTAAAAAAATTAAAAATAATTTTAATTTCCAACACACTTGGGATAAAATTAAAGTGGCCAACAAAAAAAATCATCTCCAACACATCTAGAATAAAACTAGAGTTATCTACAAAATGAAAATAATTTTACCATCAAAAGCGTGGGGTGCTCTATATCAATTAATATATTCGATAATAAACAGATATTCGTAAAAGTAAAGTCTCTAAGAAGAAAACGTAAAATCCATAAATCCACGCTTTTGATGGTAAAATTATTATTTTTTTGTAGATAACTCTAGTTTTATTCTAGATGTGTTGGAGATGATTTTCTTGTTGACCACTTTAATTTTATCCCAAGCGTGTTGGAAATTAAAATTATTTTTCATTTTTTAGTTCAGTTTTCTAATAAAGCGTTTTTATTTTTAGTTTAATTGATTATCATAAACCGGAATCACGTGAAAATTTAATTGCTTACGATATTTTTAGTGTCTGCGCACGAATACATTTATATATTTTAAAAAAATATTATGTAACATTATTATAATATTTTTGAATATTTTAATATAGATAAATAGTTACAGTTAATCGTATCCTTCTCATATATTTTTTTTTATAAATTACAATGTGGTAAGTTTACAAAATTGTCATTAATATTTTACAGAATAAGATAAAAAATGTAAATATCTTTAAATTCGATACTATTGTAGTATGAGCTAAGAATTCTAAAAAATAAATCCTCCGGGCCGGATTTGAACCAGCGACCTAAGAATTACTGAAATTATATACCACTACAGTCCACCGCTCTACCAACTGAGCTACCAGAGAATATAATATTAATGTCTTAGAACGATGAACTAAAAAGTCGATAAGTCCGCAACGTATTATATATTATTTATGAAATTATTGTATTGTCATTGGTCCTTTACAAGTATACACAGTTTCAAGTCGATCCATTGTTTTTAAGTGGGTGAAAATCGTGTTGAAAGATTCCTTTACGTAGATAGATACAGGTCAAGCTAATATAAAGCGTGTAATAAACATGATTTTATTATATTTTTAATTGTTGAGTTGAATTCATTGCCAATCAATAATCTCGTTTAAGGGTTCCTTAAAATATAACCATTGCATAGCTGCAATCTGAGAGACATTAAAAGCATTTGTAAGCAGGGAGTGAAGAAGGGGATGTTTATACAGTTAGTACTGAGACCCCACTTACCTTCTAGAACGTTCTAGAATGTTATAGTTCAAAACAAGTTAAGAATTAAGTGCTTATTGCCGCATCCAATGAACTGGCTCCACTTGAATCCTTGTTTACGAGCACATCATCCTTGCGTCCCAGTCGGAGTTCGGTTAAATAACACTTCATAATAAATCCAAACAGCAATATTGATGATGTACAAATCACCGGTTTGTTTTTGTTTACATTCTCTGTAATTTTTAATGTGTCTGAGAGTATCCATTGCTAAAATTTCACAGATTATAATCTATTGTTCAGATGGATATCCAAAACAAACAAAATACAAACCTAAAGGAACCCGAGATGTGGGCAGACCTAGAAAGAGATGTGCTGAAGTCGGAACGGGTCAACAGACCTAATCCATGAATGCAGATGATGATGATAAGTTGAGTTTACATATAGATAGATCATCGGTTGATTAATGTCTTTGACATCTGATTCCTAGCAGCCAATTTTGTTAGTCCATCCAGTCTCCTGGTTGTAGATATTTCTCCTTCACGTATAATAGTATATTAAGATGCGAGGTTGGGAAGTGGTTTTTACAGAATCGAGGAAATTCTGTAAACACTTCACAAACGTGCGTTGTACATTATTTTTTGCGCGATGGTGTTTTCAGAATAATAAATAATAGCAAAATAATAACATCTTTGTTGGAAATATTTGCGTTTATTATAAACAATTGACTAACATCAACAGTGTGCGCAGTGTTTATTAGTTGAAACAGCAGGAGGCCGTGACAGCAACTAGTGATAACATGGCGGCAAGTGCGTATTTATTGTTTTATCATCATCATCCGGTTTCATGAAAGCTGGGAATTGTTAAATTGTTCAGACCATCTTCTGTGTGGGCGTCCAACATTTCTCCTTCCGTACGGTTTATAATTTAGCAATAATTTTGTTTTATATTGTTTCAAAATAAAGTTCAGTTCATTTAAATGTAGTGATTTGTTTCGTATAATGTATATTAACACTACCTTTGGATATTTTTGTATATAACCTACATTGTTTGTAGTATACATAGAGGGCAGTAGTTTTACTTTCCACACGTGGATTTATTACACGCTTTGTATTAGCTTGACCTGTATCTATCTATCTATCTATCTATGTAACGGAATCTTTCAACGCGATTTCCACCCGCTTAAAATCATTGGATCGACTTGAAACTCTGTATACTTGTAAAGGACCCGTGACAATACAACAATTTCATTTTTTTTTCTAAAATCCTGGCCAGAATCATCAGAAAATTAAAAAAAAAGTGTCTTTGTATCTATGTAACGAAATCTTTGAACGCGATTTTCACCCACTTAGAAACATTGGATCGACCGAAAATATTAAAGTGTTTGAAATTATAGGTGCCTGTCTCTCGGAAACCTTGCGTGATGGAGAAAACCTGATATCATATTTGAATTCAGGAGAAAAAAATACTATCAGTATCACATATTTTTTCTTTCTGAGACAAAAAAAAATGTTTCTTTTGTTACTCAGTGTTATCATAGTATATTAAAAATATTATTTTTATTGACGTTACATAAATGATTTTTGGTGCTTCTAGTCTATAATACCTTTCAGGGAGGAATGCAATATTTCTTCTTCTTCTTCTTCAGCTTTCCCCCACTTATAGGTTTGCCGTCTTCAGTTTCCATTTATCTCTATCATTCCAATCTCCCGGGGCGTGCCGTAGGCGTAGTGGTGAAGGCACTGAGCTACAAACCGGAGGGTCGAGGGTTCAAGTCCCGTTGGGGTCAGGATATTTAAACTGACCCAAACTCTCTGGCGGCACTATGGCCCTGGGGTCGACTCAGCCTCTAACGGAAATGAGTACCGGACGCTTGTTCTGGGGGTAAAGGCGGCCGTCACGCAGGGCTGACAACTCGGCTGACATAAAGTGCCGATTGTCTAGAAAAAGTGGGAGCCTTAACCTCCTACTACCCCAAGGGCCTCCGGGCCTGTTGTGGGATCACTTTACTTTTTATTCCAATCTCCCTCTTCCAAATTCCTATCCTCCATTATTGTTCTGACGTAGGTTTTCCATTTCCATCTTGGTCTGCCACATTTATTTCTTCCAGGGGGTGACCATTGGTATATACTTTTTGAAAGATGAAAGAAAGAAAGACAGAAAGAAAGAAAGAAATAAAGAAGGGATGGAATATTTAAGAATAAATTACTTAGGAATGAGAGATGGACAGGTGAATGGAGAAGACTACATAACAATGAACTACATGGTCTTTATAGGAAGCCAGATATAATAAGAACAGTTAAGTCTCGTAGACTGCGATGGACAGGATATGTGGCACGAATGGGGGAATGAATGACGTGCATGGAAGCTTCTTGTAGGAAACCCAAAGAAAACAAACACAGCTGGTAGACCATGAATGAGGTGGGAGAATAACATTAACCGTGATTTGACGGAAGTATATTATACAGGAATGATTGGAAAACATTAGCTCAGGATAGGGATGTATGGAGAGGTTATGTCCGCGCTGCCATGAACCTACGGGTTCGATAGTTAGTTATAGTTAATTAGGAATGCAAGTTACTTGAATGGAATATGTTACATACGATGCGAATATTTTGGAAAACCCGTTCCAGCGAGTTCCTCCAGTAGAGTGTGTATTGATCATATCTGTCAGATACAGGATGTGCTGCTATTACGTGAACGTTGTTTACTAATGACTTCTACAACAGTTGCATTACGGGATGAAGTATTGCAATGAAAGAGACGGAATTTCCTTGAAAGTAGATTCTCCCTTGATAACACTGAGCAAAAAAAAAAAACTTTTTTTTTTGTCTCAGAAATAAACATATGTGATTCTGATAGTATTTTTTCTTCTGAATTCAAATATGATATCGGTTTTTCTCCATCACGCAAGGTTTCCGAGAGACAGACATTTGTTATAATTTCAAACACTTTAATATTTTCTACAATCGTAATTACACAATATTCGAACATTCGGACTCACCTAGAAAGTAAGAGATGACGATTTTCTGCTACATTTCCCCTGTGGAGCATCTCTGTTGATGGTCCAACAATAATCGGCCAGCATATTAGGATTCCATTTGCCTTGATATCTCTTTTCCATAGCTGAAATCTCCTCAGTTAGCTCATTTGGTTTTATTTTACAATGGACAAATCGACGAAAAAACGTTTATTAAAAAATCATTATTTAAATCCATTAATTGAAATTGAAATAAAAAAACTGTGGGTGATGGAGAAATTCCGAATACATATTTGAAAACACGATGAAAAACTGCATTAGGTACAACTATTGGTACTCATAGGTCCACCGCTGTGGTCTCGAGGTAGCGTGCTGCCTTGTCACGCAGCGGGCCCGGGTTCGATCTCCGGTGGGGGAGTTTTTCTGGGTGAGGTTTTTATAGGGGTTTTTCCTCACCTGTAAGACGAATGTCAGAAAAACTTTAAGGCCCAAACGGTCCCCGAAATCATATGGCCATCATCATCATCCTTATCATTATCATCATCCTTCACCGGTGTGGAAACCAACGGGAAGCTACCACACCTAAAATTCCCTAGTAAATCTGCAAGCATAGTATGAAAATGCTATGATTGCAGTGAAGGACCTGCCTTCGGGCAGAATTACTATGGATGGATTGGTACTCATGAGACAAAAATCATGTTCACCAGTGTTATTGATCATGACTCTTTCTTACGCATAAAATCCTTAATCGGGCCTACTTTCCTTAAAATAGATTTTTCTTCCATAAACTAAGATCTCATAACATAACTTCAACGGTGCTTCAATATGATTTTCAGAAATGTTGATTCCATAAACTATACAGGGTGATTCACAATAAGTACTACAAGACTTCTAGGACTTGTAAAGGGGACTTAGTAGATAAAGTTTTGATAAGGAACCCATGTCCGGAAACGTACCATTTTGACGTAAATAAGTTTGAAGATGGAAACACAGTGGGCTGATATCGTGTGTCTTGTGTTTCAGAATAAGTATTACACACTTCTAGGGGTTGTACTACAAGTGTGGTTCCACGTGTTGTTCGTTGCACAAAGTGTACCTGCGACGCATGTTTTTCATACACACGTCCCACAAGACCTGGTGTGTGCTCAATAATTTCTGCTGTCGCCAGAATTCGTGCAAGAAGATCTTCCTCCAACTCGACAGGTGTAGTACAACCCCTAGAAGTCTGTAATACTTATTCTGAAATACAAGACACGTGATATCAGCCCATTGCGTTTCGATCTTAAAACTTATTTTATTAATGGTACATTTCCGGACATGGGTTCCTCATCAAAACTTTATCTACTAAGTCCCCTCTACAACCAGCAGAAGCCTGTAATGTAACGAATGAAATACGTGCATGGAAGCTTGTTTTTAGGAAAACGCCCAGTTGGTAGAACAAGAATGAGGTGGGAGAATAACATTAACTATGATTTACGGGAAGTAGATTATACAGGGAATGATTGGAAAACATTAGCTCAGGATAGGGATATATGGAGAACTTATGTCCCCGTGGCCATGAACCTACGGGTCCGATAGTACCAGTGAGATAGTTATTACTTACGAGTACATTTGTTTATCTTCTTCTTCTTCACTTCACGGGCTGGGCAAATTGCCTGTTCCGCCTCACAGTTGTTCTGTCCATCTTTTCACTGACCTTCCTACATTCCTTGAACCTCTTGGCTTGTAGTTGAATGCTGCTCTTGGTAATCTTGTTACATTCAGTCTTTCCACATGTGTAAACCATTTCTCTCGATATATTCTGATTTTCTCATCCAATGGATATATATTTAACTCTGTTCTTATATCTTCATTCCTTATCCGATCCAATCTTGTGCAGCCTTTTGTTCTTCTAAGGAAGTTCATTTCTGCGCTTTGTATTCTACTTTGCAATTTTTTGGTCATTACTCAAGTTTCGCTCCCATAAACTAATGGAGGAACTGCCAATGTTTTATAAAACTTCAATCTAGTATCGCTTCTTGTTTTATTCTTTTAATGTTTTATGTATAGTTCCGCATATCATTTGAAATTTCGTTTATTTATAAAGTTCTAGTAAAGTCAAGTGATCCCACAACAGGCCCGGAGGCCCTTGGGGTAGTAGGAGGTTAAGGCTCCCACTTTTTCTAGACAATCGGCACTTTATGTCAGCCGGGTTGTCAGCCCTGCGTGACGACCGCCTTTACCCCCAGAACAAGCGTCTGATACTCATTTTCGTTAGAGGCTGAGTCGACCCCAGGGTCATAGTGCCGCCAGAGGGTTTGGGTCAGTTTAAAAATCCTGACCCCAACGGGACTTGAATCCTCGACCCTCCGGCTTGTAGGTCAGTGCCTTAACCACTGCGCTACGGCGTAAAATATATTTTTTTTGTGTGTGTATTGGTGCCCGCAAATGTTCAATAACATATTAATGAAAAATTGTGGAAGCACGAGTTACATTTGAGTGGGTGTAGAGTGTAATGCCACGGCCTTCTTAAGGAGCTGCATTGATTGGGAAACAATGACTTCATTCCGCTTTCACTTATTGATCGAGAGACAAAAACCTGACACGTTTATTCCTATTGTTGGTGTACCGCGTGGCTGCCCAGACAGGGATCCCAGGTTTCAATCCTGCGATGTTGTGGTGGGCCTTACGTCACTTTTTCTGAGGTTTCTACAGGTTCTCCCGTTTCCCGAATTTCATCGCAGTCCACCGCTGTGGTCTCGAGGTATCACGCAGCGGGCCCCAGTTCGATCCCCGGTCGGGGAAATTTTTTTCTGGGTGAGGTTTTTATCGGGGTTTTTCCTCACTTGTAAGACAAATGTCAGGAGAACTTTAAGGCCCAAACGGTCCCCGAAATCATATGGCCATCATCATCATCATCCTTCACCGGTGTGGAAAGCAACGGGAAGCTACCACACTTACAATTCCCTAGTAAAGCTGCAAGCATAGCATGAAAATGCTATGAATGCAGTGAAAGACCTGCCCTCGGGCAGAATTACTATGGATGGGTGAAATACTCTCCATTTGTCCTGCAACGTAAACTTGTAGTTAACTCATTCGCTTCAGATTTAAATGCTCAATGCATTTCCCCAGAAACCGAATTTAAGTTACCGTATATTGTCTATTTTCAGACATTCAAAACAAGCAAAATATAACGGTACTTGAGATAGCAATAAGGGTGAAGGCCAAAACACATTCCTCTACTATTCATATATGTTAACAGAAGATTACCCTGCCAAGAGATGTAAAAAATATTGCAAAATATATATCAGCAGAATTAAGCGAGTCTATCTCGTCTTTTGAGGCGAATGGGCAAAGGCAAGAGGCCTTGCGCTGGTTCGAGTCCCCATGGGGAAAGACATTTTCTCATGGAATTTCAGCCAGTATGGGACCGGTGCCCACCCAGCATCGTGAAGCATTTGTGTAGCTACAATAAGTAGCAGCTCCAGGTTGAAAAAACCAGCTATAACGGCTGGGGGACTCTACATGCTGACAACATATCACCCCTAGACTGGTTAGATTATTGTCTATCTCTGTGATGAACACCCCCTCTTGCTTAATATACCGCAACATAGGACATCACATCACTCCATGCCATATACCATCTCCACTTCTCGCAACTGGAATTCCCTACCACAAGAAATAAGGGGCTGCCGGACATTGGCATCTTTTAAAAGAAATCTAAATTTATATTTGCTCTAAACTCGACTTCATTATTACCCAGTGTAAGGTATATATATTAATTGGTGTTTCTCGTATAATGTATCATATTTATATTATTATTATTATTATTATTATTATTATTATTATTATCATCATTATTACTTACTTACTCACTGGCACTATCGAACCCGTAGGTTCATGGCCGCACGAACATAAGCTCTCCATACATCCCTATCCTGAGCTAATGCTTTCCAATCATTCCCTGTATAATTTACTTCCCTCAAATCATAGTTAATGTTATTCTCCCACCTCATTCTTGGTCTACCAACTGGGCGTTTTCCCTCTGGCTTTCCCACAAGAAGCCTCCATGGAAGTCTTTCATTCCCCATACGCGCAACATGTCCTGCCCATCGCAGTCTACGAGACCTAACTGTTCTTATTATATCTGGCTTCCTATAAAGACCATGTAGTTCATTGTTATGTAGTCTTCTCCATTCTCCCGTCTGTTCATCTCTCATTGGTCCAAAAATGTTCCTAAGTACTATATTCTCAAATACTTCTAATCTCCTTTCCTCTCTTAAAGTAAGAGTCCATGTTTCGCCATTATCATTATTATTATTATTATTATTATTATTATTATCGTATCATTATTGTTGTTACCTATAAAATGTTGTTTGTACATGAAATTTACATTGCTATATTTAATGTATCTTTAACTGTTTATAATTAGTATAGTGTATATCTATATTTGTCAAATATTTATTTGTATTTGTGCTGGTTGAGTGGAAGAGAAGGCCTTATGGCCATAACTCTGCCAGAATAAATAAAGTATTATTATTGTTATTATTATTATTATTATTATTATTATTATTATTACATGTGGATGTGAGGCGAGCATCCGACTGGTAGGCCAAGGGCCTTCTAGTCCTGTCGCGCTAGCAGTGGAGTTATTACCATCTGGCCATATTTCTATAAACATAAGCGATGGACGATATTCGCTCCATGTGAAACGCGTATCTTTCGAACAACGCCGACCGATAACATTGAGCAACAAAAAATAAACTTTTTTTTTGTCTCAGAAAGAAAAAAATATGTGATTCTGATAGTATTTTTCCCCTGAATTCAAATATGATATCGGTTTTTCTCCATCACGCAAGGTTTCCGAGAGACAGAAATTTATAATTTCAAACACTCTAATATTTTCTACATTCGTAACCACACAATATTCGAACATTCGGACTCACCTAGAAAGTAAGAAATGACGATTTTCTGTTATATTTCGCCTGTGGAGCATCCCTCTTGATGGTCCAACAACAATCGGCGAGCATATTAGGATTCCATTTGCCTTGATATCTCTTTACCATAGCTGAAACCATTTGAGTTATCTCATATGGCTTTATTTTACAATGGACAAATGGACGAAAAAACGTTTATTAAAAAATAATGATTTACTTACTTACTTACTTACTTACTCACTGGCACTATCGAACCCGTAGGTTCATGGGCCCGCGGACATAAGCTCTCCATTTTCATTCCCCATAAAAAATAATTATTTAAACCCATTAATTGAAATTGAAATAAAAAACAAACTGTGGGTGATGGAGAAATTCCGAATACATATTTGAAAACACGATAAAAAACTGCATTAAGTACAACTATTGGTGCTCATGAGACAAAAATCATGTTGACCAGTGTAATATGGCCGACGATATACGTTGGGCGATCTTTGCGGTATAATAACCCATAGATTTAGATCAGCAACGGTTGGTGGACAGGCTTTAGAGCAGGTGGCTTCCTAATTTAAACTACACACACTTACAATGTGTATTTTTAAACGCTTTTATATTCAGCAAGTAAAGTTCTAGGAACTCAGTTACAAAGGGAATTTGTTAATCCCTTGTTTTTGTCTGTTATTTTTGGTTGAATTCATATTTGAAGTGAGGCCTTGTTTTATTTTCGGGTTATCTTTTGACCGATAGAAGACAACCTTAATGGAGAACAATGGCTTAGTGTTGTAAGTTTAAAAGGAATTTTCGTTTTAGAGAAGGATTGAAAAGATGAAACTGTGATAAGTAAAACATGAAACCTGTCACACGGGAACTTATGAATTATGAGAAATATAAATGAAGGAACCAGCTGACAGTTTGGTGACACGAAATGTACATTACGATAATGTGCTTTTGTAAACAAAGAAAAAGAGTACAACACATTAAACAGACTTAACTTCTTTATTGCAATATGGAAATTAACACGAATAAGACAAAATGCTTAACAATATCAAAAGAACCAGTAAGATGCAAATTAGAAGTGGAAAGAAAAATTATAGAACAAGTGACAGAATTTAATTATTTAGGCGTATTAATAACAAACACTAAAAATGTAATAAAAGAAGAAACAAGCTGATAAAGCAGCACAAATATCACGATATATGAAAGATTTAATTTGGCGCAACAAACATATGTCAATAGAAAGCAAAACCCGCATATACAAAACGATAGTTCGACCAGTTATCATATATGGAGCAGAAACTAGGGATGATACAATAAAAACTAAACAAATAATAAGCACATGTGAAATGAAAATCTTAAGAACTATTCAGGGGAAAACATTATTTGATAAAATACACAACACAGAAATTAGGGACAATTGTCACATTCAAACATAACCAAATTTATTATAGATAGACGAAAATATTGGAAGGTCATATAGAAAGAATGGAAGAAAAACCGACTTGCAAAAAGAGCTAAAGAAGATAGACCAATGGACGGGAGAAGAACAAGAGGAAGACCAGCCAAGAGATGGATAGACAGTGAATGCACATCCAATACGTCTTCCTCCGAGGAGTGATTTTGAAATAAACAGGATGAAAATCCTACAAATTAAGTTATGAGAAATATAAATGAAGAAGAAGAAGAACTTCTTTAATGGAATATAAAATTTTCAGGCTCGTAAAAGAACCTTAAGTCTGAATAAAAAAGCTTCTTAGCTAAATTTACCGACCTCAGCGTATAAATATATAAATATAATTTCAAATAAAATAGAAAAAACGAACATATATAAAAATAAAGGAGTTTATAAATTGAATTGCAATAGCTGTGACAAATGTTACATAGGAAGAAGTCTAGAAACTTCACGACAAGATTTAATGAATATTTTAGAGATTTCATAAATAATGAAGGTAAATCCAGTTTTTTCAAATATATAGTAGAAGCAGGACATGAATTCAACACTATAGTCAACGCATTATCGATCCTGCATAGAGAAAACGATGTATCGAAAATCAACGTTCTCGAAAAATTATAAACACCTGCTGCATGAGAACATACCCAGCAATATAAATCCTCTGTAAAGTAAAGTAATCCCACTACAGGCCATAGGAGGCCCTTGGGGTAGTAGGAGGTTAAGGCTCCACCTTTTTCTAGACAATCGGCACTTGGTGTCAGCCCTGCGTGACGGCCGCCTTTATCTCCAGAACAAGCGTCTGGTACTCATTTTCGTTAGAGGCTGAGTCGACCCTAGGGCCATAGTGCCGCCAGAAGGTTTGGGTCAGTTTAAAAATCCTGACCCCAACGGGACTTGAACCCTCGACCCTCCGGCTTGTAGCGTAGTGCCTTAACCACTACGCTACGGCGTGCCCCTTATAAATCCTCTGTACAAAATAATTACCAACAACGGGTTTATGTCTGCGGGTGCGTTTTCATTGAGTAGGTCTGTATTCTTTGCTTCTTTTAGGAAAATTAAAACATACCCGCAGACATAAACCCGTTGTACATCCTGTACAACAACATCAGTACCAGTTAAAATGCAGAAGATGGAACATTGTTTTTGAAAGGCCTCCATATTGGAACTATTTAATAATTTAGTTGAGGACGACTGACTTACCAGGTACCAATTTTATGTTTTAACATCTTATTACATAACCTCAACTGTGCTTTAACATGGATTTCAAAAGTGTTGATTGTAATGAATTCTTGTACTGTAATTCTGATCAAACGCTAGTCTTTGCGGAAAATGTAAAAAAAAAAAGTCGTACCTGATCAGGCTGCAGATTTAAAGACATGATCTCCTCACTCGGTTGTTCATTAGAAAGAATTTTTTAATCAATTGAGTTGGTGTTTACTTGAAGAAAATCCATATTAAAAAAAAAATATATCAGGTGTATATAAATTGTGGCACATGTGACAATGTCTATATAGGACAAACTGGCAGAACTTTTATTTCTCGGATAAAGGAACACATGAGAGCATATAACAGAAATTTAGAATATTCAAAATATGCTAACCACCTATTCCAATTTAATCATTGTTTTCGATCCAAATTTTGAAATTTTACATATTTGTGATAAGGGTAAGAAGTTGGACCTTTTGGAGGCTGTAGAAATTATTAAATTTAAAAGTATTAAAAAACTGTTAAATTCTCAACTTGATTTGAATGAATCCCCTTTGTTAAATTTAAAAATTTAAATAATTATTATAATAAGTAGAATTGCGCACAAATGTGCATTAAAATACTCTCTTGCTGTAAGCGTTTAAGCTTTTTGTCCTTTTCGTACACAGTTCTAAATGGTATTGGCTGCATTTACATCCACACAGAGAACACACACAATATTCGTCCGCTTGGTGAAATCCTGGTTTTTTGCATATCTCGTGATGACAGCCATGTATAGAGAATCGAGTAAGTACATGCCGCTGTGGTTGGTCAGGGTTCGCCCACGTTCGATTTATCATTGCTTCTGTGGCGTAGAAGTCCGAATCAATCTCGCTTCTTTTCCTCACTCTTTCCGCTAGAAGCTCGTCATAATGAATTGTTGCCGGTAGCTGTAGCGATATCCTTAGCTCTTCTATTAGAAATGGTTCCCGTGCCAGTTCATATACAAGTCGAGATGGAGTATTTTTTGATACACCGAGAACTCTTTTTAGGAAAGTGGCTTTTACTTTTTCAAGTTGCTTTAGATCTTTTTTCTTTAGGTATTTCCATATTATTTGCAGGCCATAGACGAGTATTGGAATAATCTTTGCGGTGAATAGCTGTTTTGCTGTATCTAGTGACAGTCTGTTTATGTATTTTATGTCGTTGATGCCTCTTATGGCTGCAATAGCTTTTTCAGTTATATGTTTGCTGAAACATGTGCCCGTTGTTTGGAAGGTTACTCCAAGATATTTGTAATGACTTGTTTGTTTTTAGTGGATCTTGTCCATAGTACACCATTTCGTGTGTTGAGACTCTTCCTCCCTTTCTGAAGACCATCTGCATTGTCTTGTTTTTATTTATGTGGAGCCCGTTTTCTTCTGTCCATGTTATGAGGGTGTTGAAACTTTCCTGTAGATCTCTGTGCTTTGTCGCGCATAGGACCATATCATCTGCGTACATGTATATGGTAGCTTTACTGTTTGCCATCTTTAAAGCATGTGCGATGTCTGCAGTTGTGATGTTGAATAGCAGAGGACTTATTGGGTCGCCTTGGAGAACTCCATTTGTTTGTATTATAGGAGCCGATGTCGTTACGTTATCGTTTATGGTCACTTTATTTACTGCCATAATACATCTGATGATGCGTGACAAATAGTTGTCTCCACTTATCCTTTCGAGCTTCTTCATTATGATCTGTCTGTCAAGTAGATCAAACGCTTTTGTGAAGTCGATAAATATTGTGTACAGTTTACCTTTGGGGTGTCTGAGTGATTCTTGGATGTCTGTCAACAGGTTGTTTATGGCGTGTATGGTGGCTCTTCCCTTCCTAAAGCCGAATTGTTCCTCTGGGATCGCGTTGTCTGCAAGGTCGTATAGCCTCTTCGTCAGAATCTTTGAGAAGATTTTGAATAATGAATTTTCCAGTGCTATGCCTCTGTAAGCATCTGGTGATGATGTAGGGCCTTTGCCTTTGTAAAGGATTTTGATTGTTGAGTGTCTCCATTTTTCTGATTGTTGTATTGTTGCTTAGATCAGTTGGAACACAATTCATAATTTGTTAACATGTCTGAAGAAGGTACAGTGTACCGAAACAGCTGTCACTGAATTATATCTTAATAAATATAAAAATCAAATAAAACTAAGTTTTATTTTTATCTAAGTATTTTTTGAATCACATGGCGTGGAAGACGTATGAACTAGTCTTAGAGGCGATTTGGACAAGTTTATTTAAGAACTGAATTATTCAGTTAACCAGTTCATAAAGTTTGAAGGACATTGTCAGCTTTACGAGGGTGGAGATCGTCTTGTTTGTTCCAGTAGGAAGATAATAAATGCCTACACAGGGCCTACACGTTTGCTTCCTACATCCACATATTGGGACGAACGTACACATTCTATTTGATAGCGATTGTCAAAACAAAACACATTACAGGTATTTGTGTAGGCAGCTTATCTGTCTATCAGCTCTTCTGGTATCAGAAGTAATGCCACGAGTGAATTTATCTAGAGCATTTGTAAATCTTCTTCTTCTTCTTCTTCTTCTTCATTTCACGGGCTAGGCAAATTGCCTGTTCCGCCTCACAGTTGTTCTGTCCATCTTTTCACTGGACTTCCTACATTCCTTGAACCTCTTGGCTTGTAGTTGAATGCTGCTCTTGGTAATCTTGTTACATTCATTCTTTCCACGTGTGTAAACCATTTCTCTTAATATTCTCTGATTTTCTTAGCCAATGGATTTGGAAATCAAGAGTGACATTTGTTAGGACTATTTAACGAATAAAATTAAGCTGTTTACTCACAAATTCCGATTGAGGGTCTTTCCACTTTTCAGCGGTTGCCCTTTTACCAGGCGGCTGCTGGCCCTTCACATCCACATGTGTCAATCACAGAGGTAGATGATCAACAGCCAGTGTAGGGGTGACATGTGGTTAGCATGTCGAGTCCCCCAGCCGTTATAGCTGGTTCCTCAACCTGGAGCCGCTACTTATTGTAGCTACCCAATTGCCTCACGATGCTGGGTGGGCACCGGTCCCATACTGGCCGAAATACCATGAGAAAATTTCTTCCCCCATGGAGACTCGAACCAGCGCAAGTCCCGTAGCTCTGCGCCAAGGCTTCCTACCTTAACCGCTCGGCTACGGCGCGGGACTACTCACAAATAATTATTTAAATATCCATCTATAGTAATTCTGCCCGAGGGCAGGTCCTTCACTGCAATCATAGCGTTTTCATGCAATGCTTGCAGCTTTACTACGGAATTATAGGTGTGGTAACTTCCCGTTGCTTTCCACACCGGTGAAGGATGATGATAAGGATGATGATGATGGTCATACGATTTCGGGGACCGTTTGTGCCTTAAAGTTTTCCTGACATTTGTCTTAGAGGTGAGGAAAACCCCCGATAAAAACCTCACCCAGAAAAACTGCCCCGACCGGGGACCGAACCCGGGCCCGCTGCGTGACAAGACAGCACGCTACCTGGAGACCACAGCGGTGGACTATTTAAATATAGCTATTTTAAAATAAGTCCACCGCTGTGGTCTGGAGGTAGCGTGCTGCCTTCTCAGGCAGCTGGCCCGGGTTCGATCCCCGGTCGGGACAGGCTCCTGGGTGAGGTTTTTTTCGGGGTATTTCCTCACATGTAAGACAGATGTCAGGAAGCTTAGGGCCCAACGGTCCCCGAAAATCATCCGGTCATCATCATCATCATCATCATCCTTCACCGGTGTGGAAAGCAACGGGAAGCTACCACACCTACAGTTCCCTAGTAAAGCTGCAAAACATGGCATGGAGATGCTATGATTGCAGTAAAATACCTGCTCTCTGGCAGAATTACTATGGATGGATTACGGAGTGTGGGGAAATTAAAAACCTCGCTACCGCTCGGATTTTAAACATTTTTCCTCGATTCTGTAAAAACCACTTCCCAACCTTGCATCGTAATATACTATTAATGGCAATTTACTTGTAAAAAAAAGTAAACTGATCCCACAACAGACCCGGAAGCCCTTGGGGTAGTAGGAGGTTAGGGCTCCCACTTTTTGTAGACAATCGGCACTTTGTCAGCCGGGTTGTCAGCCCTGCGTGACGGCCGCCTTTACCCCCAGAACAAGCGTCTGGTACTCATTTAAGTTAGAGGCTGAGTCGACCCCAGGGCCATAGTGCCGCCAGAGGGTTTGGGTCAGTTTAAAAATCCTGACCCCAACGGGACTTGAACCCTAGACTCTCTGGCTTGTAGCTCAGTGCCTTAACTACTACGCTACGGCGTGCCCCCAATTTACTTGTATAGCAACTAAAATTGAAATTTCAAAATGTGCCAATATTCACACCGATGTTTGCTAAGCACATAAGCTTGGTAGGTGATGGATGTAGGTGACGATGGTTGGATGCACGAAAGCTGTTTGGTAGATAATTTCAAGATAAGTTAGTGTATGCAAGTTGTTGCATTATGAACATATCTTCAAGTTCAAGGTCATAAGAAAGGTTTTTGTTGTGTTAGCCTGGAGGCGTTGCAAGGTCTTGTACCGTGTAATGGAATTTCAAACCGGCAATTTGAAGATTCAAAACATCCACTGCGCTGCTTGTTCCTTTGATTTACAGCGTGATGCATATTTACTGCGCTCAATTCGACTCAGTTTACGCTGCGACTTTATGTACAGTCATTACGGATTACGCTTAAATATACTGCATATTCATGTGGGCTGCAGTTTACATGTAAATACTAAATATCCTCAACTCGTGTCCAACTCAGGAGAGGGTCCAGGGATGAGATGAGATGAGCCCCTATATATATGTGTGTTATAATTATATTTTTGACATTGAACAATGCAAGCTTAATATGACCTGATAAGAAAAATAAATGCCTGGACGGGATTTGAACCCGGACCTCTGGATTGGTACTCCAGTATGCTATCCATTACACCACCGGGCAAATCTCATACAAACATTTATTTATAAGAAAAAATAAATGTTTCTATTAGATTTGCCCGGTGGTGTGATGGAAATAAGTGTTTGTATTAGATTTCCCCGGTGCTGTAATGGATAACACGCTGGAGTATCAATACAGAGGTCCGGGTTCAAATCCCGTCCAGGCACTTATTTTTCTTATCATGTTATATATATATATATATATATATATATAGAGAGAGAGAGAGAGAGAGAGAGAGAGAGAGAGAGAGAGAGAGAGAGAGGAGAGAGAGAGAGAGAGAGAGAGTGTTCACCGGTAGCGTGCTGCCTTGTCACGCAGCAAGCTCGGGTTCGATCCCCGGTCGGGACAAGTTTCTTGGGTGAGGTTTTTTTTCGGGTTTTTTCCTCACCTGGAAGTCAAATGTCAGGAACCTTAGGGCCCAACGGTCCCCGAAAATCATCCGGCCATCATCATCATCCTTTTTTTTTCCTAAAATGTGTCTTAAGCTAAAAATCTGATCTGTTGTCGACATGTTTCTTCTAAATCCACATTGATTATCTCCTAGAATGTCATCAATATATGGAATAAGTCTGCTGACTAATATGTTTGTTAGAATTTTGTACGAAGTTGAAAGTAATGAGATGCCCCTGTAGTTGTTGCAATCAGTTTTATCTCCCTTCTTATAAATTGGTACGATAATTGATTCCTTCCATTCATCTGGAAGAGCTTCTTTTTCCCAAATCATACTAAGCAACCAACGTATCTTGTCCATCAATTTTTCTCCCCCTGATTTTATCAGTTCTGCTGGGATCTCATCTGAACCTGATGCTTTATACATCTTCAATTTTTCAATTGCCATTTCTACCTCTAATGCACTTGGCTCTGCGACTAGCATTTCTGCTGTCTGTAAATTATCCTCCTCAATGTCCTGTTCTGTATGTACATTTAATAGCTGATTAAAGTAACTTTTCCATCTATATAATATACTCTTGGAGTCTACAATCATATCCCCATTTTCATTCGGAATTATGTTTGTTCTAGCCTGAAACCCTTTCTTCTCTATACTAATTCCCTGATATAATTCTCTAATGTTCCTATTTTTTGCATTCATTTCAAGATTATTAATCTTCTCTTTCAGATATTCCCTCTTTTTACTCTTTAGTAACTTGGTGGTTTCCCTTCTAACACTACCCAATTGCTCTAAATTTACCTCATTTGGCTCGTGTAACCTTTTCATTTTTGCTAGATTTCTTTTCTTTACAATGTCGGCACATTCCTCATCAAACCATTTCTTGTTTTGCCTCTTTTTAAAACAACCAATGCTTTCTGATGCTGACAATTTAATAGTATCTCTTATAGCCTCCCATTCTTTATTTATATCAGTTTCTTCTTCGTTTGCCACATTGTCATCTGAAGATTCCAGTACTTCAAATCTATTAGCAATTTTGATTTGGTATTCTTGCCGCATTTCATCATTTTTCAAGTTTTTTAATTCATATTTTACAGAATCATCTTTAGTGTTTGTTCCTCTCATAAGCGATAGCCGTTGTCTGATTTTCACTCTGACCAGATGATTATACTATTTCCTTAGGCCTATACTAATTAAATTAAACATACATAGGAACACATTAATTTTCTTAAAATATCTTCTGGTTTGCTCAACATATTTCATATCACAGTCATTGCATCCAATTTCAAACCAGAAGATCCATTTTAACTAGATTTAACGAACATATTGCCCATTTTAGGCTTAACAGAATTGAAAAATCTGGAGTTGACCTGCGTATTTCTGATTACGGTCATGCTATCAATAAAACTAACCTTAGGCTGATTCGTTCGGTCATTGATTTCAAATTCCTTGACGTCTTTGAAAGTTTGGAAATTTATAAAAATAAGGATAAAATCATGAATAAAGACAAGGGCCCTATTCCGTACAGCTCCCTCTTTTCTTTAATTGGAACAAAAGAGGATTAGTTTTATTATGTTTTATTGTTTACTTATGAATGATTGCGTCATGTGACGTAGTTTGTATTTAACTGAATTTGTTTATCAATTTTGTCTTCAGTCAATATCTGGTCTTGAGAATGACAGCTTGGCTGTGGAAACTTGTTGACCATTTTAAAACATTAATTGGTGAAATGGGCATATTGACTGTATATATATTTTAATATTTTATCACCAAGAATGTATTAAATACATTAATTTTCATTCATTTAGGCGTAGGAGCGCATGCCGGGTATGAGATATTCAGCTATAAATTGCAGAGTCATTAGCAGGTTGAATGAAGATACACGCAGTAAGAGAAGTAGGTCGCTAACTTAAGGGTATTCAGGTGCATGTGATAGGAATCAGATAGCGGTATAAGTTAATAGAATCTGTCAATGTGATGACATGATACCAGTTACGTGAAAAACACACTCCTCTCATTTCCATTACTGGAGTCCTAGGAAGTGGCTCAATTCAACAATAACACTCAGCAACAAAAAATAAACTTTTTTTTTGTCTCAGAAAGAAAAACATGTGATTCTGATAGTATTTTTTCTCCTGAATTCAAATATGATATCGGTTTTTCTCCATCGCGCAAGGTTTCCGAGAGACAGGAATTTATAATTTCAAACACTTTAATACATTCTACATTCGTAACTACACAATATTCGAACATTCGGACTCACCTAGAAAGTCTGCTATATTTAGTCTGTGGAGCATCCCTCTTGATGGTCCAACAATAATCGGCCAGCATATTAGGATTCCATTTGTCTTGATATCTCTCTTCCATAAAGTTAAGTAATCCCACTACAGGCCTCAGGAGGCCCTTGGGGTAGTAGGAGGTTAAGGCTCCCACTTTTTCTAGACAATCGGCACTTTATGTCAGCCGGGTTGTCAGCCCTGCGTGACGGCCGCCTTTACCACCAGAACAAGCGTCCGGTACTCATTTCCGTTAAAGGCTAAGTCGGCCCCAGGGCCATAGTGGCGCCAGAAGGTTTGGTTCAGTTTAAAAATCCTGACCCCACCGGGACTTGAACCCTCGACCTTCCGGCTTGTAGCGCAGTGCCTTAACCACTACGCTACGGCGTACCCCATAGCTGAAACCATTTGAGTTAGCTCATTTGGTTTTATTTTACAATGGACAGATGGACGAAAGAACGTTTATTAAAAAATCATTATTTAAATTCATTAATTTAAATTTAAATAAAAAAACTGTGGGTGATGGAGAAATTCCGAATACATATTTGAAAAAAACAAAACAAAACGAAAGCTTAGCTCAGTGCTTAGTGGGTTGATTCGTATGCAAGAGGTTACAGGTTCAATTCCCGGAGAGGTAATATGGTCCGTCGCCGTGGCGTAATCGGTAGAGTCCCTACGTTCCACTCCGGAGACCCGGGTTCGATTCCTGGCTGGGTAGGGGATTTTAAATCTCCACCTTGGGTCTGGGTGTGTGTCTTTGTCCTCGTGTCTATATGTGAGAATAACATAAAGTTAACAAAAAGGTAAAACAAGAAGGAAAACAATGTAAACGAAAAGAGGAATAAAATTAAAAAAAAACACGATAAAAAAATTGCATTAAGTACAACTATTGGTATTCATGAGACAAAAATCACGTTGACCAGTGTTATCAAGGAATCATTCTGTACTTACCTATGGTCTGGAATTTAGGTTAAAAACTCTCTAGTGAGGCGATAATACCAAATCAGTATGAGAGAGGGAACTGGGGTGATACAAACTCTCTAGTGAGGCGATAATACCAAATCAGTATGAGAGAGGGAACTGGGGTGATGAGAGAGGGAACTGGGGTGATGAGAGAGGGAACTGGGGTGATGAGAGAGGGAACTGGGGTGATGAGAGAGGGAACTGGGGTGATGAGAGAGGGAACTGGGGTGATGAGAGAGGGAACTGGGGTGATGAGAGAGGGAACTGGGGTGATGAGAGAGGGAACTGGGGTGATGAGAGAGGGAACTGGGGTGATGAGAGAGGGAACTGGGGTGATGAGAGAGGGAACTGGGGTGATGAGAGAGGGAACTGGGGTGATGAGAGAGGGAACTGGGGTGATGAGAGAGGGAACTGGGGTGATGAGAGAGGGAACTGGGGTGATGAGAGAGGGAACTGGGGTGATGAGAGAGGGAACTGGGGTGATGAGAGAGGGAACTGGGGTGATGAGAGAGGGAACTGGGGTGATGAGAGAGGGAACTGGGCAAGTTCATAGCGATCGTTATCCTCCTTTGTGTGGAACAGATAAATCACATCAAATTACGATCCGGGCTCTTGTATTACTCGTTTTGTTTAAATTTATTGAGTGGGAGTAGCTCCTGGCAGATGATAAGTTCTGGCTTTCAAATACAAACAATCGTTCCGGCAACAGTTACTTGTTTGCAGACTTGCCGTATAAAATGCGCATTCACCAGATTTCATCAACAACAAGGATAAAGCCTGATCTCATTATAGGTCGAATTGGTCCTTCCATCTCTTCAATGGTCTTCCCAACAATCTTCTCCCTTTTGGTTTATAATTATACATTCTTCTTGGTATGCGCTGTTCATTCATTCGTAATACGTGCTGAAGGTAAGCATTTTGATAATATTTTATTCTTTCACAGATATTAAATATATTAAGTTCTCTTCTTATATCTTCGTTTTTCTTTTTATCGGTCCTTTGGTATCCTGCTATTGCTCTCAACATCTTCATTTCAGCAGCCTCTATTTGTTTACTATCTGCCTTTGTTAATGTCCAGGTTTCACATCCATAGATAAGAGATTGAACTGCCAATAGTTTCAAACACGATAGCGCACTCTGCCGTACTTACAGCAATGGCGATCATGGTTGAAAGTTCAATTTCCTAAATTTCGGGGTTGCCAACTTATAAATAACTAAATTAATCACCATCCTCTTATCCTGTCCTCTTATCAGAAGGTTGATTCCAAATAACTTACACCTCCAACCTTCTGTATCTTCCCATGCATTCCTTCTTTTTAGTTCTTCACAGTCGTATCCTCTCTCTTGTAGACTTGCCTTCACTTGGTTAATCCATCTTTATCGCGATCGTTTTCCTTGTATCTTGAGATTTAACAGTCTTTGTGGTAGTCTTTCCTTTTCCATTCTTTTTAAATGTCCGAACCATTCTACTGTACTTTTTTCTACGTATGTTGTTAATTGTTCTACACTTAATGTCTTCTTGTCCACCGCTGTGGTCTCGAGGTAGCGTGCTGCCTTGTTACGCGGCGGTCCCCGGTCGGGGCAGTTTTTCTGGGTGAGGTTTTTATCGGGGATTTTCCTCACCTGTAAGACAAATGTCAGGAAAACTTTAAGGCCCAAACGGACCCCGAAATCATATGGACATCATCATTTTCATCATCCTTCATCGGTGTGGAAAGCAACGGGAAGCTACCACACCTACAGTTCCCTAGTAAAGCTTGAAGCATAGCATGAAAATGCTATGAGTGCAGTGAAGAACCTGTCTTCGGGCAGAATTACTATGGATGGAATATCTCCTTGATTTTGTCATTTCTTATTCTATCTCTCCTTGTTTTATGTACAATTCCACGTAAGAATTTAATTTCTGTAGCTTGGATTCTGCTCAAGTCCTTCTTTGTATATGTCCAGGTCTCAGCTGCATGTGTTACAACTGGTTTGTAATAAGTTTTATACATTGCCATTTTACTCTTGGTGGGTGTATCTTTATTCCAGATTAATTTAGTTAAATTATAGACTTTTAAACTTTTCTCTCTTCTTTTACTGATTTCAGTCTGTATTTTCCCATTTGCAACATAGGACATCACATCACTCCATGTCATATACCATCTTCACTTCTCGCAACTGGAATTCCCTACCACAAGAAATAAGGGGCTGCCAGACATTGGCATCTTTTAAAAGAAATCTAAATTTACATTTGCTCTAACCTCGACTTCATCATTACCCAGTGTAAGGTATATATATTAATTGGTGTTTCTCGTATAATTTATCATATTTATATTATTAAATTATTACAATAGTTATTATTATTATTATCGTATCATTATTGTTATTATCGTATAAAATGTTGTTTGTACATGAAATTTACATTGCTACATTTAATGTATCTTTAACTGTTTATAATTAGTATAGTGTATATCTATATTTGTCAAATATTTATTTGTATTTGTGCTGGTTGAGTGGAAGAGAGGGCCTTATGCTCTTATCTCTGCCAGAATAAATAAAGCATTATTATTATTATTATTATTATTATTATTATTATTATTATTATTAATATTATTACAAATATATAATTCAATAGTGAGAAGTACTGTCACATATGGAGCTGAAGTTTGGAAATTCAACAAAAACTTATGTCGATGGAAATGGATTTCTTGAGGAGAGCAGCAAGATGTTCAAAATTAGACAAAATGAGAAATACTGTCCTAAGAGAAAAAATGAATATTGGTTATTCAATAGTAGATTATATACGGTATAAGCAATTACATTGGTGTGGGCACGTACGACGAATGCAAGAAGAAAGATTACCCAGGAAAACATTGGAATGGTGTCCACCTGGAAGAAGGAGGAGAGGAAGACCTCGAAACTCGTGGATGCAGGAAATAAGAACTGGAATGAGAACAACAGGATTGGAGGACATGGAGTGGATGGATAGAGACGAGTGGAGAAGAAAAATAAAACTTTAGGCACAGAAAGATGTGTAAACATTAAAATTCTGTATATAAATAAAATTATTATTATTATTTGCATTCATCACCGTTCGGACAAAAGTGGATTATGGGTATCAAATGTAAACTACATTATGTTACGTCTGAGTTATCTATCTGAAACCCGTTTTTTCTGTTTAACTCATTTAATTTTTTGTATGGAAATGTCTCTGTTTATGATGGACATATGACAACCAGTAGAAGACTGGGACCGAAAATACAGGAATAGAAAAGTGAAGAGAGTAGAGTGATGACTCACAGAGGTTCAGGAAGATGAAATTGGGCCGTGAAATGTGCAGTTACACGAGTCATTTGCATAAAGCAGATAAAACTCAAGGCGGCCTCGTCCCGAGTCGTTTGAACTCGCCGTTCTTCAGGTTTGACCCGACTTCGTGTCAACGTGTATCCACTTACAATCAAACTGTCCCAGCTTACTTACTTACTGGCACTATGGAGCCCGTAGGTTCATGGCCGCGCGGACATAAGCTCTCTACACCCCTTTCCTGAGCTAATGCTTTCCAATCATTCCCTGTATAATCTACTTCCCTCAAATCATAGTTAATGTTATTCTCCCACCTCATTCTTGGTCTCCCAACTGAGCGTTTTCTCTCTGACTTTCCTACAAGAAGCTTCCATGCAAGTATTTCATTCCCCATACGCGCAACATGTCCTGCCCATCGCAGTCTACGAGACTTAACTGTTCTTATTATATCTGGCTTCCTATAAAGACCATGTAGTTCATTGTTATGTAGTTTTCTCCATTCAGCTGGCTGTTCATCTCTCTTTGGTCCAACAAATTTCCTAAGTACTTTATTCTCAAATACTTGTAATCCCCTTTCCTCCCTTAAAGTAAGAGTCCATGTTTCGCACCCATATAATATAACTGGTAGAATAATAGGTGTATATATTTTCAGTTTAACGTTTTTTGAAAGGAGTTGGGACATCAAGAGTCTCTGCAATGCATAATAACACGCATTTCCAGAATTGAGCCAATGTTCAATTTGTTTGTGCATCTCATTCCTATTTGTGATTATTGTTCCTAGGTATTTGAATTCAGCCGCTTCCTCAAAATTTCTCTCATTTGTCATTAGCTGTCCATTTCCATTATATAATGTCGAAATTTGCTTACGATATAATTTCTAAAGTGAATAAAATGTACGTACTTAAAGGCATAGTAAGTGTGCGTTTTGTTGGGGATACGTGTAATGGATTAAGCAGGGAGTTAAAACAAGCCGAAAAGGACTGTGGGCAAGGCCGACCCCCCAGTGGGATTGTCCTTTCAGAACGGCCGCCTTCCTGATTGGGGCAACGGCACCTCAGCCTCTATCATCACCACCTGTTCCACAATGAACTCTTCTGCTAGCAATCTCTATAATATGCAAGTAGCACCAGCCTCATGGGCTAGCGATCGGCGTGTTTTACTACTCTTCATGAGGTCCGGGGTTCGATTCCCGGTCAGACCATAGAAATAAAATAAAATAAGTTAAAATATACCTTCTTAGGTAAGATCTGTCGTCCTCAACTTATGAAATATGTATTCTTTATGTCTGTAGGCCTTTCAGAACATCCGTTCCATCTTCAGCAGGACCTTCTTTGCTACATTATCTGATATGATGGTTGATGCTACTGGTCCTAATGTGGTGTTGTCGTAACTTTACAGAGTTGTTTCCTAAAAAAATTAATTAATAGCTTATAAAGTTGGTTATAATATACAGTTTCATTTTTTCTCCACCAGGGTGCATTCTTACAATATTGCGATCCTATTTGGCAATAAATAATATGAACTAGTTGCAGTGGATCAGCAAATGAAAGTGACCAAACATTACTCATTTGTTTTCAAACATCGCCGTTTACATTAAATATACCATCATCATCATCTTCATCTTCCAGGTATGGGCCTGTTAACCCGTTCCGCTCCCCGGTGCACTAAATGCTGCAGGTGCAGGTCGTCTTTCCAACGACGTCTTGGTCTTCCTACATTTCTTCGGCCTAGAGTTTTATAATGAAGCAGCTATTTTGATAAACGATTATTTGGCATTATTTGTATTGTATTAAATATATAAATATTTTAAAATAACAATATTTAAATGTCCACCTGGGTGAGGTTTTTTCGGGGGTTTTCCTCACCTGTAAGGCACATTTCAGGACGCTTAGGACCCAACGGTCGCCGAAAATCATCCGGCCATCATGATCATCATCACCCTTATCATCATCATCATCATCCTTCACCGGTGTGGAAAGCAATGGGAAGCTACCACACCTACAATCCCCTAGTAAAGCTGCAAAGCATAGCGTGAAAATGATATGATTGCAGTGAAAGACCTGCCTTCGGGCAGAATTACTATGATGGATGGATATTTAAATAATGATGTTTTAATAAACAGCTTAATTTTATTCGTTAAATAGTCCTAACAAATGCCACTCTTGATTTCCAAATTCTGTAGATAAATTCACTCGTGGCATCACTTACGATTAATTGTTTAATTAAATTATACTTACTAACTCGCTGGCACCATCGAACCCGTAGGTTCATGGCCGCGCGGACATAAGCTCTGCATACAACCCTATCCTGAGCTAATGCTTTCCAATCATTTCCTGTATAATCTACTTCCCTCAAATCACAGTTAATGTTATTGTCCCACCCCATTCTTGGTCTACCAACTGGGCGTTTTCCCTCTGGCTTTCCTACAAGAAGCTTCCATGCACGTCTTTCATTCCCCATACGCGCAACATGTCCTGCCCATCGCAGTCTACGAGACTTAACTGTTCTCATTATATCTGGCTTCCTATAAAGACCATGTAGTTCATTGTTATGTAGTCTTCTCCATTCACCTGTCTGTTCATCTCTCTTTTTTTCAAAAATTTTCCTAAGAACTTTATTCTCAAATACTCGTAATCTCCTTTCCTCCCTTAAAGTAAGAGTCCATGTTTCACATCCATATAATATAACTGGTAGAATAATAGTTTTATATATTTTCAGCTTAACGTTTTTTTTAAAGGAGTTGGACATCAAAAGTCTCTGCAATACATAATATCACGCATTTCCAGAATTGAGCCTATGTTTAATTTCTTTGTGCATCTCATTCCTATTTGTGATTATTGTTCCTAGGTATTTGGTTTACTTAAATTATAGACTTTTAAATTTTTCTCTGTTCTTTTACTGATTTCAGTCTCTATTTTCCCATTTGCATTTGGGAGAATTTCTTATGTTGGTAAAACTGTTGCTCGTGCTGTTGATAGAGGTAACGGTAATGAGGCAGCCTACGTGAAGACAAGGAATTAAAGTTTTCATTACTTTAGTTTGTGTTTTTACCGCTGGAGACACGTACAGGGACACTACCTGAGAGATGTTTTCCTCAAATAAGATTTTTTTTCTTATACCGGCACAAGGTTACACGCAAACATGTTACTTCTATTTAATTAATTACGGGAAATGTCGTGATAGGGTGTTTGGGAATTTACACTTTTATTTCGTCGCTAATAGCAAGGAAATATAAATGCAATTTTGTATCCGGGAAAAGGAAATGTACCACAGTGAGTGAAGGAGGGTACAACATCCCAACACACGTTGGTTTTATTATAAACAGCTGGTTCCAGTAAGGTTTGGATGCCAAAAATAAGCCACAGATTTCTTGGGTAGAGATGAAAACGTATTGGACCATAGCGAGGAAATACCAAGGGTTAACACGCACACACTATTGAGTAATAATAAATTGGGACTGGAAGTAAATATCAATAAAACTATAGCCTATATATGGTCACACGTAGAAATACATTATATAATGGAAATGGACAGCTAATGACAAATGAGGGAAATTTTGAGGAAGTGGCTGAATTCAAATACCTAGGAACAATAATCACAAATAGGAATGAGATGCACAAAGAAATTAAACATAGGCTCAATTCTGGAAATGCGTGCTATTATGTATTACAGGGACTCTTCAAGTCCCAACTCCTTTCAAAAAACGTTAAACTGAAAATATATAAAACTATTATTCTACCAGTTATATTATATGGATGCGAAACATGGACTCTTACTTTAAGGGAGGAAAGGAGATTACAAGTATTTGAGAATAAAGTTCTTAGGAACATTTTTGGACCAAAGAGAGATGAACAGACCGGTGAATGGGGAAGACTACATAATAGTGAACTACATGGTATTTATAGGAAGCCAGATAAAATAAGAACAGATAAGTCTCGTAGACTGCGATAGGCAGGACATGTGGCACGAATGGGGAATGAAAGACGTGCTTGAAACCTTTTTGTAGGAAAATCAAAAGGAAAACGTCCAGTTGGTATACCAAGAATGAGGTGGGAAAATAACATTAACTTTGATTTGAGGGAAGTAGATTATACAGGGAATGATTTGAAAACATTAGCTCAGGATAGGGATGTATGGAGAACTTATGTCCGCGCGACCATGAACCTACGGGTTCGATAGAGCCAGTGAGACAATTTAACATTGTTTAGATAGGAGGTATCTGGTCTCCTTAATACTAAACACTCTACATAAAAGAAAAGGCAAAAATGATGCTGAAAGAAATAATGGAATCATGTAACATGTTTTCCTTTAGCGATTATGAAAATGATTAAGGATGCTATTGCAAAACTTGTTGGTTATCGGTTACAGTAGAGTCTTTGTGGATTGTTCATGAAGTGAAAGTGTGCATTTAGCATCTAGTTCACTGTTATTTACAAACATTTTTAAACAAAGAAATTAGCATTCTGCACGCGCAGTAATAACTGATAATGTTATGGAAACTAGTTCTTTTTATCTGACCTAAAAACACACTACAATCAATCTACTTTGTTTTTTTTTATAAAAAATAGATCCATTGTTAGTACAAACAGGCTCTGTCCTCGACAAGTTAGAAATGTCCTTCAATTGTTATGTATATCTGTTCTTTGTGACCATCTATCTAATAAGGGAAGCTTTCGGTTTTTCTACTCTAACAGTCACGATACGTTTTGCCGTGTCCAATACTACGAAATGTGGTGTTTCATAATATCCCTTATTATAGTGAAGAAGTACACTAAGAAATTAGGACTGGAAGTAAATATCAGTAAAACTAAATATATGGTCACACGTAGAAATTCAGTATATAATGGAAATGGACAGCTAATGACAAATGAGGGAAATTTTGAGGAAGTGGCTGAATTCAAATACCTAGGAACAATAATCACAAATAGGAATGAGATGCACAAAGAAATTAAACATAGGCTCAATTCTGGAAATGCGTGCTATTATGCATTGCAGAGACTCTTGATGTCCCAACTCCTTTCAAAAAACGTTAAACTGAAAATATATAAACTATTATTCTACCAGTTATATTATATGGGTGCGAAACATGGACTTTTACTTTAAGGGAGGAAAGGAGATTACAAGTATTTGAGAATAAAGTTCTTAGGAAAATTTTTGGACCAAAGAGAGATGAACAGACAGGTGAATGGAGAAGACTACATAACAATGAACTACATGGTCTTTATAGGAAGCCAGATATAATAAGAACAGTTAAGTCTCGTAGACTGCGATGGGCAGGACATGTTGCGTGTATGGGGAATGAAAGACGTGCATGGAAACTTCTTGTAGGAAAGCCAGAAGGAAAACGCCCAGTTGGTTGACCAAGAATGAGGTGGGAGAACAACATTAACTATGATTTGAGGGAAGTAGATTATACAGGGAATGATTGGAGAGCTTGTGTCCGCGCGGCCATGAACCTACGGGTTCGATAGTGCCAGTGAGTAAGTAAGTAAGTATAGTGAATAAGTAAATTGCTTTCCCACGTTGTGGTGACATTTTGAAGCAGTAATTCTCTTTATGCCCGATGTTGAAGTATCATTTTGGAGAAGGATTTGTGCCCAAAAAAGAATTACTGGTTCAGGTTGGGTTTGATTTTCGGTAGAGCCAGATTCTCTTCTTAGGGTCGGAAGTTGTTACACTCGATAGGAAAACACATTAAAATCACTGAAAACTGTTTCTTGTAGAAATAATTGTAAATTTATTCACTTCTTAATTTCCCAGCAGATTAAGTAAATGTAGGTGGTATTATTCTTCACCGTCAATTTAAAATAAATTATTTTCTTTTCTTGAATAAATTATTATTCTTGTATTAAATATTACGTTTTATTACCAGATCTCTTCTTGCTTCTATCTTTGTTGAAAGTTGTATGCAGATTGAATAGTGTAGTTCTTTTATAATTTTAAAGAACATTATTACATCACATGATGGTAATTTTAAATTCTATTGGTTAATAGTTCTCTAAATATAAGGTTTAAATTTGATTTGTTAAATCAAAAAGTTAATTGTTTTAACATCCAATCAGAGTTTAGTTTACTTTCATTTAAGAATGTGAAGTTAAGCAGGTGTTCTTATTACAGTTATATCAGAAAGCTTTATAATTCTGACAACAATGACTTAAAACAATTTTTAAAAACATTCTTTACAAAACTGTTATGTAGCACAATTTCTTTAATTGTTACTGAGACATTTTTATTCAGCAATAACCAACAATGAATTATTTAGATGATTTTAGTTGTTTAATCATCATCATGAACAAATTCGTTTTTGGGCCATGTGGCCTGTACGGTAAACCTAGCGAAGATGGTCTTGATCTTTCCACCGATGTTTTGGTCTTCCTTGGTCCCTATGTCCAGTTGGGGTATATTGGAATGCCAATTTTGGAAGTCTATTTCTTGCCATTCTTCTCAGATGATTTTTCCATTCTTGTTGGTATCTTTGGATATCTTCATTTAAACTTGCTACTCCAAGTTTTCCTCTGATAGTGTTCCTTTGGTGATCCAGTCTATTAACTCCTAACAATGATCGTAAGAAGCGCATTTGGCTTACTTGAAGTTTATGAGAGTTTCTTTTATTTAAAATCCAAATTTCACTTCCGTATTTTAGAGCAGCTTTTGATGTGACGTTATGTAATCTTAGTTTTGTCTCTGTCCTCATCTGTTTACCAAAATGTCTTCGTATTACCCCATTCATTTTATTATATTTTTGTAATTTTGAATCAATGTCACTCTTATACTCTGCAAATATACTTCCTAAGTAAGAGAAATCTGACACTTGTTCTATAATTTTTCCATCAATCTCAATTTTCACCCGTTGTATGTTTTTTCCACACATTGCCATTGTTTTGGATTTTGATGTGGAAATTTTCATATTATATTTGCTGGCAATTTTGAATAATTGATATGCTGCTATTTGTAAAGCTATCTTCGGAATCTGATAATATTATTTGATCATCAGCATATAATATTGTTTGAATTATTTTATTCCTAGTTATTGAAATTCCACTGTTTACTGTTTGTTTCCATTCTTGCACTATTCTGTTAATATATATATTAAATAAGAGTGGAGATAGTCCACATCCTTGTCGAACACCTTTGCCTGTGTTTATGTGTTCTGTTATTTCTCCATCTGGTAATTTAATTTTGATTTTAGAATTTTGATATAAGCTTTGTATGGCTCGTATTACATGTGAGTGTATATGTTCTTCATGCAGTATCTGCCAAAGTTTATCTCGGTTTACATTATCATATGCCTTTTCATAATCTATAAATAGTATGTACAGTGGGAGATTAAATTCTCTCCTTTTTTCCATAATTTGTTGCAGGGTAAATATTGCATCTATAGTGCTCCTCCCTTTTCTAAATTTTATTTGTTTAAGTGATATTTAAATATTAGGAAAATTTTAAAATACAAAATTATTAACTTAAACTTTTATATTTTTATGATATTAAAATTCTGCTTTACTAGTGAATTGCCTTTATCCATGTTGTCTTTGGTCTACCATGTTTCTCCTTTGCAGGAGGTATCCATTTCAATACTTCTTTCTTTGTTTCTATGTCCTTTCTTCTCATTATATGTCCGTATCATCTTAGTTGGATTTCTTCAATATCTTGTACATCCTTTTCTACATTCATTATTTCTCTTATTGTATTATTTTTTATTTTGTTTAATTTTTATATTCTTTCCGATCTTCTTAAAAAGTCAATTTCTGTGAGTAATAATTTATTTCTGTGTTTTTGCTTCAACGTCCCGCACCACATAATAAAATACTCTTCACAATTGTGTTATGTATTAATAATTTAGTCCTCTTCATTATATTCCTACTTCATAAAATATGACTTGTAGTATATAAAAACTTGCTGCCTTTTATTTTTACACGCTTTATATTAACTTCACCTGTATCTATCTATGTACGGAATTTTTCAACACGATTTTCACCCACTTAAAAACATTGGATCGACTTGAAACTTTGTATACTTGTAAAGGACCAATGACAATACTATAATATATAATAGCTTGCCGACTTACCGACTTTTTAGTCCATCGTTGTAAGAAATTAATATTATATCCTCTGGTAGCTCAGTTCGTAGAGCGGTAGACTGTAGTGGTATATAATTTCAGTATATAATAAAAGTATACATGGACACGGTTATATATATTATATTGTCTAAGGAGATATGAAGTTAGTTTCTTTTTAAACTGTTTTTGAGTCGGACAGTCCTTGATATGCGAGGGGAGGGAATTCCAGAGTCGTGTGGCTGAAACAAGGAAGGATGAGGAATAGTGAGAAGTTCGATGTAGAGGAACTGCTAGAGTTAAATTTACTCTCGATCATGTGTTTACGTTATGGTGGGAGGATAGTGAATGAAAGCGAGTAGAAATACAAAGGGGTGATGAGGTGGACAAAGTGTTGTATAAGAAGCAGAGGGAATGTATCTTCCAATTGGAGCCAAGACAATATTTCAAATACTGGAGTTATGTGGTCTGATTTAACATATATAACGTGCACAAGCATTGTGAACTCGTTGCAGTCTTGTGATACTCACGTCAGTTAACAGTAAGTCACAATAATCGAAATGCGGCAAAATCAAAGTTGAGACAAGCACTTTTTTCAATGAAGAAGGAAGGATATTTTTCAAACGTTTTAGGGAATGGAAGATTGAATATTTTTTTTCTACGAGTTTCTCTTAAATGAACCTGTCAATTAAGATTTTGGTCAAAATATATAAAAAGATTTTTCATGAAAGGTTTAAATGGAATTTCAGTTTGATCTATATTTACAGAAATTATCGATTAATAATCAGTTTTGCTTAATAGAAGTTGATGGCCGATGACAATTGCTTGTGATTTCTGAGGATTTATAATAAGGTCTGTTTGTGTTGCCCACGTTGCTATGGAGACAAGAGTTGTTTAATTGTATCGCTAATCAGTTCAGATCTAGTATGTATATAAAGTTGTAAGTCATCAGCGTACATATGATATTTGCAATGTTTAATGCAGTCACTTATGTCGTTGATGTATATAGAAAATAAAATTGGACCTAATACTGATCCTTGTGGTACTCCACTGACCTCCATGAAGAAAAACGATCACCTACAACAACACATTGTTGGCATCCAGTAAGGTAGGAGTGGAACCACTGAATCGAATTTTCAGAAAAATCTAGTAACTTAAATTTTGACAGTAAATGTTTGTATTAACTGTGTCAAAAGCTTTGGGAAAGTCGATTAGAGTTAGGATTGTCAATTTACTCTAATCCATAGCCTCACGTATGTCCTCAGTAATGTTAAGTAATGCGGATGCTGTGCTGCAACTAGTTCGAAATCCTGATTGGTAAGTGTCAAGAAGTTCGTGTCAATTTAAATAGTAGGTTACTTGTTTATTTATAATCCGTTCAAGTGCTTTTGATAAGGTAGCTAGGATGCTAATAGGTCTATAATGTTGGGGGGGGGAAGAGGGTGTGTTTACTTTAGGGATAGGACCTACATGTGCTTTCTTCCATATGTCAGGATACGTTGCAGTCACGATAGAGGCATTAAATATGTGAGTCAAAGTTGGTAAGATAATGTCCAAGATTTTTTAATAATAGTTATATTGATATGGTTTTCACCTATGGCTTTAGATTTAATTTCCCGCAATGCTTTCTTTACGTCTTCAGTATTTATGTAAGAAAAAAAAAACTTACCTCACGTGGGAGCAAGTTCAGTCGGTCTATTTAGAGGACCAATCGCCTAAAACTATTGTACGTTAAACAAGACGGAATTTGTACTTATGCGATATACCAAGATATAACTTCCCAGGTTGCGAAATATCATACACAGCGGAAACAGATATAAATAACAAACTAAATAAGTTTAATTATATAACAGGAACACTAAAAAGAACTTTGAAAAATAAAGCCAGAAAAGACTCTATAATGAAATTATACAAGACAATGGCAGTGCCTATTATTACTTATGGATCTGAAACACGGACAGTGACAACACAACAATCTGCCAGAATACAAGCTGCTGAAATGAGATTCCTCAGACCAATAGCAGGATATCAAAGAACAGACAAAAAACATAACACAGAAATAAGACAACAACTAAAAGTAGAGGAATTAAACACAACAATAGTGAAATACAGAACAAACTGGAAAGAACACTTGGCAAGGATGACTGAGAATAGAATACCAAAAGCAGCATACAGCTATTCACCACGAGGAAGAAGAAGTTTGGGAAGACGAAGGAAAAGATGGAAACAGCAGCAATTTGGAGCCGGAGCCTAAACCGTGAAGAAAAAGAGGAAGCTATATACCGGAACCGACTGACCCGCCTTCGTTCGTGCCGAGAGTTTAGTGTTTCCCAATCGTTTCCTGTATAATATACTTTCCTCAAATCTTGGTTAATGTTATTTGCTCACTTCATTCTTGTTCTAGATATATATAGATATAGAAGATAATCTACGGAAAGGTCTGTATGAACTTAACAAAATTACAGAAGAATATGGATTGAAGATATCTACAGAGAAAACAACAAAAATTATGGCATTTCAAGGTGTAGATCCTGTCAGAAGTAAAATTGTACTGAACAATAACATTTTGGAGCAGGTGAATAATTTTACATATCTAGGATGCAATATCTCATATGAAGAAGAAAAGGATGTAAATGCAAAAAAATATCTAAATTTTTAAGAATTTTAGGGTTAATAAATTCTATCTTCAAGCCGCAGTTAGTCCAAAAACATTCAAGACTAAAAGTGTATAAAACACTGGCTCTTCCAACTCTTTTGTATGGTAGCGAAGTATGGACGTTGAAACAGAAGGATATACAGAGACTTAGATCTGCTGAAATGAGATACCTTCGGAGGACTGCAGGATACACACTACTAGATCACAAAAAATGAAGACATCTTAGAAGAATTACACATGGAATCTTTAGAAAACAAAATTTCTGATTATAAGTCAAGATGGATGCAACATGTTCATCGAATGGAAGATCACAGGATACCCAAAGAAATGTTAAGATATCAACCTGCAGGAAGAAGAAGACCAGGACGTCCACTCAAAAGCCTTTTGGATGGTGTTTCTCTTGAGGCCGAAACAGGTCAACAAATGGCCTAAATTTGTGAATGTACTATGATGATGATGATGATTCTTGTTCTATCCGCTGGTCATTTTCCTATGGTTTTCTTACAAGAATTTGCTTGACTCTCTTTCATGTTACTTCATGAAATTGAAGTGCATACGCGTTTCAATGAGGTAACGAACAACGTAAGAGAACGAGGAATAGAAATTTAGTTAGGAACAGTTTGTGGTAATGTTTTGCCAGATGTAACTTGCAATTAAATGCAACGAATGAATTGGTTGTGCAGATGCCAATATTCGTGACTGGAATCGAAAGTGGAGAAAACAGAGCGAAACATTGCAGTTCACACAAAGCAGGTGTGAAAGTGATTCACCCCAGTTTATTGGACTCTCACTTCCTTCGGCTGTTTGGTAATTATAACCAAATAAAATATCTAAACACTTTAAAAAGTTGAACATTAATGTGGCATTTAAAACTAATAAAACTCTACAAAATATAATAAAAAACAGTAAAACCAAAACAAAAAAAGAAAAATTATCAGGTGTATATAAATTGAAGTGTGGCACATGTGACAATGTCTATATAGGACAAACTGGTAGACTTTTATCTCTCGGATAAAGGAACACATGAGAGCATATAACAGAAATTTAGAAAATTCAAAATATGCTAACCACCTATTCCAATTTAGTCATTGTTTCGATCCAAATTTTGAAATTTTACATATTTGTGATAAGGGTAAGAAGTTAGATCTTTTGGAGGCTGTAGAAATTAATAAATTTAAAAGTAGTAAAAAACTGTTAAATTCTCAACTTGATTTGAATGAATCCCCTTTGTTAAATTTAAAAATTTAAATAAATATTGTTGTATTGTTGCTTAGATCAGTTGGAACATAATTCATAATTTGTTAACATGTCTGAAGAAGGTACAGTGTACCGAAACAGCTGTCACTGAATTATATAATAAATATGAAAATCAAATAAAACTACGTTTTATTTTTATTTAATTAATACATATGGATTTTCATCAAGTAAACACCAACTCAATTGATTAATTATAACCAACTCTAATCTAACAAGAGGACGTGTTTTGCTCAAAAAATCACGACGGACGAAGTCATGAGCGATTTTGTCTAATGAAAAACTCAACCTCGCGTTGGATTTGTAGTGACTATTTAGCGAATAATACAACATCAGAAGCTAGAAATAATTGTAATGTTTAATATTTACCAAATTTGAGGTTATGTATTCCGATCTTACTTCCGGGCAACTTCTATGTCGCTACAGGTATTAATTATTATTCTACCAGTTATATTATATGGATGCGAAACATGGACTCTTACTTTAAGGCAGGAAAGGAGATTACGAGTATTTGAGAATAAAGTTCTTAGGAATATTTTTGGACCAAAGAGAGATGAACAGGCAGGTGAATGGAGAAAACTGCATAACAGTGAATTACATAGTCTTTATAGGAAGCCAGATATAATGAGAAAAGTTAAGTCTCGTAGGCTGCGATGGGCAGGACATGTGGCACAAATGGGGAATGAAAGACGTGCATGGAAGCTTCTTGTTGGAAAACCAGAGGGAAAACGCCGACTTGGTAGACCAAGAATGAGGTGGAAGAATAACATTAAATATGATTTGAGGGAAGCAGAGTGTACAGGGGATGATTGGAAAACATTGACTCAGGATAGGGAAGTATGGAGAGCTCATGTCCGCGCGGCCATGAACCTACGGGTTCGATAGTGCCAGTGGGCTAGTTTCTGTATAGTTATAAATAGCATATCTTTACTGTTAAATACATCTCTTTGGGCTTGGGAAAAATCAATAACAGATGATTGTATGAGAAATAACTATTAACAATAATGCAGATTCATTATACAACATTAAACATTTTTTTAGAGCAACAGAACTAAACTTTTTTAGTAATTTTGAAGTCGTTTTCTTGTAGCACATTGATCGTACATTGTTGAACCCTTGTCAAAGAAGTTAATTTGTGGAGATATCTCTCATTACGAACAGGAAGAAGCAAGATTATCAACAGGAAGAGGCAAAATTATCGATCTATGAGTTAAATAGTCATAAGTAACGCCACGAGTGATTTCAAATGTATCTAGAGAATTTGGATGTCAAGAGTGGCATTTGTTAGGACTATTTAACGAATAAAATTAAGCTGTTTACTCACAAATCATCATTTAAATATAGTTATTTTAAAATATTTATATATTTAATGTAAACCGCGATGTTTGAAAACAAATGAGAAACGATTGGTAAGCTTCATTTGCTTCTTTTGTTCATCACTGCAATCAGATCGTATTATTTATTGCCAAAGGATCGAAATGTTGTAAGAATGCACCATAGTGGAGAAATTTATAACCAACGTTATAGGTATTAATTAATGTGTGATGTCCTATGATGTAATTATGTCAATTATATCTTTCTGCAACGTAATTTCTTGGAAAATAATCCGATTAAGAAAGTGCAAACAGTTTTTTATTTTTTTTGTGGTATAATCAATTGCTACCAATGTTTTTATATTATCTCCTGCAAGCGCTATCTGCTGGCATTCATACACTGTATATACAATCTGGTAGCCGTATTTTTTAGAGGGTCAGTCACTGCAAAATAATGCTATGACCTATTCAGAATGTTAAAAAGGAGGAGGTTTCTTTAATATGACAAACTTCGGTTGATAAATTCGTGGCGAAACACGACTGTGATTGGTTGTAAATCAAAGATCATTGAAATGTGGTTGGTCATTGACTCCCGTTTGCGGCATGAATTAAATAGTCATCATAATGGTTTATTTGATGAGTTTGGAAACGACGATTTATGTAGCGATATAATGCAATTCCAACCACCATTTTTCTTGGCGACTGGGGAAAGCCACGATAAAAAGCTCGGCTTCAAGATGTAATGTCGGGTTCTTATCAATATGAAGTGCCGCTCTCTTGGATAATTTAGTTGGATTGATACGAAACCTGTATTCAAAACATTCTGATGTTCATTAACATATTTTACGGTTCTAGTTGTTCGACTGTTAAGTGTCCCAATATTATCCTGGTGATAAAAATGGTTGATCGTGACTAGAAAAATAAGCAGAGCAGTGAATGGAAATATTTTCCAGTTTCTAACGTTACAACATATCTTGCTGGGATGCTTCATATCTAAATAACTAATGTTTATTAACTAGGGAGGTTCCTACAGTATACAGAGTGAGTCAGGAGGAAAAATACATGCTTTGAGGGGAGATAGTACTGGTGATTCTGAACAAAAAACTTCTAATACATGTGTCCTTTTCTTAACCGTTTGAGGGTAATTTATTTAAAACAATGGAGAACTGGAAAAGTGCAGGTGGCAGTTGAAGAAGTAATTCTCTTCATGCCCGATTATGTCATAACATTTTGAAGAAAAATTTGTGTCCCGAAAAAAAATTCGTGGTTCAGATTGGGTTTAATTTAATTTTCGGTATAGCCGGATTCTCTTCTTAGGGTCGGTAGTTGGTACACTGGATAGGAAAACACTTCAAAATTACTAAAAGCTGTTTCTTGTAGAAATAATTGCAAATTTATTCACTTCTTTATTTCCCAGCAGATTAAGTAAATGTAGGTGGTATTATTCTCCACCGTCAATTAAAAATAAATTATTTTCTTATCTTGAATCAATTATTCTTCTTGTATTAAATATTACATTTTATCAGGAGAACTGTTATTGCTTCTATCTTTGTTGGAAGTTGTATGCAGAATGACTAGTGTAATTCTTTTATAATTTTAAGACCATTATTACATCACATGATGGTAATTTTAAATTCTATTGGTTAATAGTTCTTTAGGTATAAGGTTTAATTTGATTTGTTAAATAAGAAAGTTAATTGTTTTAATATCTAGTCAGAATTTAGTTTACTTTCATTTAAGGATACGAAGTTAAGCAGGTGTTCTTATTACAGTTATAACAGAAGGATTTATAATTTTGACAACAATGACTTAAAACAATTTTCATCATCATCATCATAGTACATTCACGAATATAGGCCATTTGTTGACCTGTTTCGGCCTCAAGAGAAACACCATCCAGAAGTCTTTTGAATGGACGTCCTGGTCTTCTTCTTCCTGCAGGTTGATATCTTAACATTTGTTTGGGTATTCTGTGATCTTCCATTCGATGAACATGTTGCATCCATCTTGACTTATAATCAGAAATTTTGTTTGTCTCAACACGAAAAAAGCCAGAAGGAATTGAAATATAAAACAATTTTTAAAAACATTATTTTCAAACACTGTTATGTAGTGCAATTTCTTTAATTTGTTACTGAGACATTTTTATTCAACAATGACCAACAATGAATTATTTAGATGGTTTTATTTAAGTTGTATTTAAATATTAAAATAATTTAAAAATACAAAATTATTAACTTTAACTTTTATATTTATTATAATATTAAAATCCTGCTATACAGTAAATCAAGATATTGTTATCTTAAGTTTTGTTTAATTGTGTACGTTTCCTAACAAAAGATGTTCAAACAGTCCACCACCAACTTCGATGCATTTTGCTGCTCTTGTAGACAGCTGTTGTGTTGCTGATCTGAGCTCATTCGTACGTTCCTTTACACAAGCACAAACATGAGTGAGAAGTTCCTGTCTTGTGTCCACTCTGTGCTTGTAGACTTCGCTGTTAAGCCAACCCCACAAACAGTAATCTAATGTGGTAACATCGGGTGACCTGTGTGGCCAAGCGGACAAACGGAGAACCTGTCAACCTTTTTTTTTTTTTCACATAACAAAAGAGTTTTGTTTTGTGTCCTCTACAAACTTTCAATATGGTAATCGGAAGAAATTCAGAAGATCTACAATTAAATAATATGGTAATTAAACGTGTTGAAGAATTCAAGTATCTTGGTTCTTTAATAGATAAATATGGTACTTGTGAAAATATATATTATTCACAGAGTAAATTGTGCAAGGAAGGCGATTAGATCCCTAAATGGTCTTTTATGGAATAGAAATCTGACCAGACAAACAAAAAAATATATATTATACAAACAATAATAGAAAGTATACTTACATTTGGATCAGAAAGCTGGACCATAAATGAAAGGATGCACAAAATAACATTGGTGACAGAAATGTATGGATTACGGAGAAGTATGAGAATATCCTGACTACAGTATATTAGAATGCGAAACATGGACTCTTACTTTAAGGGAGGAAAGTAGATTACGAGTATTTGAGAATAAAGTACTTAGGAACATTTTTGAACAGACAGGTGAATGGAGAATACTACATAACAATGAACTACATGGTCTTTATAGGAAGCCACATATATTAAGAACAGTTAAGTCTTGTAGACTGCGATGGGCAGGACATGTTGCACGTATGGGGAATGAAAGACTTGCATGGAAGCTTCTTGTAGGAAAGCCAGAGGGAAAACGCCCAGTTGGTAGACCAAGAATGAGGTGGGAGAATAACATTAACTATGAATTGAGGGAAGTAGATTATACAGGGAATGATTGGAAAGTATTAGCTCAGGATAGGGATGTATGGAGAGCTTATGTCCGCGGCCATGAACCTACGGGTTCGATAGTACCAGTGAGTAAGTAAGTAAGTACAATATATTCGAAATACATATATCAGACAAGAAATGGATGCACAAGAAACTGTTATCGATAGGATACCAAAGAGAGCTCTACAGTGGTATGGACATGTACAACGGATGTCGGAAGACCAGTGGCGTAAACAGGTGTTGGATTGGATGGTACCAGGCAGAAGGAGGGGGAGAATTAGAAGAACATGGTATGGGGGAATATATGATACCATGGTGAAGAGGGGTATGGAAGAAGGACAGTGGGAAGATAGAAATCTCTTGGAAGCGAAGTGCTGAAAAGTGGAAAGTTTGTATACGGAATTTTTGTTACACCCTGTATATATAGAGTAAGTGAAATATGATATTCTATAGTGATAATTCAGTGTTTTGTTGTAGATATGAAATTTAATGAGGTGTGCCAGAGTTATTAGTTTTCCGGTTGATGGAAGATGTGGCATTGTGTGACAACATATTGTCTTTCACCGCAGTGCGACGTCCTGAACTGCCATCTTGTGGCTTGCGGTAATAAGATAACATAGTACATTTTCTTCACAAACAAAGAATTTGTTTCTGCGGGCATCAAGTAATGCCCTTATTGGTCCTGGTAGTACTCGGCACGCGGACAGTATGCTAGCATTTCAGTGTTGATTCTCTTCCTTTTCTTACAAAGTTGCCACTTATTATTTATTCGTGTATCTGTCATAAGCACGAATGGTCAAATAGGCGTCTGTGTACTGCTACTGCTAATATATTTTGTTTGTACAATAGTGCGTTTTGTTGTACTTACAGCAATGGCGACCATGATTGAAAGTTCAACATCCTACATTTCGGGGTTGCCAACCTAAATAACTTCTTCTTCTTCCTTCCAAGTATTAGGCCAAGGCCTGTTACGATCCTATAGAAAATTTTCCCTCCAGCGTTTCATAGGACGGCCCAGTGATCTTCGTCCTCTTGGTATATAATTATAAACAGCTTTGGGGATCCGATTTGAACTCATTCTTTCAAGATGGTGTTTCCAATTTAGTTGGTACTGTTTAATATATTCCAAAATTGGTGTAGTCTTCAATTCTTTTAAGATATCGGTGTTCCTTTTCCGATCCCATCTGGTGTAACCTAAATAACTATACTGTAATATTACATATTACAAACCTCGTGCGGGAAGTAAAATCACTGTCCTTTATGTATACTACGTACAATGTATATATCTCTAAAAGGTAGTGTTAATATACATTATTAGAAACAAATCACTGCATTTTAAATGAACTGAACTTTATTTGAAACAAAATAAAACAATAAATACGTACCTCCATTTTATAACTGATTGGTGCCACGGCCTGCTGTAGTCTCAACTAATAAACATTGCCCACACTGTTAACGTTAGTCAGTTGTTTATAATGAACGCAAATATTTCCAACAAAGATGTTATTATTTTACTATTATTTATTATTTTGAAAACAACATCGGGCAAAAAATAATGTACAACGCACGTTTGTGAAGTGTTTTACAGAATCTGAAAGTGAAACCTCGCTATCGCTCGGTTTTTAAACATTTTTCTAACTTCTGTAAAAACCACTTCCCAACCACGCATCGTAATGTAGCCTACTATTTTTTAAACAAAGTGTAAATAAATTAGCAACATGTTGCTGCGAAGTATAAATGTAAACGAAAGTGACACTTAAGCGCTGTGACGTCCACCTTAACGCTTTAATTAATATCCTCGATATGGTTACAGAAAACGCCCATCCAATTAGAATGCGCTTTAATTTGAAGAACAATACGACAGCATAATATCTGCGAAATGAAGGCAGTTATTATTTTTCAAGGTTTTCCGGTCCTAAATGACTGACATAGGTTTGTTCCTGTCATCTCAAACTTATATAATTTGTTAAGAGATGTCAGCACACCTTCCTCTTAAAATTGTAATACATTATTTAACAGAGGGGGCACCGCTGTGGTCTCGAGGTAGCGTGCTGCCTTGTCACTCAGCGGGCCCGGGTTCGATCTCCGGTCGGGGTAGTTTTTCTGAGTGAGGTTTTTATCGGGGTTTTTTCTCATCTGTAAGACAAATGCCAGGAAAACTTTAAGGCCCAAACGGTCCCCGAAATCATATGGCCATCATCCTTATCATTTTCATCATCATCCTTCACCGGTGTGGAAAGCAACGGGAAGCTACCACACCTACAATTCCCTAGTAAAGCTGCAAGCATAGCATGAAAATGGAAAACCTACGTGAGAACCATATTGGATGATAGGAATTTGGAAGAGGGAGATTGGAATGATAGAGATAAATGGAAACTGAAGACGGCAAACCTATAAGTGGGGGAAAGCCGAAGAAGAAGATAAAGTTGGTATATGGCCAATACGTTGTAGTGCTTATATGTTGTATAATTAGGAAGTTAGACGTTCTAATTCCTAGTTTGATGAATGGTTCTTACTTTTTTCGTGTTACCGTTAATGCCATGTTGTGTGGTCGACTGCCAGATCGCGAATGATGTCTTGCGGCTGCGAAAACCGTTTGCTTCTTTGTCCAACTGTTTGCGGTTAACTCAGCGTTCGCCTTTCACAGTTTTATTATCTTTACATTGTTTTATTGAGGATTGCTATAAATAATTTATTTTTTTTAATTATCAGTGACGTCATGCACAGGATTAGAGGGCCTCAGTAAAAAATGTGAACGCGAGGATATGTCCGTTGCAGAAGAATTTAATTCTGATTCGAGAGTCCGCCTCATTAGCTGAAAAGTAGAGCGCGAGGGTGAAAAGTTTCAGACATAGACCTATGGTCACATTAAAATTAGTATTTTCAGTAAAAGGTAGTTTGGAAATAGTATTCTTTAATTTATTTATTTATTTAGCCTGGTGGAGTTAAATCCATCTGGCTTTCTCTTCCACTCTGTCAGATCAACCCATTACACAACATGCTTGTTAAACACAACCAGTACCCAACAGAACAGCTTTGAAAATGTAATCCGCTAAGAGAGGCCTAGCTGATTACACTGAGCAACAAAAAATAAACTTTTTGTTTTTTGTCTCAGAAAGAAAAATATGTGATTCTGATAGTATTTTTTCTCCTAAATTCAAATATGATATCGGTTTTTCTCCATCACGCAAGGTTTCCTAGAGACAGGAATTTATAATTTCAAACACCTGGTTGAGTGGTAGACAAGGCCTTAAGGCCTTAACTCTGCCAGGTAAAATAAAGCTATTATTATTATTATTATTATTATTATTATTATTATTATTATTATTATTATTAATATTTTCTACATTCGTAACTACACAATATTCGAACATTCAGACTCACCTAGAAAGTAAGAAATGACGATTTTCTGTTATATTTCGCCTGTGGAGCATCCCTCTTGATGGTCCAACAATAATCGGCCAGCATATTAGGATTCCATTTGCCTTGATATCTCTTTTCCATAGCTGAAATCTCCTGAGTTAGTTCATTTGGTTTTATTTTACAATGGACAAATGGACGAAACAGATTATTTTAAATAATTACTTAAATCCATTAATTGAAATAAAAAAACTGTGGTTGATGGAGAAATTCCGAATACATATTTGAAAACACGATAAAAAACTGCATTAAGTACAACTATTGGTACTCATGAGACAAAAATCATATCGACCAGTGTTATTTTAAGAAAATGTAATTTGTTGAGGACGACTATCATCATAGGTACAACTTTTATTGTTTTAAATATTTAAGAGTGGGTGCAGGATAAATTTTACAGTTGTTGATGGAACCTTAATTTGTATTCGCCAGACCAATTTAAATGTTAAAATGCTTATTCTTATGGAAATTGTGATTGATGGATTAATGACTTCAACTTTCTGAGGATCTCAGCCTCATGGGTTATGCTAATCAGGTTTACTCTGTTTAGCAAATATTACTTATAAATGATTGGGAAGACGGAGATTAATAAGTTTAGATATAGGCCTATATATAGATTTATTCAGCCTGGTGGAGATAAGGACATGTGACCTACTCTTCCACTCACTAGGACAAACATATGTTACATATAAATACAACAAAATTACAATAATAGTCACACTAAACAATTAATTATCTGTCAACTGAATAATAATGAAAATAATGTCTAATAATACAATAAAATTAAATACAATTAAAATTAATCTAATGAAAGAATGTATACACAAAGGAATAACAGCTCGAATCTACTATACGTAAAAAGAAAAGAAAAAGAGAAAAATATTACAAAGAAATTAGTTAACTATAATGAATTAGTATAAAACTAAATATATGGTCACACGTAGAAACACATTATATAATGGAAATGGACAGCTAATGACAAATGAGGGAAATTTTGAGGAAGTGGCTGAATTCAAATACCTAGGAACAATAATCACAAATAGGAATGAGATGCACAAAGAAATTAAACATAGGCTCATTTCTGGAAATGTGTGCTATTATGCATTGCAGAGACTCTTGACTTCCCAACTCCTTTCAAAAAACGTTAAACTGAAAATATATAAAACTATTATTCTCCCAGTTATATTATATGGATGCGAAACATGGACTCTTACTTTAAGGCAGGAAAGGAGATTACAAGTATTTGAGAATAAAGTACCTAGGACAATTTTTGGACCAAAGAGAGATGAACAGACAGGTGAATGGAGAAAACTACATAACAATGAACTACATGGTCTTTATAGGAAGCCAGATATAATGAGAGCAGTTGAGTCTCGTAGACTGCGATAGGCAGGACATGTGGCACGAATTGGGAATGAAAGACGTGCATGGAAGCTTCTTGTAGGAAAACCAGAGGGAAAACGCCCAGTTGGTAGACCAAGAATGAGGTGGGAGAATAACATTAACTATGATTTGAGGGAAGTAGATTATACAGGGGATTATTGGAAAACATTGACTCCGGATAGGGATGTATGGAGAGCTTATGCCTGCGTGGCCATGAACCTTCGGGTTCGAGAGTGCCAGCGAGTTAGTTATAATGAATTAATATATCGCTTATATACGAGGCATTAGGTAAATATGTTGACAAATCTTAATAGTATTATTTATTATTTTGAAAACACCATCGTGCAAAACATCGTGAAGTTTTTTTTACAGAATATCGAAAATTAAAAACCTGGTCATCGCTCAGTTTTTAAACATTTTCCTCGATTCTGTAAAAACTTTTTCCCAACATCGCATCGTAATGTACTATTTGAGGGGCTGGATGTAATGTTAGTGCGGTAATCGCCTGCTTCTTGTAAGTGATCTCTGATTACTTGGAACTTGTGGGGCTGGTAGTGGGTCATGAGCACGGGCCGTTATCCATCTTGTTACGTCATACGTGCGTTTGAAGATTCAATGGGAACAGAGGGTCGATCATTTTCATGCATTATATTATATGCTAGACACATGGCTCTTTGATTCGGCCAAGTATTATGGACAATGTAAGGTCAAGTCATCCCTCTACGGGTCTTTAGCTCCATGGCCTCACATCCAAATATGTTAATCACAGAGGTGGGCGTGGTATTTTGCATTGCACGGACACTTGTCTCAACTCCTTTCAAAAAACATCATCAACAACAAGGATTAAGCCCAATGGCCTGTTCCGATCTCGTTACAGGTCGAATTGGTCCTCCCATCTCTTCAATGGTCTTCCCAATATTCTTCTCCCTTTTGGTTTATAATTATGCATTATTCTTGGTATGTGCTGTTAATTCATTCGTAATACGTGCTGAATGTTAGCATTTTGATAATATTTTATTCTTTCACAGAGATTAAATATATTAAGTTCTGTTCTTATATCTTCGTTTTTCTTTTTATCGGTCCTTTGGTATCCTGCTATTGCTCTCAACATCTTCATTTCTGCAGCCTCTATTTGTTTACTATCTGCCTTTGTTAATGTCCAGGTTTCACATCCATAGATAAGAGATGGAACTGCCAATACTTTGTAAAACTTCAAAATAGTTTATTTTCTAGTTTTATTCAATAAAGTGCGTTTAATTGTGCCACATAGATAATCGAATCGTTGTATTTTAGTGTGTTTATCTAAATTTCTGTCATTGCCTAAATAACATCCCAAATAATTAAAATTCTGAACTTGGTCTATAATTACATTGTTTATCATTATTTTTGTTCTTATTGCACATTTTCCTTTCTGAGTTAATATTTTTGTTTTAGATGTAGATATTCTTAAATTGTATTTTAGAGATATATTATTTAAAGTATAAAGGAATTGTCGTAAAGCATTTTCTGATGCTGTCATTATTACTTGATCGTCTGCAAAAAGCATTCATTTATGACATGGTCCAAATATGAATAAAATAATAGTGGTGACAATGGACACCCCTGTCTTACTCCCTGGTCCAAAAAAACTTTAAACTAAAAATATATAAAACAGTTATTCTACCAGTTATATTATATGGATGTGAAACATGGACTCTTACTTTAAGGGAGGAAAGGAGATTACGAGTATTTGAGAATTTGGACCAAAGAGAGATGAGCAGACAGGTGACTGGAGAAGACTACATAACAGTGAAATACATGGTCTTTATAGGAAGACAGATGTAAGTCTCGTAGACTGCGATGGGCTGGACATGTGGCACGAAGGGGAATGAAAGACGTGCATGGAAGCTTCTTGTAGGAAAACCAGAGGGAAAGCGCCCAGTTGGTAGACCAAGAATGAGGCGGGAGAATAATATTAACCATGATTTGAGGAAAGTAGACTACACAGCGAAAGATTGAAAAAAAAATTAGCTCAGGATAGAGATGTGTGGAAAGCTTATGTCCGTTGACCATGGACCTACGGGTTCCATAGTATCAGTGAGTAACCTTTTTGGTAGGATATTCGAGAACAGTTTAATCCACTTTTGCCTGGATTGTTTAAATTTGTAATGTTTGGTTATTGTTCGGGCAAATAGCGGTTTGAGATCAGAATTTTCCGCTTTAATGATTTTTGTTTGATTTGTATGAAGAAAAGCAGAGTAGCATGAAGTTATCCGGGTCGTGGGTTCCTAGTGTTATGGTCACGTTGTGTGTTGTTTTGTGGCTACACCAACCATGTCATCATCTTTCATTTCTCTAGTATCTTCGTGGAACTTGTAATCCCATGCAAATTTTGTATTGTTTTACCTTTGGCGCTGCGAATTACCTCACAGTTCAAGCTACCAACGTCCATCATAATATTTTTTCTTTTTTTCTAGAAAATTATGTTTGGACATTCCAATCCAAAATACGCACATAAAACTATTATTCTACCAGTTATATTGTATGGATGCGAAACATGGACTCTTACTTTAAGGGAGGAAAGGAGATTACAAGTATTTGAGAATAAAGTTCTTAGGAACATTATTGGACTAAAGTGAGGTAAACAGACAGGCGAATCGAGAAGACTACATAACAACTACATGGTTTTTGTAGGAAGCCAAATATAATAAGTTAAGTCTCGTAGATTGCGATGGGCAGGACATGTGGCACGAATGGGGAATGAAAGACGTGCATGGAAGGTTCTTGTAGGAAAACCAGAGGGAAAACGCTCAGTTGATAGACCAAGAATGTGGCGGTAGAATAACATTAACTATGATTTGACGGAAGTAGATTATACAGAGAATGATTGGAAAGCATTAGCTCAGGATAGGTATGTATGGAGAGCATAAGTCCGCGCGCCATGAACCTACGGGTTCGATAGTGCAAGTTAGTTAGATATGAAGACGTTATTAATGTAGCATTACTTTTGGTAAGGACTGTATTCCCGGCTGGCGTCAGGGGCACACCCAAAACCCTCGCCATGTTCCAACACCCACGGGTTCGTTGCATTGTTTTATTTGTTAGTGGTGACAATTACATCCATTCCCTCAATCTCAATCCATAGGCCCTACTTCCGAATTTATCATATCAGCCAGTGGGTTTACCGGCTCCCAAATGTACCTGCTTCTTATGTTTTATTATAGGATATTGTTGCATCCATCCATGTTGGTCCTTCACTGCAATAATCATGCTATGCTTGCAGCTTCACTAGGGATTTGTAGGTGTGGTAGCTTCCCGTTGCTTTCCACACCGGTGAAGGATGATGATGATAATGATAAGGATGATGATGGCCATATGATTTCGGGGACCATTTGGGCCTTAAAGTTTTCCTGACATTTGTTTTACAGGTGAGGAAAACCCCCGATAAAAACCTCACCCAGAAAAACTGCCCCGACCAAGGATCGAACCCGGGCCCGTTGCATGACAAGACAGCACGCTACCTCGTAACCACAGCGGTGGAGTCCCATATAATATAACTGGTAGAATAATATTTTATATATTTTCAGTTTAACGTATTTTTGAAAGGAGTTGGGACATCAAGAGTCTCTGCAATGCATAATAGCACGCATTTCCAGAATTGAGCCTATGTTTAATTTCTTTGTGCATCTCATTCCTATTTGTCATTATTGTTCCTAGGTATTTGAATTCACCCACTTCCTCAAAATTTCCCTCATTTGTCATTAGTTGTCCATTTCCATTATATAATGTATTTCAATGTGTGACCATATTAGTTTTATAGATGTTTACTTCCAAGGGGAATGAAAGGGGTGCATGGAAGCTTCTTGTAGGAAAGCCAGAGGAAAAAACGCCCAGTTGGTAGACCAAGAATGAGGTGGGAGAATAACATTAACTATGATTTAATGGAAGTAGATTATTCAGGTAATGATTGGAAAGCATTAATTCAGGATAGGGATGCATTGAGAGCTTATGTCCGCGCGGCCATGAACCTACGGGTTCAATAGTGGCAGTGAGTAAGTAAGATGTTTACTTCCAGCCCCAATTTCTTGGTGTTACTCAATAAAGTGTGCGTGTTGACCCTCGATATCGTCTAATCTATGGGATAATAATGTAAGGTTGTTTAAGAAAATCTTGTTAAGATCAAATGATTGAAATTGGACATGATCTTGGAAAATGGCATCTACAGTACGAAGAGATTATAAACAAATTACAAAGCAGCTGTTGTGATGTAGAACGAAGTTTTATCGATGCACTGTTATGTTGAACAATGACACCAGATCATTACTTGGTTATGAACTGTTAATATAAATAAGGAAGCGTTCAACTGTTGAACATATATGGAGTAAAATATTTGTTACTTCGAATCTATTATTTTGTTAAAATGACATTTTCAAGCCGTATACCTTGTGCCGTACGGTTATTTATAACTAAGGATGCATTCACTTACATCAGGTCAAAAAAGTGTGTTCACTTGCAGATTGCAGTAAACAACACTACAAGGTCTGAAGGCCAAGACCTGATTGGTTACACTGGTCAACATGATTTTTGTCTCATGAGTACCAATAGTTGTACATAATGCAGTTTTTTATCGTGTTTTCAAATATGTATTCGGAATTTCTCCATCACCCAGAGTTTTTTTATTTCTATTTCAATTAATGGATTTGTCGGCCGCGGTGGACTAGTGGTTACGCTCCTTGCCTCTAGTCCCGAGGTTCGCGGGTTCAAAAAATTAGGAACTCAGTTATAAGGGAGAAAATGAAGATTAAAGACACTATTTTAGATTATATTAAAACTCAGCAATTAAGATGGTACGGACATGTCCAGCGAATGGAAGAGGATCGACTACCAAAATCTGTTTTGGAGTGGAAACCTGAGGGAAGACGAAGCAGAGGAAGACCTAAAACCTCCTGGAGTCAGGGAATATGTTTATACATGGAGGAGAAACATTACAACCAGGAGATTGGATGAACCGACAAAATTGGCTATTAGGAATCGGACGATGTCAAAGACATTAATCAACCGATGATCCACCTAGTATTATTATTATTATTATTATTATTATTATTATTATTATTATTATTATTATTACTTACTTACTTACTCACTGGCACTATCGAACCCATAGGTTCATGGCCGCGCGGACATAAGATCTCCATACATCCCTATCCTGAGCTAATGCTTTCCAATCATTCCCTGTATAATCTACTTCCCTCAAATCATAGTTAATGTTGTTCTCCCACCTCATTCTTGGTCTACCAACTGGGCGTTTTCCTTCTGGCTTTCCTACAAGAAGTTTCCAGGCACGTCTTTCATTCCCCATACGTGCAACATGTCCTGCCCATCGCAGTCTACAAGACTTAACTGTTCTTATTATATCTGGCTTCCTATAAAGACCATGTAGTTCATTGTTAAGTAGTCTTCTCCATTCACCTGTCTGTTCATCTCTCTTTGGTCCAAAAATTTTCGTAAGTACTTTATTCTCAAATACTTGTAATCTCCTTTCCTCTCTTAAAGTAAGAGTCCATGTTTCGCACCCATATAATTTATTATTATTATTATTATTATTATTATTATTATTATTATTATTATTATTATTATAGATAACATGCATCCTGCATCTAAGGCAGTGAACTAGAGGAAGAACGTATCAATAACCTTAAATTTCGGTGATATATTTGTTACTGCTGATGTTTCCGTGAGTATGAGAATTTTGGCGATCAGATGGGATGAGAATAGGGAAGGTCGTGAGAAAGGTGGTGAGGTTGAGGCGGTACCTCAAGTAGACGGGCGGGAGGCTGTCAGTGAAAGGATGTCAACCCCAAGGCAACGACAATACAGCAATTTGCTGTTGAGTCGTGTTCACACGCACCCACTCAATCAACCTGCGTGTGAAACCAACCAACTATACATCATCCACTATTAACACCTGCCTCTGTTGTTTTCAATAGCCTCTAGTTGTCTTAAGACTTCTGTTTCGGATCCTGAACGTCTCCGTGGACATCCTCATTTCTCTAGTGAGACAAAAGTATTTTCAGAAACCTTGCACTTCTCTTTTATTTTCCTGGTTTTCTTCTTCTTCTTCCTTCCTTCCTTCCTTCCAAGTATTAGGCCAAGGCCTGTTACGTTCCTATAGAAAATTACCCTCCAGCGTTTCATAGGACGGCTCAGAGATCTTCGTCCTCTTGGTATATAATTATAAACAGCTTTGGGGATCCGATTTGTACTCATTCTTTCAAGATGGTGTTTCCAATTTAGTTAAAAAAAGTAAAGTGATCCCACAACAGGCCCGGAGGCCCTTGGGGTAGTAGGAGGTTAAGGCTCCCACTTTTTCTAGACAATCGGCACTTTTTGTCCGCCGGGTTGTCAGCCCTGCGTGACGGCCGCCTTTACCCCTAGAACAAGCGTCTGGTACTCGTTTCCGTTAGAGGTTGAGTCGACCCCAGGGCCATAGTGCCGCCAGAGGGTTTGGGTCAGTTTAAAAATCCTGACCCCAACGGGACTTGAACTCTCGACCCTCCGGCTTGTAGCTCAGTGCCTTAACCACTACGCTACGGCGTGCCCCCCTGAGATTAAAGTTCTTAGGGAAAATTTTGGACCAAAGAGAGATGAACAGACAGGTGAATGGAGAAGACCATTTAACAGTGAACTACATGGTCTTTATAGGAAGCCAGATATAATGAGAACAGTTAAGTCTCGTAGACTACGATGGGCAGGACATGTGGCACGAATGGGGAATGAAAGACGAGCATGGAAGCTTCATGTTGGAAAACCAGAGGGAAAACGCCCAGTTGGTAGACCAAGAATGAGGTGGGAGAATAACATTAACTATGATTTGAGGAAAGTATATTATACAGGGAATGATTGGAAAGGATTAGCTCAGGATAGGGATGTATTGAGAGCTTATGTCCGTGCGGCCATGAACCTACGGGTTCGATAGTGCCAGTGAGTTAGTTAGTTTACAGGGTATTTCCCACGAAAGACCATCATCGATTTATCGGTTAGGATATAGGGATGCGCTTCTCCGAAAAACATGAGGAGGGAAATTTGTGACAGCGAACGGTACATTTATGTAAGGAGATGAACGTTACCTCGTGACCTCGAGAGGTTATAAAACACACATCGAGATGTTGCAAGTCGGTCGGGCACGATTCTAATAAATATACCGCTTTAAGGTACTATTGCAGCATCCAACCATCAATCATTCTATTCTAGACGTACTGACCTGATTTCTTATAATTTTAATGGAGTAATATTATTTTGTAAATTTACATTTAATTTGGCCTCCTGTTACTAGAGGGTAATATGGACCCTTCTGTTTGAGTGGACCCCGTTAATATCTTGTTTAGTTAGTGCTGACCTCGAAAAGAACATATTTTGTCTTCTTCCCCTCTTTAAGCTTTGACGAGTTCGAGACCAGTTAATTTTATTCTTTGTCTTTCATTCCCCTTTCGTGCCACATGTCCTGCCCATCGCAGTCTATGAGACTTAACTGTTCTTATTATATCTGGCTTCCTATAAAGACCATGTAGTTCACTGTTATGCAGTCTTCTCTATTCACCTGTCTGTTCATCTCTCTTTGGTCCAAAACTTTTCCTAAGAACTTTATTCTCAAATACTCGTAATCTCCTTTCCTCCCTTAAAGTAAGAGTCCATGTTTCACATCCATATAATATAACTGGTAGAATAATAGTTTTATGTATTTTCAGTTTATCGTTTTTTGAAAGAAGTTGGGACATCAAGAGTCTCTGCAATGCATAATAGCACGCATTTCCAGAATTGAGCCTATGTTTAATTTCTTTGTGCATCTCATTCCTATTTGTGATTATTGTTCCTAGGTATTTGAATTCAGCCACTTCTTCAAAATTTCCCTCATTTGTCATTAGCTGTTCATTTCCATTATATAATGTATTTCTACGTGTGACCATATATTTAGTTTTATTTATATTTACTTCCAGTCCCTAACTTTATTAAATATGTGATAATTATGTGTTCCTTAATGGTCTTTTATCCATAAATCGGGCGCCTATCTTCTTGGCCAGGTTGTTGATAAAACTAAATTATTAATAACTAATAAATCAATATCAGATATAAATGCTTGTTTACTAGAAATAATTGCTCCACAAGGGAAATGCTATTTTCTAGACGTCAAAAACCCTTTACAATACAGAAATTAGAGACAAATGCCATATTCAAGACATAGCCAAATTTATTATAGATAGACGAAAATATATTAGAAAGGTCATACAGAATGAATTGAAGTCAACCGACTTGCTAGAGAAGATAGACCAATGGACGGGAGAAGAACAAGAGAAAGACCAGCCAAGAGAATAGAATAGAATATATTTATTTAGCCTGGTGGAGTTAAGACCATGTGGCCTTCTCTTCCACTCACCAGGACAAACATATGTTACATATAAATTAAAAAAATTACAATAATAGTCATACTAAACAATTAATTGTCTGTCAAATTGAATAATAATGAAAATAATGTCTAATAATACAATGAAATTAAATACAATTAAAATTAAATTAATGATAGAATGAATACAGAAAGGAATAACAGCTCGAATCTACTATACATAAAAAGAAAAGAAAGAAAAAAATACAAATAAAGTAATAAACTATAATGAATTAATCTATCGCTTATTATACAAGGCATTAGGTAAATATATTAACAAATCTTAAATCTATTTTTATTAAATAATGAAAAAACACATTATTAATTTTTAAAAAGTAATATTAGTGAGTTGTTTCTGTTAGTAATTTTATTATCAATTTGTTTCTGAAAGATGGTAAAGTTTGGCAGTCTCTGACATAGGGTGGAAGGGAATTCCATGTTCTAGCAAGAGAAACTGTAAAATATTTTGAATAACAGGTAGCGTGATGAGGAGGGATATAAAGGACACTGTACTCAAGGGATCGAGGACACTGTACTCAAGGGATCGGGTATCTAATTTACGTGTATCAGAGAGTCTAGTGAAGCGGTGTAATAAATAATAAGGTAACGATGTGTGTAATATGTTATAGAGAAGGCATAGGGAATGGATGGTTCTACGAGATGGATAGACAGTGGATGCACATCCTATACGTCTTCCTCCGAGGAGTGATTTGGTAAATAAACATGATGAAAATCGTAGAAATTAGGAATAAGAAGAAGAACAAGAAGAAGAAAAGCCCTATAGTGTCATTGAACTCATATTTAAAGTTGAGGAGTTTTTGAAAGAAAGTTGGTATAGACATTGTGTTGTAGACAGGTTCCCATCTGAGGATGACATGCTTTAAAATGCAACCTGCGTCTTTGTAAACTTGTAGAATTTCTAGTGAAATGGAAACCGAGCGCTCATGTAAAAATTCCCAATTAACGAACACGGACAGACTTAAAGCTATCAATGACAACATTCATTAGGTCTTTGTTATGTGACGAGAATTTAAAAACAGATTCTTCTATCCACGCCCCTCATCAGAAACATCAACTTTGTTTCAGCCAAAATGTTCTGCTCTTAAGACGTTAATGTGGGAAGCGAGAAGATAATATTACAAAAAAACTCATTCAAATTAAGTTCTCCAGTTTTCTTTTTAATAATGAATTGACTGATGTAGTACTATTGGCCGATAGCAAGGAAATACTAAAGGACAACACGCACACACTATTGAGTAACACTAAGAAATTGGGACTGGAAGTAAATACCAATAAAACTAAATATATGGTCACAGGTAGAAATACATTATATAATGGAAATGGACAGCTAATGACAAATGAGGGAAATTTTGAGGAAGTGGCTGAATTCAAATACCTAGGAACAATAATCACAAATAGGAATGAGTTGCACAAAGAAATTAAACATAGGCTCAATTCTGGAAATGCATGCTATTATGCATTGCAGAGACTCTTGATGTCCCAACTCCTTTCAAAAAACGTTAAACTGAAAATATATAAAACTATTATTCTACCAGTTATATTATATGGATGCGAAACATGGACTCTTACTTTAAGGGAGGAAAGGAGATTACAAGTATTTGAGAATAAAGTACTTAGGAAAATGTTTGGACCAAAGAAAGATGAACAGACAGGTGAATGGAGAAGACTATATAACAATGAACTACATGGTCTTTATAGGAAGCCTGATATAATAAGAACAGTTAAGTCTCATAGACTGTGCTGGGCAGGATATGTGGCACGAATGGGGAATGGAAGACTTGCATGGAAGATTCTTGTAGGAAAGCCAGAGGGAAAACGCCCAGTTGGTAGACCAAGAATGAGGTGGGAGAATGACATTAACTATGATTTGGGGGAAGTAAATTAAACAGGGAATGATGGAAAGCATTGGCTCAGGATAGGGATGTATGGAGAGTTTATGTCCGCGCGGCCATGAACCTACGGGTTCGATAGTGCCAGTGAGTAAGTAAGTAATGAATTGACTGATGGTCTATTATCATCGTCATCATCATCCTTCAGGGATGAGGTATTGGCCTTTTCCAATCTCACATTTTTTCAGCCCATCGCTTTCTTGGTCTTCCTGCCTATCGTGTGAGACTTTTGAGAAATACCATAAAACAGTTTTACTTTGACTCGAGGGGCTACTTTGACAGAATTGGGGCGTCTTTGACATTTTACTTATTGTGTGTTTTGGGCTATTTTGACAGCAATTCAATGGTGTAGACATTTCCTTGAAGGCGCACGAATAATTAAGTTGTTTTAAAAGAGGATGTTGATTGTTGGAGACACATCTGTGTCACTTTCAACAACAATGAATTCCCAGCAAGGGTAAAATTGTGATTTTCTGTTTTACAGGGGTAAGGACTGGATTTGTTGTGTAAGATGCAAGCTCTGGGTCTGTGGTGCGTGTAACAGAGGATCCAACAATTCTCAATATGAATGTGAACTGTGTGAAGATGAGATGTGAAAATCTGTTTGTTTAAAAAATGCATGTTTTCTAATTAATTCCTGATTGTCTAACTACAATAATTATATAATTTTTGTGTTCTGTTGCGCGTCAGAATTGATAAAAAGTTTAAGTTTATTTTGTCAAATTACAGTTATAAAATATTCCTAGTAAGGTTGTTTACAATAAAAATATTTATAAAAAGATAAATTGGTGTCAAAGTAGCACCTACAGTGGGTCTACTTTGAATTATAGTGAAAACAAATGTGATGTCAAAGTAGCCCCAGCACATGGGCAAAACAGACCTAAACAAAACTCATTGTTGTCCTACTAAGTTTTCATTTGAGGAGAACAGCACCAAATGGGATTTGTAGTCTAAGGTTCAATTCGTACAATAAATCGTACATTCAAATTTTTCGGCATAAATCATACGAGTTAGACCTTAAAACCTTCAAAAATATGTCAAAGCCCCGTTTTACGTGGTGGGTTTCCAGTCCGAAGCACAACCCCCAACCTGGAGGACCGGAGGTTTTCTATTGAGGTCCCTTTCCCTTAGAAGGTTACCTTCTCGTCGGCTGACGAGAGTCGTCTTCCCGGGTTTATTTTCGAGGTTTTCCTTCTCCTGCACCCTTACCAATACTCACACTTGGGGTAAAGTGTGTTGGGGTAGCCATGTCTAGATTCGCCGTAGCAGGGCCACCTCTTGCAGGATGTGGTTCTTCACCACGTACGGACGGTTATAGCTTCATCAGAGATAAAGGTCTTGCTTATCTCCTCCACTTTACCCTGGTTTGGTGAGGGCCATTGTAGGGTCTACCCCTAACAAAGGTGCTTCCTCTACCTTCCCCTTGACCCCATGGTCAATTATAAAAGGACAAAAATTGTAATTGGAGCAAACACCATTGAACAAGTAACTTGTTTCAATTATCTGGGATGCATGATATCGTACCTGCAAAATTTGGACATGGAGAAGAAATTAGGAAAATTTCAACAAATATGTGGTTCAATAAGAAGATATTTGAGAAATAAGACCACAAGAGAAACTCAATTGAAATTTTACAAAACAGTAGCCGTTCCAACATTAACATACGGGTCTGAGACTTGGCGTTTAACGATCTCTGATAAAAATAAAATTGAGAAAATAGTAATGAGATTCCTCAGATCAGTTGCAGGCGTATCTTTAAGAGATCAAAAGGGAAGTCAAGATCCATCCAGCCATAGTAATTCTGCCCGAAGGCAGGTCCTTCACTGTAATCATAGTATTTTCATGCTATGCTTGCAGCTTTACTAGGGAATTATAGGTGCGGTAGCTTCCCGTTGCTTTCCACACCGGTGAAGGATGATGATGATAATGATAAGGATGATGATGGCCATATCATTTCGGGGACTGTTTGGGCCTTATAGTTTTCCTAACATTTGTCTTATAGGTGAGGAAAAACCCCGATAAAAACCTCACCCAGAACAACTGCCCCGACCGGGGTTCGAACCCGGGCCCGTTACCTCGAGAGAACAGCGGTGGACAAGTCAAGATATCCGAGATGAATTACAAGCATATTTTATAAACGAGAGAATGTACAGAAATAAATATAAATGGTTTGAACATGTACAAAGAATGCCAAATAATCATTTATCAAAACAGCTGCTTCATTATGAACCTCAAGGCCGAAGAAATGTAGGAAGACCAATCGACGTTGGAAGGACGACATGTACCATATTGTGCAGGAACGGGCCAACCTTCAAGATGATGATTGACTGATGGCGATGTATCTGAGTAAGAAACGCGCTTAAAATTGAAATCGATTGTTGTTGGCTCTAATAACCTGAACACTTCACCATACATCCCTAGCTTCCGAACAAATTCAAAATCAGAATATTATAATGAGAGGTTGGGAAATGGTTTTTACAGAAGCGAGGAAAAGTTTAATAGGAGTAAAAATTAATAAGGACATTTTTATGAATATTTTAATGTATGCAGACGATCTGATAATTATACAGAAGTCAGAGGATGATTCACAAAAGAGCTATTTACATGTTGAATCAATTAGGACTCTATTATAATCTTCTTCAAAATTTCCCTCATTTGTCATTAACTGTCCATTTGTATTATATAATGCATTTCTATGTGTGAATATATATTTAGTTTTTGCGCGATAGAGCGTTTTGTCGTACTTACAGCAATGGCGACCATGATTGCAAGTTCAACTTCCTACATTTCGGGGTTGCCAAACTAAATAACTATACTGTAATATTACATATTACAAACCCACGTGTGGGAAGTAAAACCACTGCCCTCGTATACTACCTATAATATAGGGTGGACCGCTCGAATGGACCTAATTTCAATTGCTTGTTACTGGCAAACGGTTGAAGATAGAAACTTAAAACAACGTTCATATTACAGAAAAACTCACCAAGTTTTGATATCCAGATCACCACATCTCTATATGAGCCCCAGCAGTCACTGCGACGATATCAAAGCGATGAACAATTTCTTGCCAAGTACGTTGGAGTATGTCTTCTGGAATGTTCTCAATAGCCTCTATGATGCGCTCACGAAGATCACGAAGGTCTTTGACTGGGGTGGTGTAAACTTTATCTTTGACATAGCCCCAGAGAAAGAAATCCAGTGGTGTTAAATCGGGAGATCTCGGGGGCCACGCGATTGGTCCTCCCCTACCAATCCAACGGCCAGGGAAAATGTTGTCCAAAGTCGTACGAACTTCATTGGACCAGTGGGGAGGAGCACCATCTTGCTGGAAAACGATGTTAGGCTGCAGTTGTTCAATTTGTGGAAAGAAGAACTGCTCCAGCATGTCAAGATATGTGGTACCACGAACAGTTTTCTCGGCGAAGAAAAACGGTCCAATGACCTTATTATGTGACAAACTGCACCAAACATTCATCTTCGGACTATCACGAACATGCTCTTGAATAGCGTGAGGATTCTCCGATCCCCAGATCCGCACATTATGCCGGTTTACCTTGCCTGACAAATGGAAAGTGGCTTCGTCCGAGAAGAAAATCTTGGTCATGAAGTCAGGATCAGCGCCGAGACGGTCCAGCATCGTATTGGCGAATTCCACTCGTTTCGGCATGTCATTCGGCTCCAGACGTTGCACTAACTGCACTTTATATGCGTGCAGTTTGAGGCGTTTGTGGACAATCCGTTGTAATGTCGATTTTGGTATTTGAAGTTCCCGCGAAGCTCTTCTTAATGACTTCCGGGGGCTTCGCTCAAATGCGGCTTGAACATTTGCTACCATTTCATCGGGATGCTCTGCGACCACCACCATGCTTCTTCAACACAGATCCTGTAGCTAATAATGTATCACGCCACTTCTTTATGCTTCTAGCAGTTGGAGCATCACGGTTAAACACACGCCGGAACTCCCTTTGAACTCTAATGATTGATTTAAACTCCGCATACCACAAAACAGCTTGCGCTTTCATCTGCGGAGTCGCCATTTTCTCAAACAATTAAATCTAAGAACGAGAAACGTATCTTTGTGCCATCTACCGACAGGATTCGAAACTTGGTGAGTTTTTCTGTACTATGAACGTTGTTTTAAGTTTCTATCTTCAACCGTTTGCCAGTAACAAGCAATTGAAATTAGGTCCATTCGAGCGGTCCACCCTATATATATAAGTTATATGTATATATATATATATATATATATATATACATACAAAAAAATATGCAAAAGGTAGTTTTAATATACATTATACGAAACAAATCACTGAATTTTAAATGAACTGAACTTTATTTGAAACAATATAAAACAATAAATACGTACTTGCCGCTATTTTATAACTGATTGGTGTGACGACCTCCTGTTGTTTCAATTAATATACATTGTCCATACTGGTATCGTTAGTCAGTTGTTTATAATGAAAGCAATTATTTCCAAGGAAGATATTATTTTACTATCATTTATTATTTTGAAAATACCATCGTGCAAAAATCAATGTACAACGCACGTTTGTGAAGTGTTTTACAGAATCTCGGAAATTAAATACCTCGCTATCGCTTGGTGTTTAAACATTTTCCTCAATTCTGTAAAAATCACTTCCCAACCTCGCATCGTAATATTTATTGATGTTTACTTCAATCACAATTTCTTAGTGTTACTCAATAGTGTGTGCGTGTTGTCCTTTAGTATCTCCTCGCTATCACCCAATAGTACTACATCATCAGCATAAACTAACAGCTTATTAACACCATTGAGTTGTAGGCCTTCTTTATCCTCTAAAGTTATAATGGCGTGGTCTAGTACAGGAAATGATATTGGAGCGTTGCCATATATTCCAACTTGGTGTACAATTCATGTTTTGTTGCTATGAAGAACTTCAAATGGGATTCATGGAAGTACTAGGAACTTTAAGTAGCGGTTAAGAACCACAAACTAGAACCGTAACAGACGTCTGCACCAGACAGTAATTATGCCGGCCATATTTTGACACAAGTAATGTGGACATTTTGACAGCAGCGAGACGTGGCCTAGAGATATAAAAAGTAGCAATGACCGAGTCTTCCGCCTCAATGTTGAATAAGTGAACCTTCAGAATTTAAAGCAAAAATGGGTCTTTGCAGATTGAACGACCAGCAAAATATAAATATTTCAAAATTTGTTGCAACAATTTTGTCTGACTTCCAAAACGTTTCCAAGTTTATCGTTATTATTAGGGAAAGAATTTTAATGTGAAATTTTGGTCGTAAAAGGAAGAAAAAAAAAAGTTCTGAAATTACATACAAAAATGTGCTACTGAAACAATTGAATTAAGGTTTAAACCAATTACATGAACTCAGTTTATATAATGTGCACATCATTTTGCATCAAATGTTTCTTCTTTATAAAGTCCATAAGAGGTAATTCATAGTTCTTTAGTTTATTGCAATATTTACTTCGCAGATGGAACATCGAAGAATGATGCCATCAGTTTCGATAAATTGCGTTTTGAATTCTGAAAATGCATACAACTTATCCTTCTTAACATTCGCCATGTTATTGTTGTGAAAACCAGTTGTAACACTAATAAAAATACGTTGTGGTTCAGCCAACAACAAGTCGGTGGATAGAAAACTGTTATATTATTATCAGTAATAACTGAACTTATTTTAAACTGTTACAGCAACACTGTTCACATTTAAATTTGACTTCACAGCTGCAGATTGATCATTTTTGCTGGCATATAAATTACTGGTGGTTTACATAAATTATATTTCAATATTTATTATTTACTATTGTTGACTTCTGATTGAGATTTTTAAAAGTTGTTCAAGAAAAGAAATGCATTTTCTGTCCTATGTTTTAAAAACGCAGAGAAGAGTGGAGGAAAAGGTGCTGAAGCATATAAAAATAGGGGAAAAAGGGACGAAAAGGTTAAAAAAAGACGATGTAACGGTGCAAGATGTATTGAAAGGTCGGTGGGGAAGAAAGAGACGTTCCACTGATAACGAGAGTACCGTTGCATCGTCTTCAAACTTGTCTCGGGTTCTTGTTATTGTTACCCTTGTTGGTGGTGGTGTCCCTAATTCAACCATCCAACGTCGTTGCACTTCAACAACATTCTCCACTTTCCAATAACACTTCAGTATCCACTTACATCCATCGAATGATAATCTCGCCGCCATTGTTGTTTATAAAGACGTGAAGATCGATGAATGTGTTGCTATGCTTTTCCAGTGCCTTGTGGATCATACACAACAAAAATTGTATTTCTGTCTCATTTCGTTGCTGAGAAAGAACGTTTCAAAGAGTGTAAACATCAATTTGGTACACCCTGTACATGTAACAAAATGACAGTTAATCAAGTCATTAATAGCAGTGCGGTAAAACAATTATTGCACATTCCACCACAGTCCCGTGAATTCTAATCAGAATCTTAGAGAAATTGAGTGAAAATAAGAAAGACACAAAGAATGTAACGAAATAACATTAAATGGAAAATAAATACTGAAAACTGATTATGTTAGAAATGTTTCTAACTGAATCAGTGTTCAATATGTATTTTCTATTTCTTATTGTAGCATTTCTAGTTAAATGCGTGTTAGATCATTTTTCCACTCTATAGAAATAGATCACTTTTGCACGCAATTCTGTATTAAATTGTTAATATTTAAAATTAATATAAAATTATAGAATATTCACCTGAAAGGTCCGTCTCCTCAACTTAATTATCATTTAACTGTAGCGCTTTCGGGACTTGTCCCATCATCGGCAGGATTCAAAACCCTAACAGTAATGCACAGAGAAAATAATCCAGCGAAGATAAACGTACTCGAAGAGATGGAAATCATGAAAGCAGCTCACAACGAAAACGAACCCAATACATGCAACCCCCTCTACCAGATCTTCAGTGAAACACCAGTTTTGAATCCTGCCGATGATGGGACAAGTCCCGAAAGCGCTACAGTTAAATTATAATTAAGTTGAGGAGACGGACCTTTCAGGTGAATATTCTATAATTTTATATTAATTTTGAATAAACCTCAACGGAACACATCATGAATTTTATAAAAGTTGATAATATTTAGTTATTAGCAAGTTATTTTACATTCAAATTGTCTGTATATGTTTCCAATAGGATGAGAGATTAAAATGTATCTGATATAATAAAGGTAATGGCCTCAGAATGTACATTATACTTATTTTTCCCCCCAACAATTTGTATTTGAGGGTTTGATCTGTTTTCGCGGCAACTATTCAATTGAAATGGTTGCTTCCTTGAGAGGAAGACATAAAGCAGTGTTGCATATGTAAAGGAGTAATGTTTGAAGGCACTTACTGATAAGTATGTTCTTTTTCAGGTGTTGACAAGGAGTGTTAGAAGGTGGGAGAGTGTCTCAGGAGCATGAGGTGAGTCAGTTGGAACATTTTAAACGTACAGTAAAAGTTCCTTATTCGCGGGGATATGTTCCGTAAATGTACCGCGAATATAGACACCGTGAATATGGAATAGTAATTTGTATGGGTGTATAGGGGATACGTTCCAATGTTACACAATAAAATCAACTCAAAGATTTTGTTAAAATGTAAAACTTTGAGACCCATTTTTTTAGAAACTATTTGAGGTGTAAATGTGAATTTTTTACACTGTTCAGATACATGATTAATAAGTTTACTGAAGCGCTTTTGTGTTACTTTTCTTCTTACTTTTGGAAATATAATTTTTAAAAACTTCAATTTTGTTTTTAATTTTTGCAAGTTTTATTTTTTAAAAAACTTAACCAACAATTTGTAAGAGCACAAAGTGGTTCCATATCAACAGATGTAAGTACTGTACATGCTCAAACATGTTCATACATTTACCTCTTATAGTTTCTGAGAAGACGGTCTTTTATATCAACATTCTAATTTGTCGAAAAAATCCAGTTTAACTAAAACGTTGGTTGTGTCAAATTAGTGAAGCAGCCTTACTTTTAAAAAAATATAAAAAAATACTTAAAATGAGCATATATCAATAATAATCTAGTCTTTATCTCCTTAAACTTAATTTGTAGGATTTTCATCTGTTTATTTCCAAAATCACTCCTCGGAGGAAGAGTATTGGATGTGCATTCACTGTCTATCCATCTCTTGGCTGGTCTTCCTCTTGTTCTTCTCCATTGGTCTATCTTCTTTAGCTCTTTCTGCAAGTCAGTTTTCTTCTATTCTTTCTGTATGACCCTTCCAATATTTTCGTCTATCTATAATACATTTGTCCCGCGCCGTAGCCGAGCGGTTAAGGTAGGAAGCCTTGGCGCAGAGCTACGGGACTTGCGCTGGTTCGAGTCTCCATGGGGGAAGACATTTTCTCATGGTATTTCGGCCAGTATGGGACCGGTGCCCACCCAGCATCGTGAGGCAATTGGGTAGCTACAATACGTAGCGGCTCCAGGTTGAGGAAACCAGCTATAACGGCTGGGGGACTCGACATGCTAACCACATGTCACCCCTACACTGGCTGCTGATCATCTACCTCTGTGATTCACACATGTGGATGTGAGGCCAGCAGCCGGCTGGTAGGCTAAGGGCCTTGTAGGCCTGTCGCGCCAGGAGTTTTTTTATAATACATTTGGTTATGTCTTGAATATGACATTTGTCCCTAATTTCTGTGTTGTGTATTTTATCAAATAATGTTTTCCCCTGAATAGTTCTTAAGATCTTCATTTCACATGTGCTTATTATTTGTTTAGTTTTTGTTGTATCGGCCCTAGTTTCTGCTCCATATACGATAACAGGTCGAACTATCGTTTTGTATATGCGGGTTTTGCTTTCTATTGACATATGTTTGTTGCGCCAAATTAAATATTTCATATACCCTGATAAACTACTCAAATTACAAAAAAAATATATATATTAAAATCATTAAGGAAGCACGGTTCCAAACAGAAAGTAAGAAACTCTTCAAAGAACTAAAAATATTACCTGTTCCTTTTATTTACATTTGAGAATCAGTTTGCTTTATTCATAAAAAATTAAAATTCTTCAAAATAAATTCAGATTTACGTGAACATGGCACTAGAATTTCTAATAATATCCACACAGGTTTACCAGAAGTATTAACAGCACATCTCATAGAGGTATCAATCTATATAATCATCTCCCTTCCAATGCTAAACTTTTTACGGGCAGAAAATGTAAACTTGCTGTAAAGAACATTTTATTGTCTTACGTACCATTAAGTATGGGTGAACACCTAAATTTAAAATTGTAAGTAATATCTGATTGGAATTGCATCTCCATGTTTTCTTGTGAAAGTGCTGCCCCTTGGTTTTATGGTGTATTTTAATTGCAATGTAGATTAGTGGTCTCGAGGTAGCGTGCTGCCTTGTCATGCAGCGGGCCCGGGTTCGATCCACGGTCGGGGCAGTTTTTCTGGGTGAGGTTTTTATCGGGATTTTTCCTCACCTGTAAGACAAATGTCAGGAAAACTTTAAGGCCCAAACGGTCCCCGAAATCATATGGCCATCATCATTATCATCCTTCACCGGTGTGGAAAGCAACGAGAAGCTACCACACCTACAATTCCCTAGTAAAGCTGCAAAGCATAGCATGAAAATGCTATGATTGCAGTAAAGGACCTGTCTTCGGGCAGAATTACTATGGATGGATGGATATATTTATGTATGTATGTGTTATATTTTACATTGTTGTTATGTACAGATTGTAATCTGGACACGTGCTACATTATCTTAGGCGTATAAAGAATTTTCTCCCAGTTTCCTTAAAACAAATCCTTGTGCAGAATCTTGTGTTGCCACACTTCAATTATTGTGACATTATATATAATGATCTAAACTATGACTTGTCGCGTTCGATTCATTTTCAATATCCGCCGTTATGACCATATTTCCGAACACTTCAATAACCTCTCTTGGCTCCGTCTTACTGACAGACGTAAATTGCACTCTCTTTCACTACTTTTCAAGCTTCTGAATTCCTACATTCCTACTTACCTGGTGTCCAGATTTGAGAGGTTATCCTCTTACCACAATATTGACACTAGGTCACAAGATAGCAGTCTGCTAACAATTCCTCTTCATAGCACTTCCTCTTATTCTGCTTCCTTAACAGTAGCCTCTGCCCGCTCCTGGAATTTCCTTCCTCAAGATATCAGGGGTTGCCGAACACTTGGCACCTTTAAGTCACGCTTATACAGTTACCTGTTGTCTAATAATTATTTTTTTTCTATTTATTTAAATTTATCCGATTGAGGGTCTTTCCACTTTTCAGCGGTTGCCCTTTTACCAGCCGGCTGCTGGCCCTTCACATCCACATGTGTCAATCACAGAGGTAGATGATCAACAGCCAGTGTAGGGGTGACATGTGGTTAGCATGTCGAGTCCCCCAGCTGTTATAGCTGGTTCCTCAACCTGGAGCCGCTACTTATTGTAGCTACCCAATTGCCTCACGATGCTGGGTGGGCACCGGTCCCATACTGGCCGAAATACCATGAGAAAATGTTCTTCCCCCATGGAGACTGGAACCAGCGCAAGTCCCTTAGCTCTGCGCCAAGGCTTCCTACCTTAACCGCTCGGCTACGGCGCGGGACTATTTAAATTTATACTATGTCATTAATAATCTATTTCTCGTGCTTTTATATATCTTGTACATAACTTATTATGTATTTAATTCGTAAAATCTGGAGTAAATCAAAATGCATTATAAATATTAATTGTATTGTATTTATAGCATGTAATCATTTATATATATTGTAATTTAGATGTAAAACTAATTTTTTGTATTTTAAAACCTGGTTGAGTGGCAGACAAGGCCTTAAGGCCTTAACTCTGCCAGGTAAAATAAAACTTTATTATTATTATTATTATTATTATTATTATTATTATTATTATTAAAGCATCCATGATGCTCTAATGGATGTTAAAATAGATAAATACATAAATTTGTATCAATTTGTGCAGAATATTTCAAACTATTTAAAAGTGCAAAACGAAATTTGAGAATATTTTACTAAAATCGCCGTTTAATGTCCCGTGAAGTGGGTTGCGAAGAGAGTAGTTAATATTTCCATTGAAAAGTTGTATACTGGTTGGTGTGGTGCCGTTATAATGTCTGACCTAGAGACTTAGGGCAGAAACACTTTTAATATCAGATAATCAAGATTGTTCAGTTTTATGGCTGGTAATTGAACGCAATCACTGTTCTATGACGCGACGTAAGCTTCTTTGATGCTCCATTCACAAATTCCGCACTCAAACATACAGTATCCTAATATGGAAGCAAAAACACTGTATAGGTATTTACAAGATTCTAGTAATTGTCTTGAGCACAAAGTATTTTCTTTGAAATATGAACATTTTTATTCAGTAGCTGTCCCAGTAAATGTTTTAGAATTACGTGATGAAAATATAGTTGAATTCATTCACATCTTCTGAACTAAATATCTGATATTGAATTATTATTTTTCTTTCATGCGTCCTGCTTTAAATAACTAACTCAGTGACACTATTGGACCTGTAGGTTCATGGCCGTGTGGACATAAGTTCTCCATACATCCCTATCCTTAGCTAATATTTTCCAATCACCACCTGTATAATCTAATTTTCTCCCAGTTTCGTTAAAACAAATCCTTGTGCAGAATCTTGTGTTGCCACACTTCTATTATTGTGACATTATATATAATTATCTAAACCATGACTTGTCGCAGAGACTGCAGCGTGTTCATAATGCTTGCGTTCGATTCATTTTCAATATCCTCCGTTATGACCATATTTCTTAACACTTCAATAACCTCTCTTGGGTCCGTCTTACTGACAGACGTAAATTGCACTCTCTTTCACTACTTTTCAAGCTTCTGAATTCCTACATTCCTAGTTACCTGGAGACCAGATTTGAGAAGTTGTCCTCTTACCACAATATTGACACTAGGTCACAAGATAGCAGTCTGCTAACAATTCCTCTTCATAGCACTTCCTCTTATTCTTCTTCCTTCACAGTAGCATCTGCCCGCTCCTGGAATTTCCTTCCTCAAGATATCAGGGGTTGCGGCACACTTGGCACCTTTAAGTCACGCTTATACAGTTACCTGTTGTCTAATAATTAATTTTTCTCTATTTATTTAATTTTATACTATGTCATTAATCTTTTCCTCGTTTTTTATATATCTTGTACATATTATATATTTAATTCGTTAAATTTAGAGTAAATCAAAATACATTATAAATATTAATTGTATTGTATTTATAGCATGTAATCGTTTATGTTTATTGTAATTTAGATGTAAAACTACTTTTTTTTTGTATTTTTAAAATCTGGTTGAGTGGCAGACAAGGCCTTAAGTGTTTAACTCTGCTAGGTAAACTAAAGCTATTATTATTATTATTATTATTATTATTATTTTCTACTTTCTTCAAATCATAGTTAATATTATTCTCCCACCTCATTCTTGACCTACCAGCTGGGCGTTTTCCCTCAAGAAGCTTCCATGCCTCTCTTTCGTTCCCCATACGTGCCACATGTCCTGTGCATCGCATTCTACGAGACGTAACTGTTCTTATTATATCTGCCTTCCTATAAAGATCATGTACTCATTCTTATGAAGTCTTCTCCAATTGTCTGTCTGTTCATCTCCCTTTGGTTTGCCGTCTTCGGTTTCCATTTGTTTCTATCATTCCAATCTCTTTCTTCCAAATTCATACCATCCATTATAGTTCTGTTGTTTTGTTCATTCCTCTCTGTCCATCCATCGATCTTCCTTCAATCCTCTGATATTCATAGCTGCTTGTACCCCTTCTATCCAAGTTTTTTTCGGTCTTCCTCTCTTCCTCCTTTCCATTGGGATCAATTCCATAACAATTTTAGGCAATATTTGATCTGGCATTCTTTTGACATGGCCATACGACTGTAATATTTTCTTTTCTATAATGTCTATGATGTCCGGCTCCTCTTGTACACCCATAATTTCCCTTATCTCTTTATTTCGTATTCTATACATTCTAGATTTTCCAGCTGATCTTCTTAAAACATCCATTTCTGTACTTAAAATTATTTTAGTTTCCCTGGTAGGAATTTGCCAAACTTCAGCACCATATGTTAAAATGCTTTGAATTATGGTTTGATATATTTGTAATTTTCTATTTTTTGTAATATTTTTGCTCCACCAAACAGAGTTTAAAGCATTTATTGCTTGTTTTGTTTGTGTGATTCTATTTTTAATTCCCACTGTGTTATCCACATTAATTGGCGTTTCCCGTATAATTTATCAAATTTATACTATTATAATAATAATAATAATAATAATAATAATAATAATAATTATTATTATTATTATTATTATTATCGTAAGTATTATTATTGTTATTATCGTATAAAATGTTGTTTGTACATGAAATTTACATTGTTAGATTTAATGTATCTTTAATTGTTTATAATTAGTATAGTGTACATCTATATTTGTCAAATATTTATTTGTATTTGTGCTGGTTGAGTGGAAGAGAAGGCCTTAACTCTGCCAGAATAAATAAAACATTATTATTATTATTATTATTATTATTATTATTATTATTATTATTATTATTATTATTATTATCGCCTGAATGGTGTAATTTTGTTCCTTGAAGAAGTAATTCTTTTCCCATGTTGTGGTGACGTTTTGAAGCAGCTAACTCTCTTCATGCCCGATGTTGTAGTAACATTTTGAAGGAATGGTGTCCCAAAGAGAATTACTGGTTCAGGTTGGGTTTGATTTTCGGTAGAGCTGGATTCTCTTCTCAAGGTCGGAAGTTGGTACACTGGATAGGAAAACACTTTAAAAATCACTAATAACTGTTTCTTGTAGAAATAGTTATAAATGTATTCACTTTGTAGGTTCCCAGCAGATTAAGTAAATTTAAGTGGTATTATTCTTCACCGTCAATTAAAATAAATTATTTTCTTTTCTTGAATCAACTATTCTTGTTGTATTAAATATCACATTTTAACAGGAGAACTCTTACTGCTTCTATGTTTGTTGAAAGTTGTATGCAGAATGACTAGTGTAATTATATATATAATTTTAAAGAACATTATTACATCATATGATTTTATATTTAAATTCTATTGGTTAATATAATGTTTAAATTTGATTTGTTAAATCAAGAAAGTTAATTGTTTTATAATAATAATAATAATAATAATAATAATAATAATAATAATAATAATAATAATAATAATACTTTATTTATTCTGGCAGAGTTAAGGCCATAAGGCCCTCTCTTCCACTCAACCAGCTCAAATACAAATAAATATTTGACAAATATAGATATACACTATACTAATTATAAACAGTTAAAGATACAATAAATGTAGCAATGTAAATGTCATGTACAAACAACATTTTATACGATAATAACAATAATGATACGATAATAATAATAATAATAATAATAATAATAATAATAATAATAATAATAATGTAAATATGATACATTATACGGGAAACACCAATTAATATATATACCTTACACTCGATAATAATGAAGTCGAGTTTAGAGCAAATATAAATTTAGATTTCTTTTAACCCTTAAATTGGCAAAACACAAATTTCTTCTGTTAGTTATTTGAATGTGGCGGACCGCAGTGAAAACGGAATATTGTGAAACTGTTATTATTAGGTATATTGTATAATTAGACACACATTTAAGTGGACTCTTTTTGTTCGTTTTCTTCTGATTTATTTTAAATTTTAAATAAATTAAACCAACTGATGTATCCAAAAGGATACATTACGAATTTAAGGGTTAAAAGATGCCAATGTCCGGCAGCCCCTTATTTCTTGTGGTAGGGAATTCCAGTTGCGAGAAGTGGAGATGGTATATGACATGGAGTGATGTGATGTCCTATGTTGCGGTATATCCAATCAGAATTTAGTATACTTTTATTTAAAAATATGAAGTTAAGCAGGTGTTCTTATTACAGTTATAACAGAAAGCTTTATAATTCTGACAACAATGACTTAAAACAATTTTAAAAGCATTATTTAGAAAGACTGTTATGTAATATAATTTCTTTAATCGTTACTGAGACATTTTTATTCAACAATGAATTATTTTGATGTTTTTCTTTATTTAAGTTATATTTAAATATTAAAAGAATTTTATAAAGTATAAAGTTATTAACTTTAACTTGCATATTTATTATGATTTTAAAATCCTGCTTTATCCTAAATAAGGATTAGGTATATTTTAGAATATTTTCTATGTTTTGAATATTATTATTTTCATTCACGAAGAATAACAAGTATATTCAGAGGACATATTTTTAATTTAATGAAGGGAACTACTTTTTTGCGTACTTATTACTTCTACATCGTACGTCGGTGTCCATAACCAATGAAAAGCGAGCAGGTCACGTGGTTTTGTTTTCATGAGGATCGCTTTACGAGCGGATAGCCTTTAGCCCATGACGTGAAGAAGAAGAATAAGATGATGAAAAGTATTTGGAAGAAATGATGTTCTTTTCTCGTCACACACAAACCACGAGAGGTCGTGCCCAAGATACTGATGACGTCATATTTATGGATCCACGTCGTGACGATGCATCGTGATCAGGTGAATGGACCAACGTTAATCAGCTGTTTACTTCATTAGTATTCTATTGAAAAAAAGAAACACATCTCAACTGCCTAATCTTATTATCACCCTCTTTCGTTTTCTTACTGCCTTCATCATCATCCTCTCCTCGTGTCCTCCTTTCGGAAGATCAATTCCAAATACACCTCCAACCATCTCTATCTTCAATACTAATAATATCCATTGTTAAAACCGTTGAGTCATAAAATGAAATAAGTTAAAATATACCTTCTTAGGTGGGGGCACGCCGTAGCGTAGTGGTTAAGGCACTGAGCTACAAGCCGGAGGGTCGAGGGTTCAAGTCCCGTTGGGGTCAAGATTTTTAAAACTGACCCAAACCCTCTGGCGGCACTATGGCCCTGGGGTCGACTCAACCTCTAACGGAAATGAGTACCAGACGCTTGTTCTGGGGGCAAAGGCGACCGTCACGCAGGGCTGACAACCCGGCTGACATAAAGTGCCGATTGTCTAGAAAAAGTGGGAGCCTTAACCTCCTACTACCCCAAGAGCCTCCGGGCCTGTTGTGGGATCACTTTACTTTACTTTACTATACCTTCTTAGTAAGATCCGTCACGACAACACCACATTAGGACCAGCAGCATCAACAATTATACTCTATGTTGTAGCGAAGAGAGACCTGCTGAAGATGGAACGGATGTTCTGAAAGGCCTACAGACATAAAGATTACATATTTTATAAGTTGAGGGTGACGGATCTTACCTAAGAAGGTATATTTTAACTTATTTTATTTTATGACATCTCTATCTTCCCATGCTTTGCTTCTTTTTAGTTCTTCTCAGTTGTATTCTCTCTCTTGTAGACTTTTCTTCTTCTTCTTCTTCTTCTTCTTCCTTCCAAGTATTAGGCCAAGGCCTGTTACGATCCTATAGTTAAATTTTCCCTCCAGCGTAAATAGTTTGATCCTTCCGGGAAATTCTCGTATAAGATTTGAAAGCATAATAATAGTCCCTTCGATTGGTTGCTGGCCAAAAGAAGGCAAGACCAGTGATTGGGGCTGCCATCTTATAGCCTCTGGTCAGGCTTTTCTGGAGAAGAAAAGAAAATAAAGGAAAGAAGAAATGGAAGACTTTTCTTCACTTGGGTAATCCATCTTTTTCATGGACGTGTTCCTTGTATCTTGAGATTTAACAGTCTTTGTGGTAGTCTTTCCTTTTCCACCATTTTTAAATGTCCAAAACATTTTAGTCTACTTTTTTTCTATGTCTCTTGTTAATTTTTCTACACTTAATGTCTCCCTGATTTTGTCATTCCTTATTCTATCTCTCCTTGTTTTATGTACCGTTCCACGTAAGAATTACACTTCTGTAGCTTGGATTTTTTGTATATGTCCAGGTCTCAGCTGCATGTGTTAGAACTGGTTTGAAATAAGTTTTATACATTGCCATTTTACTCTTGGTGGGTGTATCTTTATTCCAGATTAATTGTTTAGTTAAATTATAGACTTTTAAACTTTTCTCTCTTCTTTTACTGATTTCAGTGTGTATTTTCCCATTTGCATTTATCACTGTCCCTAAATATGTAACCTCACTACCTTAATTTAATTATTTATTATTTTTTTTTGCAAATACCCCAGGTTGTCTTTCGACATTCCTGGTGTTCTCTCCTGGCTTGGCGTACTTGTAACCCACTTCTGAGGTTGGGGCGCCTGGAAGGCGGGGTTACGTTGCCCCGATGATATGATGGATGATGATGATGATAGTGGTGCGCCAGGAGAGTCCCTAATCCTAAGCTTAATCTCAGATGAATATGAATGATGATGATTACGATGGCCATATGATTTTCGGGGACCGTTCGGGCCTTAAAAATTTCCTGACATTTGTCTTACAGGTGAGGAAAAACCTCACCCAGAAAAACTGTAATAATAATAATAATAATAATAATAATAGTAATAATAATAATTTAATAATAATAATAGGAACTAAATATTTTCAAACTTACAGACCGAATAATTAAATATAGGAACGACTGGAAAGAACATATTGATAGAATGTCAGAAGGGAGATTTCCAAACGGAAGGAGAAATGTTGGACGCCCACACAGAAGATGGTCTGAACAATTTTAACAATTCTAGCTTTCATGAAACCGGAACGAGCCAACATGCCTGGATGATGATGATAATAATAATAATAATAATAATAATAATAATAATAATAATAATAATAATAATAATCCACAACAGCTACAATAGGACCAATGGCTCGCGTCACCTTCATGTTTCTTCCACTTGGCCCGCGACATAAATAAGTTTGGGCGGTTGTAGACTGTGTTTTTGCCAAAATGGTGTGGATTCAGATGAGGCCCAGGGCGCTAGAGAAGGCGGAGGTGCTGAACTCGCCCACTCGTCTTATCACTGTTAGCAGAGCAGGAAATGTCACCTCTTACATATAATTCTTGTTTTATGGTATTGATTCCATGTTTCTTTGGGCTCCGCTAAATCTTAAATCAACTTGTATAACGGTAGATGTAATCCAAATGTACAGGCGCTCAACTTTCTTCCAGATCATTTTTCTTGGATTCATAACTTATATTTTTAACTTCTTCTTCTTCTTCACTTCAAGGGCTAGGCAAATTGCCTGTTCCGCCTCACAGTTGTTCTGTCCATCTTTTCACTGGCCTTCCCACATTCCTTGAACCTCTTGGCTTGTAGTAAAATGCTGCTTTTGGTAATCTTGTTACATTAATTCTTTCTACATGTCTAAACCATTTATCTCTGTATTCTTTGATTTTATCATTCAATTGACTTCCAATATAAAACCGGACCGGCCTCACAGAGTTTCACCCGGCACGCAGTGCTGTCTCTTCCTCCCGCAATTCACCCTGCCTGCCACCCGTCCTTGAACTGTTTCTTACCTTATAGAAAATGCTGGAAATGTTGTCCTCCCGCACACGTGCTATGGGATCACCTTGGTTTAGACAATGAACACGTGTACACTTGTAAGGTTTGAGTTTTAACAATTTTGTTGCTGTATGTGCAGAAGATACTGAAATCCCAACTTGTGCTAATTTCGGTAATGATTTTTGTGGTGAACGTTCCAAATTTTCGCCAATTTCGTCTAATTTTTCTTGGGTGAGAACCGTACGCCTTCGCGTGTGTTTCTTATTTTGTACTGAACCAGTGGTCTCAAATTTAGTCACAAGATCGTGGATTGTCGATCTGGAAGGAGGTAATTGTCCAGGGAAGTTCCGAATAAATTCCTCGCGAACGCGACGAGCTGATTCGTATTTATAATAACATTTACACACATAAATGCGCTGCTCTAATGTCAGCTGACGTCTCATCTTGTCGAACGATAGTAAACTGACTAGTTCAAGGACGAGCGGCTGGCAGAGTGAAATGTGGACGAGGAGAGAGCGCTGCCTGACGGGTGAAACCCCGTGAGGCCGGTCCGGATTTATATTGGAAGCCCGGTATATATATATATATATATATATATATATATATATATATATAATAACTCTGTTCTTATATTTTCATTCTTTATTCGATCCAATCTTGTGCAGCTTTTTGTTCTTACTATCCCTGTAGCAGCTCCTGTTCTGATGTTACTGACTGACCACCTTAATGCCAGCAGAATCTCGGGAACAGCCTGGAATCGAACGTCACGAAGTGGTTCCTTCATCTTAGGGACCAAATCATAATCACAGGGGATTAAGTCCAGTCAATGTTGTGGATGCAAAAGCAATTCCGACTCCCAGCGACGGTACTGATCAACCAAATGAAAGGAACAAAAAAAAAAAACGAAAGAAAAAAAAAGCCAAAAGAAAACACCAAAAATTAAAAAAAAAAAAAAAGTGCTGTTGCTGTAAAAAATGTATGAAATGTTGTACAATGAAGCTGCATTATTGAAATAGTTACTTCTCACGTCTGTTATTGATTTTTCCCAAGCCCAAAGAGATTTAACAGTAAATATATGCTATTTATAACTATACAGCCGGCTTGAAAATCGCCCGGAAGTAAGATCGGAATACATAACCTCACATTTGGTAAACATTATAATTATTTTTAGCTTCTGATGTTGTATTATTCGCTAAATAGTCACTCGAAGTCCAACGCGATTTTGAGTTTTTCATTAGACAAAATCACTGGCGAGAAAAAAACAGAACCTCTTGTTAGATAGCTGTTGATAAGATATTGCGGATATTTAATTAAATTAATGAAGATTATGAAATTGTTGAATCCCACCTGTTTGAGGTATCTAACTTAATTATTACTTCTTGGTTATTGCAAAACGTCTAATTTCGCCATTGTGTGCAAGTTATATCATTGGTAACTGCCCCTTGGATGCAACCTGCTGCATCAAGTTCGAAGTAAAGTAACAGTTCCTTATTCGCGAGGGATGTGTTCCGTAAATATGCCGTGAATATGGAATGTTATTAGTAAGGATATATAGGGGATTATCATAAGTAATGCCACGAGTGATTTTCAAATTATCGATAAATTCACGACTCACGAAGTGAGGAGTGAATTTATCTAGAGAATTTGGAAATCAAGAGTGGCATTTGTTAGGACTATTTAACGAATAAAATTAAGCTGTTTACTCACAAATCATTATTTAAATATAGTTATTTTAAAATATTTATATATTAATGTAAACGGCGATGTTTGAAAACAAATGAGAAACGATAGGTACGCTTCTACTGCTTCTTTTGTTTATCACTGCAACCAGATCATACTATTTATTGCCAAAGGAACGCAATATTGTAAGGAGGAGCTTTCTTTAATATGGTAATTATAACACTGATAAATATTTGGTGAAACACGACTCTGATTGGTTGTAAAACAGAAATCATTGAAACGTGATTGGTCATTGATTCCCATTTGGGGCATGAGTTAAATAGTCATAAGTAATGCCACGAGTGATTTCCAAATTATCGATAAATTCACGACACACGAAGTGAGGAGCGAATTTATCTAGAGAATTTGGAAATCAAGAGTGGCATTTGTTAGGACTATTTAACGAATAAAATTAAGCTGTTTACTCACAAATCATTATTTAACTATAGTTATTTTAAAATATTTATATATTTAATGTAAACGGCGATGTTTGAAAACAAATGAGAAACGATAGGTACGCTTCTACTGCTTCTTTTGTTTATCACTGCAACCAGATCATACTATTTATTGCCAAAGGAACGCAATATTGTAAGGATACTCTTTAGTGGTGAAATAACGAAACACATCAAACTGTATATTAATTCATTTCTGATGTCCTATGATGTAAATATGACAATTATATTTTTCTGGATTGGTACCTGCGAAAAAATAAATTTAAGAAAGTGCAAACAGTGGTTTCTTTTTTTGGTTGTATAATCAATTGCTACAAATGTTTTTATATTAACTCCCGCATGCGGCATGTGTTGACATTCATGCACTATATATACAATCTGGTAGCCGTATTTCTCACAGGCTCAGTCACTGCAAAATGATGGTCAGACCTGTTCAGAATATTAAAAACGAGGACCTTTCTTTAATATGGTAAATATAACACTGATAAATATTTCGTGAAACACGACTCTGATTGGTTGCATAACAGAAATCATTGAAACGTGATTGGTCATTGACTCCTATTTGGGTCATGAGTTAAATAGTCAATAAAACTGAATATATGGTCACCATAAAAAAACATGATATAGTGGAAATGGAGAGCTAATGACAAGTGAGGGAAATTTTGAGGAAGTGGCTGAATTCAAATATCTAGGAACAATAATCACAAATAGGAATGAGATGCACAAAGAAATTAAACATAGGCTCAGTTCTGGAAATGCGTGCTATTATGCATTGCAGAGACTCTTGATGTCCCAACGCCTTTCAAAAAACGTTAAGCTGAAAATATATAAAACTGTTATTCTACCAGTTATATTATATGGGTGTGAAACATGGACTCTTACTTTAAGGGAGGAAAGGAGATTGCGAGTATTTGAGAATAAAGTTCTTAGGAACATTTTTTGACCAAAGAGAGATTAACAGACAGGTGAATGGAAAAGACTGCATAACAATCAATTACATGGTCTTTATAAGAAGCCAGATATAATAAAAACAGTTAAGTCTCGTAGACTACGATGGGTAGGACATGTGGCACGAATAGGGAATGAAAGACGTGCTTGGAAGCTTCTTGTAGGAAAATCAGAGGGAGAGCGACCAGTTGGTAGACCAAAAATGAGGTGGGAGAATAACATTAACTATGATTTGAGGGAAGTAGATTATACAGGGAATGATTGGAAAACATTGTATCAGGATAGTTAGGTTGGAGAGCTTATATCCGCGCGGCCATAAACCTACGGGTTCGATAGTGCCAGTCAGTTAGTTAGTTATGTAGGGGATACGTTCAAAGGTTGCGAAATAAAATAAAAATTATCAAAATAAAATCAATTAATGAGAGATTTTGAACAATTTCTATTAATGTATTCACGTAGACTTTCACGGCAGGAGTTGCTATGATGATCTTGAAGAAGATTTTCGGGCTGTAGGCCGTGGTCGTGAGGCTTGTAGTTCCCCGACGTTTCGCCAAAGACTGCGTCTGGCATCCTCAAGGGTTGTCTTGAGACTGCCAAATCTGTCCGTTGTCTGTCCTATTTATACGTTCACCGCGATGTTTTCGTAAGTTGTATCTGCCTTCTGATTGGTCAGCGTTAGGGACTTCCATTGCTCCAGTGAGATTGCTGTTTGATGGTCTAGTCGACTGTACGTTATATCTGTCTTCTGATTGGTCAGCGGTATGGACTTCCATTGCTCCAATGAGATTGCTGTTTGATGGTCTAGTCGACTGTACGTTATATCTATTAATTATTACTGTCAGGATTAGGCAAGGGTTTAAAGAACTTTTTTTATATACCTGTTTTACCGCTTTTATAAGGTATTTCAATTCAGATTGATATTTAGCTGTGAATTCAGCGATAGAATTCCTTATTTTGTCTTCTGATGTCTTGATGAATCATACAGTTGATTCATTAACATTGAAACACCGTGATGTAGATGCAACCGTCTCGCCAACATGTAAACGGTCAATCATATATATTTTTACTTTAAATTGCAACACTGCTTTTTTCCGTTTCGAAACTAATTTTCTTTCCTTTTACTGGACGTTATAAATTGGCAACAAAGCAGTAGAGATACGTATTCTTCAATCAAAATGATTGCAACGAATGACAAGTTGAAACAATAAAACGCCGATCGTGGCGTGGACGGCATTTATCAACGGACATAGCGGCGGTGGCTTGTAAACATGCAACTTTAGGCTTAGTGACAATACGGTTTCTTTAACTTTGATATTAATTTGTCCATTTGGTTTGAGTCATTCTTTGTAAAATTCGCCTTGGCACGTGCCTGCAGTAAGAAAAAAGTTACCTTCTTCTTCTTCATCATGGTTTAGGTTTCTTTACTAGCCTGTTCCGGCTCCAAATTGCTGCTGTTTCAATCTTTTCTTTGGTCTTCCCAAACTTCTTCCTCGTGGTGAATAGCTGTATGCTGCTTTTGGTATTCTATTCTCAGTCATCCTTGCTAAGTGTTGTTTCCAGTTTGTTCTGTATTTCACTATTGTTGTGTTTAATTCCTCTACTTTTAGTTGTTGTCTTATTTCTGTGTTGTGTTTTCGTCTGTTCTTTGATATCCTGCTATTGGTCTGAGGAATTTCATTTCAGCAGCTTGTATTCTGGCAGATTGTTGTGTTGTCACAGTCCATGTTTCGAATCCATAAGTAATAATAGACACTGTCATTGTCTTGTATAATTTCATTATAGAGTCTTTTCTGGCTTTATTTTTCAAAGTTCTTTTTAGTGTTCCTGTTATATAATTAAACTTATTTAGTTTGTTATTTATATCTGTGTCCGCTGTGTATGATATTTCGCAACCTAGGAAGTTATATCTTACCACTTGTTCTACTGGTTTATTTTCTAATATTATCTTTGTCCGAACTGGATGAGCGCCCTTGAAGGCCATTATTTTTTATTTTTCTAATGATATTTCCATGTTGTATTTTTTGTATATTTCATTTAGTTTATATAACATTTTTGTTTTCCTAAGTTAATTCCCCCAGTCGTCATTTGCTTCCATGATCTTATCATGTCGTCGAAATAAATGGTAAAAAGAGTGGTTGACAGTGGACAACCTTGTCTAACTCCGCCTGTTATATGTATTGGTTTCTCTTTGATTTATTTTTATTTTTGTTTTCTCATACATTTTCTTAATTACTGCTATCAAGTGTAGTGGAATTCCTTTTTCACTTAATATGTTCCATAATGTTGGTCTTGACACTTTATCGAAGGCCATCTTATAATCTGTAAAAAGGATGTAGGTCTCTAAGTTGAATTCTCTTCGCTTCTCTATTATTTGTTTTAAAGTGAATACGTTGTCTGTGCAGCTTCTTCCTTTCCTAAAACCTGTCTGCTCTTCTGATATTATTGCGTCTACTATAGCAAGTTGCCAATGCATTAATAAAGGATACTAATCGTTCTAATATTCGGACTGGATCCGCGAATAAATAAATTTTTAGCCGCGAATACAGCAACTGTGTCGCAATGTGCAACCCGCGAATAATGAGCTTTTACTGTAGACTGTATTTGTGAACATAACGGGAATATTGTCAGCTCTGACATGCATTTTATGTATGAACTGACACCTGTAAATTCAGTGGGGTTGCTGGCTGTATCCAGATCAGCCGGTTGTACTGTGAAGGTCGGGAGGCAAGGTCACTTGCACTCTGGGGGCATCGCACTGTCTCTACAGACCACACCGTACATCAAATGTTGACTGTCACGCGCCTATAACACTGCCCACATAACTGTCTTTTTTCACCCTTGTCTAAAGATGCAATAGCAATGTTGCATGCAATTTTGTGAGACTATTTAACTCATGCCCCAAATTGGAGTCAATGACCAATCACGTTTCAATGATTTCTGTTTTACAACCAATCAGAGTGGTGTTTCACGAAATATTTATCATGTTTACCATATTAAAGAAAGCTCCTCCTTTTTAATATTCTGAACAGGTCAGACCATTATTTTGCAGTGACTGAGCCTAGAAGAAATACGGCTACCAGATTGTATGTATAGTGCATAGATGTCAACACATAGCGCTTGCAGGAGTTAATATAAAAACATTTGTAGCAATTTATTATACCACCAAAAAATGAAACCACTGTTTGCACTTTCTTAAATGTATTTTTTCCCAGGTAATAATGCAGAAAAATATAATTGCCATATTTACATCATACGACATCAGAAATGAGTTAATATATAGTTTGATGTGTTTCATTTTTTCTCCACTAGAGAGCATTCTTACAATATTGCGTTCCTTTGGAAATAAATAGTATGATCTGGTTGCAGTGATAAACAAAAGAAGCAGATGAAGCGAACCTATCGTTTCTCATTTGTTTTCAAACATCGCCGTTTACATTAAATATATATATATATATATATTAAAATAAAAGTGAAGTAAAGTGATCCCACAACAGACCCGGGGGCCCTTGGGGTAGTAGGAGGTTAAGGCTCCCACTTTTTCTAGACAATCGGCACTTTATGTCAGCCGGGTTGTCAGCCCTGCGTGACGGCCGCCTTTACCCCCAGAACAAGCGTCTGGTACTCATTTCCGTTAGTCGACCCCAGGGCCATAGTGCCGCCAGAAGGTTTGGGTCAGTATAAAAATCCTGACCCCAACGGGACTTGAACCCTCGACCCTCCGACTTGTAGCTCAGAGCCTTAACCACTACGCTACGGCGTGCCCTAATAAAATAACTGTAGTTAAATAATGATTTGTGAGTAAACAGCTTAATTTTATTCGTTAAATAGTCCTAACAAATGCCACTCTTGATTTCCAAATTCTCTAGATAAATTCACTCCTAACTTGGTGAGTCGTGAATTTATCGATAATTTGGAAATCACTCGTGGCATTACTTATGATAAACAGATATTCAAAGAAACTAACTCACTGCCACCATCGAACCCTTAGGTTCATAGCCGCATGGACATAAACTCTCCATACATCCCTTTCCTGAGCTAATGTTTTCCAGTCATTCCCTGTATAATCTACTTCCCTCAAATTATAGTTCATGTCATTCTCCCACCTCATTCTTGGTCTACCAACTGGGCGTTTTCCCTCTGGCTTTCCTACAAGAAGCTTCCCTGCACGTCTTTCATTCCCCATTCGTGCCACATGTCCTGCCCATCGTAGTCTATGAGACTTAACTGTTATCATATCTGGCTTCCTATAAAGATTACGAAGTTCACTGTTATGTAGTCTTCTCCATTCATCGCTTATTATTTTTATTTATTTCGTCTAATTCCTAAATTGAGCACACGGCAGCAGTAAAGTTCCTCCAGCGTGCTTTGCTTCCAATCAGCCGTTTCACTTATTTCCAGCTTTTCCCTCTTTCCTTTGCTTCCTCCTCTATAGGTCGCGCAAGGGATTTTGATGAATGTCCTTGACCGTAAATCCAATGGGAGAGCGTATCAAGACTGCTGATCTGTGAATTCCCTGTCTGCCACGTGTACAAACAAAACAGTTGCTCTACAAAAACATGTATAGTCCATAGAGAATTATAGTGAGACGCGGATGTGTTGATTTTAGATTTTAAACCGTAGATTTTAATTATAATATTTTGTACACTTGCTGCCTCAAGTCTTAAAATTATAGTGTAATGTGAATTTCGGGTCGACCAGCCATTATAGCTGGTCTTCTCAACCTGGAGCCGCTACTTATTGTAGCTACCCAAATGCCTCACGATGCTGGGTGGGCATCGGTCCTATACTGGCTGAAATTCCTTGAGAACATTTCTTCCCCGTGGATACTCGAACCAGCGCAAGTCCCGTAGCTCTGCGCCAAGTCATCTTGCCTTAATCACATGGCTACGGCGCGGGGAAGACTGAAAAAGGGAAGACTATAAATGTTAAATTAAAGTGAAATTTAGTGGTTATTTAAAACATTAACAGAGAGATATAAACCAAATACAGTGTGTGTGTGTGTATATATATATATATATATATATATATAGAATATACTTCCTCCACGGATAAAGATGTCCTAACTCACTGGCACTATCGAACCCGTAGGTTCATGGCTGCACGGACATAAGCTCTCCATACATCCCTATCCTGAGCTAATCTTTTCCAATCATTCCCCGTATAAAATACTTCCCTCAAATCATAGTTAATGTTATTCTCCCACCTCATTCTTGGTCTACCAACTGGGCGTTTTCCCTCTGGTTTTCCTACAAGAAGCTTCCATGCACGTCTTTCATTTCCATTCGTGCCACATGTCCTGCCCATCGCAGTCTACGATAAAGATTACCTATATTATTTAATTTTTGTAATGAGATTTTTAAAATGTTAGCAGTGACTGTATTTGATATTCGCTAGCGAGGGAGCTAGCAATGACGTGTGCCCGGTCATACTTCCTATTGGCTGAGACCTACATCTGGTTAGTACAGGACTCGCATCTAAGCACCCGTTACAAATTTCATTCGTCAGGAATCATTGCTAAGGTTATACTGATCACTTCCAAGTTGTCTACGTCGTCCCCTGTTTCTTATTCCTTGCGGATTCCAATCTAGTGCAGTCTTCTCGATGGTTCAATGTGTGGCCTAACCAATTTAACTTACTTTGTTTTATTTTGTGACATACTGGAGATTGGTTGGTTTTTCTCCACAGTTCTTCATTTGATATTATTTCCGGCCATCTTATATTTAAAATACGCCTCACACATCTGTTTACAAAGGTCTGCAACTTTTTATTTGTCGTTTGTTTCCATAACTGCTGTTTCTTTAATCCATAACTTTTCAGGTGTGTGCGTTACTAAAAACAATTAACATTTGGATTTTTATACAGGGTGTCCACAAAAACCTGCTACCAAAAATAATGTAACTTATAACCCTAGTAATAGTTCCTGACGAATGAAATTTGTAATGGGAGCTTAGGTGCGAGTCCTGTACTAACCAGATGTAGGTCTCAGCCAATAGGACACTCATTGCTAACTCCCTCGCTAGCGAATATCAAATACAGTCACTGCTAAACATTTTTAAAATATCACTACAAAGATTAATTAATATAGGTAATCTTTATCGTAGACTGCGATGGGCAGGACATGTGGCACGAATGGGAAATGAAAGACGTGCATGGAAGCTTTTTGTAGGAAAACCAGAGGGAAAACGCCCAGTTGGTAGACCAAGAATGAGGTGGGAGAATAACATTAACTATGATTTGAGGGAAGTAGATTATACAGGGGATGATTGGAAAACATTGGCTCAGGATAGGGGTATATGGAGAGCTTATGTCCGCGCGACCATGAACACTACGGGTTCGATAGTGTCAGTGAGTTAGTTAGTTAGGAGGCATTGTGTAAATACAAAAAATCACAACTGTTAAGTAATTATCTAAATACACATTCACATTGCACTACAATTTTAAGACTTGAGGCAGCAAGTGTACAAAATATTATAATTAAAGTCTACGGTTTTAAATTTAAATCAACACATCCGTGTCTCACTATAATTCTCTATGGACTGCACATAGGAACTGTTTTGTTTGTTCACGTGGCAGAAAGGGAATTCACAGATCAGCAGTCTGGATAGGCTCTCCCATTGGATTTACGGTCAAGGACATTGTTCAAAATCCCTTGCGCGACCTATAGCTCGCAAACTGTTTGAGATAGAGACATGCGGGTTTTTGTAACGTATTCTACATCTCTCAAAGTTTTGTTTAGATTTGTTGCAAATTGTGATTTAAATGACAATGATGACACCACAGGAAAATACCCAATGTGTGTGGTGGTATGTTGAGTCTGGTAAATCACCAGCAACCGTTCAGCGAAATTTCCGTCGGCAATACGGAAGAGATCCTCCATCAAAATCATCCATAATTAGATGGTCCGATACATTTGTAGCGACTGGCAGTGTAATGGACTTGCCACGGAGTGGACGACCAGATGTGAACCAAGAAACTGTCGACAATGTACAACCTGCATTTCAACTCAGACCTCAAAAATCAGTTCGTCGTGCTTCACGGAACTGCATTTACCAAAATCAACCATTCATAAAGTCCTCCATAAGCGGTTGCAAATTACGCAAGCGTCCCCTGACGTGCTGAATTTGCTGATTCCACGCTGAAGAAAATTGACGAAGACAGTGAGTACCTGCAGAAGGTGGTGTTCTCTGATGAAGCTACTGGTGATAGAATTGACAAATCTGAGGTTGCTCAACTTATTTCTAATTATGGTCCATGTTATTGATAGAAGTAATCTCGCACTGGTTAGATCGGTCATTCATTTCAAATTCCTTGACGTCCTTCAAAGTTTATAAATTTATAAAAGTGAAGATAAAATTATGAATAACGACAAGGCTCCAATTCCAGTCAGCGCCCTCTTCTTTCCTTTAATTAAAAGAGAAGAGAATTACATTTATGATGTCACAAAGTCATTTAAAATTATTAATGTCGTCATGTGATGTAGTCAAAATTTTAATTGTTATTTTCTTTACCTATTTTAACTTGTTTTTCTTTACTCAATAACACCGAGCAACAAAAAAGAAGCTTCTTTTTTTTGTTTGAGAAAGAAGAATATGTGATTTTGATAGTATTTTTTCCCCTGAATTCAAATGTGATATCGGTTTTTCTCCATCACGCAAGGTTTCCCAGAGACAGGAATTTATATTTTCAAACACTTTAATATTATTTAGCCTACATTCGTAACCACACAATATTCGAACTCACCTAGAAAGTAAGAAATTACGATTTTCTGCTATATTTCGCCTGTGGAGCGTCCCTCTTGATGGTCCAACAATAATCGGCCAGCATATTAGGATTCCATTTGCCTTGATATCTCATTTCCATAGCTGAAACCATTTGTGTTAGCTCATTTGGTTTTATTTTACAATGGACAAATGGAGGAAAAAACGTTTATTAAAAATAATTATTTAAATCCATTAATTGAAATTGAAATAAAAAAAACTGTGGGTGATGGAGAAATTCCGAATACATATTTGAAAACACGATAAAAAACTGCATTAAGTACAACTATTGGTACTCATGAGACAAAAATCATGTTGACCAGTGTTATTAGTCTTGAAAATGATAGCTCATCATCATAGTACATTCACGAATTTAGGCCATTTGTTGACCTGTTTCGGCCTCAAGAAAAACACCATCCAGAAGTCTTTTGAGTGAACGTCCTGGTCTTCTTCTTCCTGCAGGTTGATATCTTAACAGTAGTTTGGGTATTCTGTGATCTTCCATTCGATGAACATGTTGTACCCATCTTGACTTATAATCAGAAATTTTGTTTTCTAAAGATTCCATGTGTAATTCTTCTAAGATGTCTTCATTTTTTTTGTGATCTAGTAGTGTGTATCCTGCAGTCCTCCGAAGATATGAAAATGATAGCTCCGGTATTGAAACTAGTTGACTCTTTTAAATTTTAATTTCGTGATCGGGGTCTTTTATTGACCTTCTATAATAATAAATCAATCTCACGTAGAAGGACACGTTTACATGAAAGAATTGGTCCATGAGAGCAATGCTGTGTTCTGATGTAAAAAGCCCTGTAGATGGCAGTAAAACAGATTTCTACTTCAAAATGTAAAATAACGAAATGGATTTGATCTCGAAGGTGAATGTCCCTATAATAAAAGTTTGTAATTATCAAGTTTAAGAATCGCAGTGGAAGCTTCTGGTGGTTATTAAAAGATGGAGTCCCAAACAAAATAAAATATAAATACGCCATTTAAAAGAGCGATAAAGATTCCCCGGAGGAAAATGCAATCTTTTAAGTCTGTTATTCATAAAAGTGCATCCATTATTCTCCATTCATACGTCCGTTGTAATCTTTACATTTTATGTCTCAGTACAGGACTGCAATAAGCAATTATTGGTAATAAATTTTATCGGAGTTCGCGTTTAATTGTCTTATGTAGAGAGGGGTTGTATTTAAACTCATAACTCAAGTGTTGTAGATAATATCTACCACAAGCCAAGCAACAAGGTTCTCTCTCAGGTTCAACACTTCTATTGTAATTCCAAGTGTTTCAAGGAAAGTGAGACTGTTCCACATATCACATTTTTTACTGTATTTTGTTCATCTATGGGCTACGATTTCCTTGACTATCTAACTCATGCCCGAAATGGGAGTCAATGACCAATCACATTTCAATGATTTTTTTTATTTACAACCAATTATCGTACCAATTTATAAGAAAGGAGATAAAACTGATTGCAACAACTACAGGGGCATCTCATTACTTTCAACTTCGTACAAAATTCTAACAAATATATTAGTAAGCAGACTTACTCCCTATATTGATGACATTCTAGGAGATCATCAATGTGCATTTAGAAGAAACAGGTCTACAACAGATCAGATTTTCAGTATAAGACAGATTTTAGAGAAGAAATGGGAATAGAATGGTACTGTACACCAACTATATGTAGACTGCAAAAAAGCATATGATTCAATTAAGAGGGAGAAGTTATATAGTATCCTGCTGGAGTTCGGAATTCCTAAAAAGTTAGTTAGACTTATACGAATGTGTCTAAATGGCTCAAAGAGTAGGGTGCGTGTAGGCAAACAGTTTTCAGACACTTTTGAAATCCAGAATGGGTTGAAGCAAGGAGATGCACTATCTCCTCTACTATTTAATTTTGTACTAGAGCATGCCATTAATTTTTTAGAGAATGAGGAAGGCTTACAACTCAATGGTATTAATAAGCTGTTAGTTTATGCTGATGATGTAATACTACTGGCCGATAGCGAGGAGATACTAAAGGCCAACACGCACCCACTATTGAGTAACACTAAGAAATTAGGACTGGAAGTAAATATCAGTAAAACTAAATATATGGTCACACGTAGAAATTCAGTATATAATGGAAATGGACAACTAATGACAAATGAGGGAAATTTTGAGGAAGTGGCTGAATTCAAATACCTAGGAACAATAATCACAAATAGGAATGAGATGCACAAAGAAATTAAACATAGGCTCAATTCTGGAAATGCGTGCTATTATGCATTGCAGAGACTTTTGATGTCCCAACTCCTTTCAAAAAACGTTAAGCTGAAAATATATAAAACTATTATTCTACCAGTTATACAGGGTGGACCGCTCGAATGGACCTAATTTCAATTGCTTGTTACTGGCAAACGGTTGAAGATAGAAACTTAAAACAACGTTCATTGTACAGAAAAACTCACCAAGTTTCGAATCCTGTCGGTAGATGGCACAAAGATACGTTTCTCGTTCTTAGATTTAATTGTTTGTGAAAATGGCGACTCCGCAGATGAAAGCGCAAGCTGTTTTGTGGTATGCGGAGTTTAAATCAATCATTAGAGTTCAAAGGGAGTTCCGGCGTGTGTTTAACCGTGATGCTCCAACTGCTAGAAGCATAAAGAAGTGGCGTGATACATTATTAGCTACAGGATCTGTGTTGAAGAAGCATGGTGGTGGTCGCAGAGCATCCGATGAAATGGTAGCAAATGTTCAAGCCGCATTTGAGCGAAGCCCCCGGAAGTCATTAAGAAGAGCTTCGCGGGAACTTCAAATACCAAAATCGACATTACAACGGATTGTCCACAAACGCCTCAAACTGCACGCATATAAAGTGCAGTTAGTGCAACGTCTGGAGCCGAATGACATGCCGAAACGAGTGGAATTCGCCAATACGATGCTGGACCGTCTCGGCGCTGATCCTGACTTCATGACCAAGATTTTCTGCTCGGACGAAGCCACTTTCCATTTGTCAGGCAAGGTAAACCGGCATAATGTGCGGATCTGGGGATCGGAGAATCCTCACGCTATTCAAGAGCATGTTCGTGATAGTCCGAAGATGAATGTTTGGTGCAGTTTGTCACATAATAAGGTCATTGGACCGTTTTTCTTCGCCGAGAAAACTGTTCGTGGTACCACATATCTTGACATGCTGGAGCAGTTCTTCTTTCCACAAATTGAACAACTGCAGCCTAACATCGTTTTCCAGCAAGATGGTGCTCCTCCCCACTGGTCCAATGAAGTTCGTACGACTTTGGACAACATTTTCCCTGGCCGTTGGATTGGTAGGGGAGGACCAATCGCGTGGCCCCCGAGATCTCCCGATTTAACACCACTGACTGGATTATTTCTCTTTCTCTGGGGCTAATGTCAAAGATAAAGTTTACACCACCCCAGTCAAAGACCTTCGTGATCTTCGTGAGCGCATCATAGGGGCTATTGAGAACATTCCAGAAGACATACTCCAACGTACTTGGCATGGGCACTCAAATTGTTCATCGCTTTGATATCGTCCACAGTGACTGCTGGGGCTCATATGAGATGTTGTGATCTGGATATCAAAACTTTGGTGAGGTTTTCTGTAATATGAACGTTGTTTTAAGTTTCTATCTTCAACCGTTTGCCAGTAACAAGCAATTGAAATTAGGTCCATTCGAGCGGTCAACCCTGTATTATGTTGGTGCGAAACATGGACTCTTACTTTAAGGTAGGAAAGGAGATTAGAAGTATTTGAGAATAAAGTTCTTTAGGAAAATTTTTGGACGAAAGAGAGATGAACAGACAGGTGAATGTTAAGAAGACTACATAACAATGAACTACATGGTCTTTATAGGAAGCCAGATATAATAAGAACAGTTAAGTCTCGTAGACTGCGATGGGCAGGACATGTTGCGCGTATGGGGAATGAAAAGACGTGCATGGAAGCTTCTTGTAGGAAAGCCAGAGGGAAAACGCCCAGTTGGTAGGCCAAGAATGAGGTGGGAGAATAGCATTAACTATGATTTGAGGGAAGTAGATTATACAGGGAATGATTGGATAGCATTAGCTCAGGATAGGGATGTATGGAGAGCTTATGTCCGCGCGGCCATGAACCTTCGGGTTCGATAGTGCCAGTGAGTAAGTAAGTAAGTAAGTACAACCAATCATAGTCGCGTTTCGCCTCGAATTTATAAACCGAAGTTTATCATAAGTAACGCCACGAGTGATTTCCAAATTATCGATAAATTCACGACTCACGAAGTGAGGAGTGAATTTATCTAGAGAATTTGGAAATCAAGAGTGGCGTTTGTTAGGACCATTTAACGAATAAAATTAAGCTGTTTACTCACAAATCATTATTTAACTATAGTTATTTTAAAATATTTATATATTTAATGTAAACGGCGATGTTTGAAAACAAATCAGAAATGTGAGGTTATGTTCATTCACTGTACCTTGATCATATTATTTATTGCCAAATAAGATCGCAATATTGTAAGAGTGCACCCAAGTGGATAAATAATGAAACACATCAAACTATAATATCATAATCAACATTACGGGCTATTCATTTATTTTTTTAGTAAACAACTCAGTAAAATCAAGGAATCTTTTCATTATTTGCTATATTCAATGTATTTGTTTGAGAAAAATAATGCTTTGACCTGTTCAGAACATTAAAAAGGAGGAGCTTTCTTTATCACAAAAGCAGGAGCTGATAAAGAGCGAGATGAAACACGACTGTGACTGGTTGTAAAAGAACATTCATTGAAACGTGATTGGTCATTGACTCCGATTTGGGGCATGAGTTAAATAGTCACATTATAGAAAGCTGCTCCTTTTTAACATTCTGAATAGGGCATAGCATTATTTTGCAGACTGACTCACTAAGAAATACGGCTACCAGATTGTATATATATTACATGAATGTCAGCTGAAAGCGCATGCGATAGATTAATATAAAAACATTTGTCACAATTGATTATACCACAAAAAAAAAGAGAAACCACTGTTTGCACTTTCTTAAACGAATTATTTTGCAGGAAATGACGTTGCAGAAGAATATAATTGACATATTTACATCATAGGGCATCAAATTAATTAATACCTATAATGTTGGTTATAAATTTCTCCACTAGGGTGCATTCTTACAATATTGCGATCCTTTGGCAATAAATAATATGATCTGGTTGCAGTGATGAACAAAGGAAGGAAATGTAGCGTACCAATCATTTCTCATTTGTTTTCAAACATCGCCGTTTACATTAAATATATAAATATTTTAAAATAACTATAGTTAAATAATGATTTGTTAGTAAATAGCATAATTTTATTCGTTAAATAGTCCTAACAAATGCCACTCTTGATTTCAAAATTGTGTAGATAAATTCACTCCTCACTTCGTGAGTCGTGAATTTATCGATAATTTGGAAATCACTCGTGGCATTACTTATGATAAATACCAACTAGATAGTATAACTGTCACAGGATTGATGATCGGGGTAAGAGGTACTATACCAGGATTCTTAGCTAAATTTTGGAATTCCTTAGATTTGGACAGAGTGTACCTCTCTAAAATTGCCATCACTGCTATTAGAAGATCAATTTCAATTTTAAGAAATCATCTTTACAAAATTTCTGCTTTATAGAATATACGAGTACTTCATTACAGTTTGAAATGTTTTAAAATGTATTTAACTAACTAACCGGCACTATCGAACCCGTAGGTTCATGGCCGCGCGGACATAAGCTCTCCATACATCCCTATCCTGAGCTAATGCTTTCCAATCATTCCCTGTATAATCTACTTCCCTCAAATCATAGTTAATGTTATTCTCCCACCCCATTCTTGGTCTACCAACTGGGCGTTTTCCTCTGGTTTTCCTACAAGAAGCTTCTATGCACGTCTTTCATTCCCCATACGTGCAACATGTCCTGCCCATCGCAGTCTACGAGACTTAACTGTTCTCATTATATCTGACTTCCTATAAAGACCATGTAGTTCACTGTTATGCAGTCCTCTGCATTCACCTACCTTTAAAAATGTATTTACAAAATGTATTTAATCAATTCATCATCATCAACAACAAGGATTAAGCCCAATGGCCTGTTCCGATCTCATATAGGTCGAATTGGTCCTTCCATCTCTTCAATGGAATTCACCTACCTTTAAAAATGTATTTACAAAATGTATTTAATCATTCATCATCATCAACAACAAGGATTAAGCCCAATGGCCTGTTCCGATCTCATATAGGTCGAATTGGTCCTTCCATCTCTTCAATATGGAATTCACCTACCTTTAAAAATGTATTTACAAAATGTATTTAATCAATTCATCATCATCAACAACAAGGATTAAGCCCAATGGCCTGTTCCGAATCTCATATAGGTCGAATTGGTCCTTCCATCTCTTCAATGGAATTCACCTACCTTTTAAAAATGTATTTACAAAATGTATTTAATCAATTCATCATCATCAACAACAAGGATTAAGCCCAATGGCCTGTTCCGATCTCATATAGGTCGAATTGGTCCTTCCATCTCTTCAATGGAATTCACCTACCTTTAAAAATGTTTTACAAAATGTATTTAATCAATTCATCATCATCAACAACAAGGATTAAGCCCAATGGCCTGTTCCGATCTCATATAGGTCGAATTGGTCCTTCCATCTCTTCAATGGAATTCACCTACCTTTAAAAATGTATTTACAAAATGTATTTAATCAATTCATCATCATCAACAACAAGGATTAAGCCCAATGGCCTGTTCCGATCTCATATAGGTCGAATTGGTCCTTCCATCTCTTCAATGGAATTCACCTACCTTTAAAAATGTATTTACAAAATGTATTTAATCAATTCATCATCATCAACAACAAGGATTAAGCCCAATGGCCTGTTCCGATCTCATATAGGTCGAATTGGTCCTTCCATCTCTTCAATGGAATTCACCTACCTTTAAAATGTATTTACAAAATGTATTTAATCAATTCATCATCATCAACAACAAGGATTAAGCCCAATGGCCTGTTCCGATCTCATATAGGTCGAATTGGTCCTTCCATCTCTTCAATGGAATTCACCTACCTTTAAAAATATATTTACAAAATGTATTTAATCAATTCATCATCATCAACAACAAGGATTAAGCCCAATGGCCTGTTCCGATCTCATATAGGTCGAATTGGTCCTTCCATCTCTTCAATGGAATTCACCTACCTTTAAAAATGTATTTACAAAATGTATTTAATCAATTCATCATCATCATCAACAACAAGGATTAAGCCCAATGGCCTGTTCCGATCTCATATAGGTCGAATTGGTCCTTCCATCTCTTCAATGGAATTCACCTACCTTTAAAAATGTATTTACACAAATGTATTTAATCAATTCATCATCATCAACAACAAGGATTAAGCCCAATGGCCTGTTCCGATCTCATATAGGTCGAATTGGTCCTTCCATCTCTTCAATGGAATTCACCTACCTTTAAAAATGTATTTACAAAATGTATTTAATCAATTCATCATCATCAACAACAAGGATTAAGCCCAATGGCCCGTTCCGATCTCATATAGGTCGAATTGGTCCTTCCATCTCTTCAATGGAATTCACCTACCTTTAAAAATGTATTTACAAAATGTATTTAATCAATTCATCATCATCAACAACAAGGATTAAGCCCAATGGCCTGTTCCGATCTCATTATGGGTCGAATTGGTCCTTCCATCTCTTCAATGGTACTCCCAACATTCTTCTCCCTTTTGGTTTATAATTGTACATTTTTCTTGGTATGCGCTGTTCATTCATTCGCAATCAATTAAAAAAAATAATTAAATACCACTTTTTCCTTATGACAATCCTCTAATGAGGAAAGTTTTATGTAATAAAATAATATATATTTTATTGTAAAGTTGAACATATTTATTTGCCTACACTTTAGAAGAAGAAGAAGAAGGAGAAGAGATTGGAAAAGTGGATTTGCAATCGTTTGGTTATATCTCATATTATTTGTTTTATCACTCGTTCAACCGACTGGTATTTCCCACAAGTTGTTCAAATAAACCAAACCCAAGGTAAACAATAAATACCAGCTTGTACATGTCGTCATTATTCTTTTGTTTTCGTCCTATTCTCTTTCATATTCATGGATATTTAAATCAATTTTCCTACCTGTTGATGGTACATTCCTAGAAAGTGTGTCATAAAAATACCATTTGAGAATAATGAGGTTTGTACACAATATGTAAAATTACACTGAGCAACAAAAAATAAACTTTTTTTTGTCTCAGAAAGAAAAATATGTGATTCTGATAGTATTTTTTCTCCTGAATTCAAATATGATTTCTGTTTTTCTCCATCACGCAAGGTTTCCGAGAGACAGGAAATTATAATTTCAAACACTTTAATATTTTCTACATTCGTAACTACACAATATTCGAACATTCGGACTCACCTAGAAAGTAAGAAATGACGATTTTCTGCTATATTTCGCCTGTGGAGCATCCCTCTTGATGGTCCAACAGTAATCGGCCAGCATATTGGCATTCCATTTGCCTTGATCTTTTCCATAGCTGAAGTCTCCTGAGTTAGCTCATTTGGTTTTATTTTACAATGGACGAAAAAAGTTTATTAAAAAGATTATTTAAATCCATTAATTGAAATTGAAATAAAAAGAAAAACTGTGGGTGATGGAGAAATTCCGAATACATATTTGAAAACGCGAATAAAAACTGCATTAAGTACAACTATTGGTACTCATGAGACAAAAATTATGTTGACCAGTGTTATTGTAATAAACTTATGAAGCCATTCTATACCCATATTATTATTCTGCTCTTTCCAACCCGTAGGTTCATGGCCGCGTGAGCATAAGCTCTCCACACATCTCTATCCTGAGCTAATGTTTTCCAGTCATTCCCTGTATAATCTACTTCCCTCAAATCGTGGAACATGTTATTCTCGGACCTCATTCTTGGTCTACCAACTGGGCATTTTCCCTCAGGTTTTCCTACAAAAAGCTTCCATTCACCTCTTTCATCCCCCATAGGTGTCAGATGTCCTGCCCATCGCAGTCTACGAGACTTAACTGTTCGTATTATATCGGCCGCGGTGGACTAGTAGTTATGCTCCTTGCCTGTGGTCCCGAGGGTCGCGGGTTCAAACCCGGCCGGGTCGATGGATTTTTAGGATGGAAAAATCCAAGGAGCAAGTCCTCGGGGAGGGACTTTAAGCCGTGGGTCCCGAGTCTGAAGATTTTCAGGCTCGTAAAAGATCCTTAAGCCTGAATAAAAAGGCCTCTAAGCAAAATTTACTGAATTTTCCCGTCCTAGTACTACCTTGGTTTCCTAGATGTCAGTATGAGGCGGAACTCTGACCACGGACCACTCAAATGACATCTATACGAAAACAAGTGTAACTAAATTAGCATCGTTCAAATTCTTCCCTGTAGGGGGAGAGCGCCTAAATCTCTGTTAAGGGAAACATGAGCTTACAAGAAGATTTTCAATTTTAACATTTCATAAATTTATATTTAAAACTATTCGCTTTAGATAACTATTTTCATTGGAAGTCTTTCTGCTGGTCTTGAGGCGAGTCCCGGAGCTTGGAATCTTGCGAAACGGAAGTGGAGGCAGTTTGTCCCTGATGAAAATGTTACGGACAGTGAGGACAATTGGCAGAGCCATTGTGTGTGCACTCAAGGCCTATTAAACCAGTTCTCTTGCGGATGAATTCGACCTTCCACGGTACTTTACCGGCTTTGAGAATATAAAAAATATCCTGAGAAACACGCCCACGATCTTATGCATCATTTTTCCTCGAAATCGTCCTGGGTGGCACAAGGAGACATTTCACTAAACCGCGACCTCACACAGATGTTCTTATTAACTAAGCTTTCTTTTTGTTTTCAATGGCAGGCATGGATTAGGCCATTGGCCTGTTCCGCTTCAGGAAAGAAATTGATCCCTCCATCTCTTCTTAGGTCTTCCTGGGTCTCTTCGCCCTGTGGGTCTGTAGTTCAATAGCTGCAGAGGTAGTCTATTGTTTGGCATTCTCAGAAGGTGTTCATGCCAATTATTTTGATATTTTTGAATGATTTCAGTTATTGCTGGTGTGTTGAGAGCTTCATTACGCATGTGGTCATAAAGCGTATAACCCGCTAAAGGTCTTAATAACTTCATTTCTGCAGCTGCTATCCTATTTAATTTACCTGTAGTAAGAGTCCAGGTTTCAGAACCATAAAGTAGAGTTCGAAGAGCCATTGTTTTATAAAATTTTAGAATTGTATCCGCGCGTACTTTTCGGAAAATAATGCTTTTTATTGTTCCTATAAGTTTTTGAAATTTGACCAATTTTATGTCTATGTCTTTACATGTGTCGTAGGAAAGATTGCAGCCAAGATAAGTAAAGTTATTAACATGTTCTATTATATCATCATCATCATCATAGTACATTCACGAATTTAGGCCATTTGTTGACCTGTTTCGGCCTCAAGAGAAACACCATCCAGAAGTCTTTTGAGTGGACGTCCTGGTCTTCTTCTTCCTGCAGGTTGATATCTTAACATTTGTTTGGGTATTCTGTGTTCTTCCATTCGATGAACATGTTGTATCCATCTTGACTTATAATCAGAAATTTTGTTTTCTAAAGATTCCATGTGTAATTCTTCTAAGATGTCTTCATTTTTTTTGTGATCTAGCAGTGTGTATCCTGCAGTCCTCCGAAGATATCTCATTTCAGCAGATCTAAGTTCTATTATATTGTTGTTAATAACAATTTTAGTTCGTATCGGTATTTTCCCTTGAAACGCCATAGTTTTTGTCTTATTCACCGAAATTTGTAAATTATAATCTTGGGTTATATTTGACAATCTATGTACTGCTCTTTGTAGGTGATCTTCAGAAGTAGCCAATATTACTTTATCATCTGCATACATTAATGTGTTGAGGGGTCGACCATCAATCATAAAGTGTGATTGTGATTGGTTTTGCCATAATTTTATGATTTAATTCATATAGAAATTAAAAGCATTATTAAGTTATACATTTCCTTTATTTCATATTACGATAGATTGGACATTTTTTAATACCATCAGTAGGAGCAGTTCCCAACATTTATCGACTCGCGAACCCGTTCCACAAGGATCTGAGTTGGGTGAACCACTGACTTTTAAATATACATACAGTAGACATGCATAAAATTTAATTCCAAGTAAAAGGTTTAATAACCTTAAATTAACTTAACCCTTAACAGTTAAAACCTAAAGTTACTCTAGTTACGGCTTAACAACGTGTAGACCTAGTTGTAGCGAAATCAAATGCATTCCTAACGTTGTTACATAACTGTAAATCAGGCATTCGTGGTAAATATTAATTTATTGTGGAAATAATGTGATAAATTCCTGATGTTACACATATGTAAAAAAGGAATATTATAGGGTTAATTTAATTTTTAAATAATAATAATACTATTATTATTATTATTATTATTATTATTATTAAAATTATTAAATACGTAATGCCTCCTATAATTTTGCTCTTGGTACATGACATGTGCTTTCTCTAAATCTATGAAAACCAATCCAATCGTTTTGATTTATTTTCACATTTCGCATTGCAGTTATATTGTCTATACAAGATCGACCTGGTGTAAATCCACATTGCTCTTCTATTCCATTGTAACATTTTTCTATTTTGTTTTTTATCGCTTTTCCTAGGCATTTCATCAGGGAATTCATAACACATATTCCACGGTAATTTTCACAATTCATTCTATCTCCTTTCTTAAATATAGTCATGATACTACTGTCATTTCTTCCGGTATTTTTCCTTCTCTAAAAATTTGATTAAATAGTTTTATTATGAGTTTGATTAAAGTTTTTCCTCCATTTTTCAATATTTCTAAATGCATTCTAAGTGCATGGCCACGTAAGAAGAATGCAGGGTGGAAGACTACCAAAGGCTGTCTATGCATAGAAATTTCAAAAAAGGGGCAGAAAAGGAAGACCAAGAACAACTTGAAAGAATAAGATTCAGAATTCAATGAGGACATTTGGTGCAACAGATGAAGAGACAGAGGACAGAGAACGATGGAGAATTTTAATTGAGACGAAATTTGTGAATGTTTGTTACAAACTGATAGTCTGTAAGTCCGTAGTCATTTATGTATTTTTAAACTCATGTTAATTACTAAGATTGGTTGGAGAAAACCCTCAATGATGAGGAACATTCTCAATGAATGAATTATTATTATCTTCTTCTTCTGCTTCATGAAATTAGGCCTTTTGACCTGTTTTCACATCAAGTGGGATTTAATGAATCTTCCCATCTAGTAAATGGGCGTCCAACACTTCTATGTCCTATTGGTTTGTACTTTAATAACAGCTGAGGGATTCTATCTGTACGCATTCTTTTAACATGTTCATACCAGTTGTTTCTCATGTTGTCAATTCTATTTGTTAAATTTAAAATATTTAAGTCCTTCCTAATGTCCTCATCTTTTCTTGTCCAAAATTGTCACACCTGCTACTGAACGTAGGAACTTCATTTCTGCAGTTTCTATTTTCCTTCTGTCTGAACGGTTGAGAGTCCAATTTATTATTATTATTATTATTATTATTATTGTTATTATTATTTTATTATTATTATTATTATGTCCACCGCTGTGGTCTCGGGGTAGCGTGCTGCCTTGTCACGCAGCGGGCCCGGGTTCGATTCCCGGTCGGGACAGACTCCTGGGTGAGGTTTATTTCGGGGTTTTTCTCACCTGTAAGACAAATGTCAGGAAGCTTAGGGCCCAACGGTCCCCGAAAATCATCCGGCCATCATCATCATCATCCTTCACTGGTGTGGAAAGCAACGGGAAGCTACCACACCTATAAATTCCTAGTAAAGCTGCAAAGCATAGCATGAAAATGCTATGATTGTAGTGAAAGACCTGCACCCGGACAGAATTACTAAGGAATGGAATTATTATTATTATTATTATTAAACATTATTATTATTATTATTATTATTATTATTAATTATTATCATTATTCAGTTATAAGGGAGAAAATGAAGATTGAAGACATTATTTTAGATTATATTAAAACTCAGCAATTAAGGTGGTACGGACATGTCCAGCGAATGGAAGAGGATCGACTACCAAAATCTGTTTTGGAATGGAAACCTGAGGGAAGACGAGGCAGAGGAAGACCTAAAACCTTCTGGAGTCAGGGAATATGTTTATACATGAAGGAGAAACATCTGCAACCAGGAGATTGGATGAACCGACAAAATTGGCTATTAGGAATCGGACGATGTCAAAGACATTAATCAACCGATGATATATATATATTATTATTGTTATTATTATTATTATTATTATTATTACAATGCTGCAGAAATGAAGGAAACAATAATAGACCTAACCTCGAAACCCGCCATTACAGAAAAAATTGAAATATTTTGCGAACCCCTTGGGAGTTCGAGAACCATAGGTTGAGAAACGATGCTGTAAGGCAAAAAATACGTTTGTTATATTGGAAATAAAAAAATTATAGGTATGAGAGCAAAATAATAAGAAAAAACATTAAGAGAATATGAAATACGTAGAGAAGAGAATCAGAAACGGATTACTAAAGCTAGTGTTGTTAAAGAATGGAACTAGTCCATCGAAGTGGCGAGTTTTACCGTAAATAACAGTTTAATGTGACATAAAACAAGCCGCTGCTGAAGTTTTGTTTCTCGTGTTGAGGTTTCTACACCTGCGTCTAGTCATTTGCATACAAATAACTTATTTCTGTCTCACTTTGTCGCTGCAACAATATCCACCCCAGAGGTCACCACTCACCTACCTTTAGAACATAAACTCTAACGCAACCGTGGAACATAAAACGCATTATGAAATTTAACATAATACAGCATGTTCAGATGAAGAGTGGCATAAAACAAAAATATATAACTTGAGCATTTTCCAATACTGTTATTTTAACACAGTTCCAATAATGGATAATATTATAATGATATTGTGAAAAGAAAAATTAATGTCTAAACGAAGCCGGCCGTTGGTGATGGTAGTGACACCTACCTGACAGTGGACGAAACGAGAATTATAGATTTGTATATGTGGAAAGAATTGTTAATGTTTGTGCAGGTCTAGAATGGTGTAGTGGGCTGCACACTAGTATGGAGAGCTAGAGGTCCACGGTTCGATTCTTAGTTCAGACATTAGTTTTTCTTTTCACAATATCATTATAATATAAAAATATATAACTTGAGCATTTGAATATCTTAGTCCCTAAATTTGACATCATATAATGTAAATGGACAGCTAATGACAAATGAGGGAAATTCTAAGGAATTGGTCGAATTCAAATACCTAGGAACAATAATCACAAATAGGAATGAGATGCACAAAGAAATTAAACATAGGCTCAATTCTGGAAATGCGTGCTATTATGCATTGCAGAGACTCTTGTCGTCCTAACTCCTAAAAAAAAAGTTAAATTGAAAATATATAAAATTATTATTCTACCAGTTATATATATGGATGGGAAACATGGACTCTTACTTTAAGGGAGGAAAGGAGATTACGAGTATTTGAGAATAACGTTCTTAGGATTTTTTTTTTGTCCCGCGCCGTAGCCGAGCGGTTAAGGCAGGAAGCCTTGGCGCAGAGCTACGGGACTTGCGCTGGTTCGAGTCTCCATGGGGGAAGAAATTTTCTCATGGTATTTCGGCCAGTATGGGACCGGTGCCCACTCAGCATCGTGAGGCAATTGGGTAGCTACAATAAGTAGCGGCTCCAGGTTGAGGAACCAGCTATAGCGGCTGGGGGACTCGACATGCTAACCACATGTCACCCCTACACTGGCTGTTGATCATCTACCTCTGTGATTGACACATGTGGATGTGAAGGGCCAGCAGCCGGCTGGTAAAAGGGCAACCGCTGAAAAGTGGAAAGACCCTCAATCGGAGGAAAATTTTTGAACCAAAGAGAGATGAACAGACAGGTGAATGGAGAACACTTCATAACAATGAACTACATGGTCTTTATAGGAAGCCAGATATAATAACAGTTAAGTCTCGTAGACAGCGATGCGCAGGACATTTGGCACGAATGGGGATTGAAAGACGTGCATGGAAGCTTCTTGTAGGAAAACGAGAGAGAAAACTCCAGTTGGTAGACCAAGAATGAGGTGGGAGAAAACATTAACTATGATTTGAGGGAAGTAAATTATACAGGAAATGATTTGAAAACATTAGCTCAGGATAGGGATGTATGAAGAGTTTGTCCGCGCGGCCATGAACCTATGGGTTCGATAGTGCCAGAGAGTGAGTAAATTTTATACATTCAGCAAGTTAAATAAGGCTATATAAAGTTTTAATAAGAACAGTTTTGACCTATGGTAGTGAGACATGGAGCCTCACTAAAAGATCAGAGGTAGCCCTAAATAATTTTGAAAAAGAAAAGTATTCAGGAAAATATTTGGACGGATAAATATTAATGGTGAGTGGAGTATACGATACAGCAAAGAATATATGACAAATACAATGACCCTCACCTTGTCAATTTTATTAAATTAAAGAAACTGGAATGGGCTGGTCATGTACAAAGGCTGTCAACAGACCGAGCACCAAACAAGGTGCTTACAGCAAGTTTTATGGCAAATAGACGAGTTGGAAGATGGGAGGATGGTGTTATGGAAGATGCCACAAATCTACTTAAGTGTCGCAACTGGAGGCTTGCTGCGCAAAATAGAAATGATTGGAGGCAGAAGTTAAGGGAGGCCAAGGTATGAATTTGAGTCAATCAGCCATTGGATGGATGATGGATGTTAAAAAAGAAAAGAAGACGGGCTGAAGGTAAGTCGTACTAAAACCATCAAAGATGAGGACATAAATGTGCCTGGAAAGACATTTTCTAACGTCAGAGCTTATTGCCCTAGAAAGTGTCGTGAAGAAGAAGAAGAATAGGAATCAGAATCAGAGTTTGCAGCCATAGTCGCTTACGAATTTCCCGGTGGTGCTTAGTGACATTAAAGGACATGAGTTCTGAAAAGGACATCACATTAACATAAAATATATAGCTACTTCTCTCAATGTTTTTATTACAGCCAATTAAAACTATTTATCTTCTTAAGTGAGTAGTCAAAATTTATAAACAAGTGTTTTGATATTTATTTATGACATATATATTTTTAGTAATTTTTATGTTTAGGAGAGTTTATGGAAAAAACAACCTCTCACATCGCATATATATATATATATATATATATATATAATATATGTATGTATGAAAAGAAAAATGAATGCTTGAGTCGGGATTTGAACTCGAGTCTCTAAAGTCTGTACCTTTAGCGCTCTAACCAACTGAGCTACCCAAGAATTCCAACACAAACATACAATTTTCTTATACATGTAGTATTCTCAATTCACACAATTTGCTTAACTGTTATGTTAGCCGCTAGATGTCAGTTGGAACAAATTTCCGCAACCTCTTGTGTGAATTGAGAATATTACATGTATAAGAAAATTGTATGTTTGTGTTGGAATTCTTGGGTAGCTCAGTTGGTTAGAGCGCTAAAGGTACAGACTTTAGAGACTCGAGTTCAAATCCCGACTCAAGCATTCATTTTTCTTTTCATATCATATTTGCCTTCAGTGCCAAATGTCAAAAATATATTTATAAAATATATATATATCTTATAATGTTTACAGTAACAAATATATAACCATTTAATATATAAAATATAAATTTAGAGGATATCGGCTTTCTGGTCTTGTTTGCAGAATTTTTATCATAAGTAATGCCACGAGTGATTTCCAATTGGTGTAGAGAATTTGGAAACCAAGAGTGGCATTTGTTAGGACTATTTAACGAATAAAATTAAGCTGTTTACTCACAAATAATTATTTAAATATAGTTATTTTAAAATATTTATATATTTAATGTAAACGGCGATCTTTGAAAACAAATGAGAAACGTTTATTATGTTTCATTTGCTCATCACTGCAACCAGATCATATTATTTATTGCCAAAGAGTCGCAATATTGTAAGAATGCACCCTAGTGGAGGAAAAAAAAAAAAAAGAAACACATCAAACTGTTTAATACCAACATTATAGTTTATTGGTCCACCGCTCTGGTATCGAGGTAGCGTGCTGCATTGTCATGGAGCAGGCCCGGGTTCGATTCCCTGTCCGGACAGGTTTCTGGGTGAGGCTTTTTTCGGGGTTTTTCCTCACCTGTAAGGCAAATGTCAGGAAGCTTAGGGTCCAACGGTCCCCGAAAATCATCCGGCCATCATCATCACCCTTATCATTGTCATCATCATCATCCTTCACCGATGTGGAAAGCCACGGAAGCTACCACACCTACAATTCCCTAGTAAAGCTGCAAAGCATAGCATGAAAATGCTATGATTGCAGTGAAGGACCTGCCCTCGGGCAGAATTACTATGGATGGATGGATGGATGGATGGATAGTATACTAATTAATTTCTGATGCCCTATGATCTAGGCCTAAATATGTCAATTATATTTTTTCTGGAGCGTTAAAACCTGGGAAATAATACATTTAAGAAAGTGCAAACAGTGGTGTCTTTTTTTTTTGTGGTATAATCAATTGCTACAAATGTTTTTCTATTGTATCTCGCAAGCAGTATCTCGTTACATTGTGCAATATATATACAATCTTTGAGCCAGCTTGTATTATAGGAATATTACATCTTAATATATACATAGTTATATTCAATTTATTTCTTAGAGAGTCAGTCACTGCAAAATAATGCTCTGACCTATTCAGAATGTTAAAAAGGAGGTGCTTTCTTTATTATGATAAAATTAAATTAAAATGGAGGTGAAAAAGGCTGTGATTGGTTGTAAATGAGAATTCATTGAAACGTGATTGGTCATTGACTTCCATTTGGGGCATCAGTTGAATAGTATTTTAATATATGTTTTAAAGGTAAAAGGACTGAATAAATTGATCACTTTTTTCTCAAAACTCGATTTTTTGACGCGGGTCGTTTTTCCGCCCAACTCCTCAATTGACAGATGCTAACTCACTAACTCACTGGCACTATCGAACCCGCAGGTTCATGGCCGCGCGGACATTAGGTCTCCATTCATCCTTATCCTTTGCTAACATTTTCCAATAATTCCCTGTATAACCTACTTCCCTCAAATCATAGTTAATGTTATACTCCCACCTCATTCTTGGTCTACCAACTGGGCGTTTTCCCTCTGGTTTTCCTACAAGAAGTTTCCATGCAGGTCTTACATTCCCCATACGTGTCACATGTCCTGCCCATCGCATTTCTACGAGACTTAACTGTTCTTACTATATCTGGCTTCCTATAAATACCATGTAGTTCATTGTTAAGTAGTCTTCTCCATTCACCTGTCTGTTCATCTCTCTTTGGTCCATTTTTTTTTCTAATAACTTTATTCTCAAATACTCGTAATCTCCTTTCCTCCCTTAAAGTAAGAGTCCATGTTTCGCATCCATATAATATAACAGAAAGAATAACAGTTTTACATATTTTCAGTTTAACGTTTTTTGAAAGGAGTTGTGACGTCAAAAGACCCTGTAATGCATAATAGTACGCATTGAGTCTATGTTTAAGACAACAAGATGTGCTGCAGATGATTTTTGGCGCATAGTGTACAGTGTGAGGTGAGCGATTCAGACATTTGCTTAAATAGATGGCGCCGTGGTTCCCGGAACTAAACGTATGGTTATCGCGGTACCAAACCGCACCCAACCACTATTACATCTGTTTCAAGCATATCTGTATTAATAGCAACCGTGTAACAAGTGCCAGCCTCGTGAGGGATTCTGTGCCACTACATAAATTAATATACTTACTTACTCACTGGCACTATCGAACCCGTAGGTTCATGGCCGCGCGGACATAAGCTCTCCATACATCCCTATCCTGAGCCAATGCTTTCCAATCATTTCCTGTATAATCTACTTTCCTCAAATCATAGTTAATGTTGTTCTCCCACCTCATTCTTGGTCTACCAACTGGGCGTTTTCCTTCTGGCTTTCCTACAAGAAGTTTCCATGCACATCTTTCATTCCCCATACGCGCAACATGTCCTGCCCATCGCAGTCTATGAGACTTAACTGTTCTTATTATATCTGGCTTCCTATAAAGACCATGTAGTTCATTGTTATGTAGTCTTCTCCATTCACCTGTCTGTTCATCTCTCTTTGGTCCAAAAATTTTTCCTAAGTACTTTATTCTCAAATACTCGTAATAAATTAATATAAATAAATAAACTAAAAACAATTAACTGCAGTTTGTGAATAATTACTTTATTTATATAAATTTACTGACGTTAACAGTGTGGGCAATGTTTATTAGTTGAAACTACAGGAGGCCGTGAGACCAGTTAGTGATAAAATGGCGGCAAGTACGTATTTATTGCTTTCTATTGTTTCAAATAAAGTTCAGTTCATTTAAAATGCAGTGATTTGTTTCGTATAATGTATCCATCGATCCATCTATAGTAATTCTGCCCGAGGGCAGGTCTTTCAGTACAATCATAGCATTCCCATGCTATGCTTTCGAACTTTAGTGGGGAATTATAGGTGTGGTAGCTTCCCGTTGCTTTCCACACTGGTGAAGGATGATGATGATGATGGCCGGATGATTTTCGGGGACCGTTGGGCCCTAAGCTTCCTGACATTTATCTTACAGGTGAGGAGAAACCCCGATAAAAAAACTCACCCCGGAGCCTGACACGGGCCCGCTGCGTGACAAGGCAGCACGCTTCCTCGAGACCACAGCGGTGGACGTATAATGTATATTAACGCTATATTTTGGATATCTTTTGTATATACATTGTACGTAGTATACATAGAGGGCAGTGGTTTTACTTCCCACACGTGTGTTTGTAATATATAATATTACAGTATAGTTATATTATTACAGTATAGTTATTTAGGTTGGCAACCCCGAAATGTAGGAAGTTGAACTTTGAATCATGGTCGCCATTGCTGTAAGTACAACAAAGCGCACTATCGCGCAAAAATAAACATTTTCAAACACCCTGTAAAGATGGAGATGATTGGTTGAGGCTTAAATAGAACAGAAGGCGAGTCTGTACCTTTGTACGGTTGGCTGAACAAGCGGCATCTGATTATCCAACCACAGGACGAAAATTACGTCACGTTCCAAATTCGATTTAGATGGCAAGATCATAACGTATTCAAACTTGCAAGGCCGCCCCGCGCGCCGATCCAATAACAAATATCGCTTTAGCAAGGTCACTCTTGTACTCAAGTCCTCTATTTTTGTTTTCTGAACAGAGCAAAGGAAGACAGTAGGCCTATCTTCATTTGTGGACAAGAGGCGTGCTTTTTACTGACTATTTAACTCATGCCCCAAAGAGGAGTCAATGGCCGATCACATTTCAGTGATTTTCGATTTACAACCAATCAATCACAGTCGTGTTTCGCCTAGAATTTACCAACTAACGTTTATCATAATAAAGAAAGCACCTCGTTTTTAACATTCTGAATAGGTCATAGCATTATTTTGCAGTGACCGACTCCTTAAGAAATACGGCTACCAGATTGTATATATAGTGCATGAATGTCAAGACATAGCGCATGCAGGAGTTAATATAAAAACATTTGTAGCAATTGATTATACCACCAAAAAAAAAAAACTACTGTTTGCACTTTATTAAATTTATTTTTTCCCAGGTAACAATCCAGAAAAATATAATAGTCATATTTACATCATACGACATCAGAAATGAATTAATATACAGTTTGATGTTTCATTTTTTCTCCACTAGAGAGCATTTTTACAATATTGCGTTCCTTTGGCAATAAATAGTATGATCTGGTTGCAGTGATAAACAAAAGAAGCAGATAAAGCTTTACCATTCGTTTCTCATTTGTTTTCAAACATCGCCGTTTACATTAAATATATAAATACTTTAAAATAACTGTATTTAAATAATGATTTGTGAGTAAACAGCTTAATTTTATTCGTTAAATAGTCCTAACAAATGCCACTCTTGATTTCCAAATTCTCTAGATAAATTCACTCCTCACTTCGTGAGTCGTGAATTTTTCAAATCACTCGTGGCGTTACGTATGAATATCATTCCAGTACTGTATATGTCATAGGTTCCTACTTTCTGGAAGTTCTGGATGAGATTTCATACACTATTTATGTTATAGAGCGTTAAAATTGCCTCCTCCTCTTCGTAACGAGAGATATCTTCGCAAATTAACTTCTTTGTCAAAAGGACATCGATTCAATAATATACGATCGATGTGGTACAGTAAGAAATGCCAAAAGAAAACAACTTAAAATATTACCAGAAAAAAGAAAAGTTAGTTCTATTGCTCTAAAATATATTATAAGTTGTATAATGAATCTGCATTATTGTTAATAGTTATTTCTCATACAATCATCTGTTATTGATTTTTCCCAAGCCCAAAGAGACTTAACAGTAAGATATGTTATTTATAACTGTACAGCCGGCTTAGAAATCGCCCGGAAGTAAGATCGGAATACATAACCTCACATTTGCTAAATATTAAACATTACAATTATTTTTAGCTTCTGATGTTGTATTATTCGCTAAATAGTCACTACAAATCGAACGCGAGGTTCAGTTTTTCATTAGACAAAATCACTCGCCAATTTGTCGCTCGTGATTTTACCAGAAAAACACAGTCTCTTGTTAGATTACTGTTGATAAAATTGTAATTTCTATTTCAGTGTTTGAGGAAGTGGCTGAATTCAAATACCTTGGAACAATAATCACAAATAGGAATGAGATACACAAAGAAATTAAGCATAGGCTCAATTCTGGAAATGCGTGCTATTATGCATTACAGAGACTCTTGATGTCTTTGAAAAACGTAAAACTATTATTCTACCAGTTATATTATATGGATGCGAAACATGGATTCTTACTTTAAGGGAGGAAAGGAGATTACGAGTATTTGAGAATAAAGTTCTTAGGAAAATTTATGGACCAAAGAGAGATGAACAGACAGGTGAATGGAGAAGACTACATAACAATGAACTACATGGTCTTTATAGGAAGCCAGATATAATAAGAACAGTTAAGTCTCGTAGACTGCGATGGGCAGGACATGTTGCGCGTATGGGGAATGAAATACGTGCATGGAAGTTTCTTGTAGGAAAGCCAGAGGGAAAACGCCCAGTTGGTAGAGCAAGAATGAGGTGGGAGAATAACATTAACTATGATTTGAGGGAAGTAGATTATAAAGGGGATGCTTGGAAAACATTTTAGGTCAGGATTGGATGTATGGAGAGCTTATGTCCGCGCGCCCATGAACCTACGGGTTCGATAATGCCAGTGAGTTAGTTAGTTAGTTAGTTAGATATGTAATTAATCAAAATATTGAAAATAATTTAATAATTGCAATAACATTTCGTGTTTGTTGTGTTCCAATATACATGCATAGAGTTCCAACCAATACTATTTGAGTTTCGAAACCGAGACCTAGTGGCCCTTAATAAAAAGTTATCTGTTAGACAAGTTTTTATAAATTTATTGAGCTTTTTGAGGATGTAACGATATCTGGAAAGAAACCAACTTGTTTCTTTTCCTGTTTGTGTGGGATTGAGTGGCTCGTTTGGCCGCTACTCTATCAAGGTAGAATATTGCGCGCGGTGGAACGACCTTGGGCCGCTTTTAGAGTTCAAGTTCAACAGTTCGGTTGTACCTTCACCTTCACCTTGAATCATTGAGGTAGCTTAACACATGTTGCCGTGGGAAACACCTGCACATCATTGACGGTACAGTATTCGGGGGGGGGGGATATGTTCCGCAAATACATGGAATGGTAATTTGTATGGGTACATAGGGGATACGTTCCAAGGTTACAGAATAAAATAAAAATAATCATAAGTAATGCCACGAGTGATTTCCAAATTCACGACTCACGAAGTGAGGAGTGAATTTAACTAGAGAATTTGGAAATCAAAGAGTGGCATTTGTTAAGACTATTTAACGAATAAAATTAAGCTGTTTACTCACAAATCATTATTTAAATATAGTTATTTTAAAATATTTATACATTTAATGTAAACAGCGATGTTTGAAAACAAATGAGAAATGTGAGGTTATGTTCATTCACTGCTGCTTGATCATATTATTTATTGCCAAATAAGATCGCAATATTGTAAGAGTGCACCCAAGTGGAGAAATAATGAAACACATCAAACTATATATCATAATCAACATTACGGGTTATTCATTTATTTTTTGTAAACAACTCAGTAAAATCAAGGAATCTTTTCATTATTTGCTATATTCAATGTATTTGTTGGAGAAAAAATTATGCTTTGACTTCTTCAGAACATTAAAAAGGAGGAGCTTTCTTTATCACAAAACCAGGAGCTGATAAAGAGAAATCTATGAAGAGCGAGGTGAAACACGACTGTCATTGGTTGTAAAACAACATTCATTGAAACGTGATTGGTCATTGACTAGCATTTGTGGCATGAGTTAAATAGTCAGAAGTAATGCCACGAGTGATTTCCAAATTATAGATAAATTCACGACTCACGAGTGAATTTATCTAGAGAATTTGGAAATCAGGAGTGGCACTTGTTAGGACCATTTAATGAATCAAATTAAGCTGTTTACTCACAAACCATTATTTAAATATAGTTATTTTAAAATATGTATATATTTAATGTAAACGGCGATGTTTGAAAACAAATGAGAAACAATTGGCACGCTTCATTTGCTTATTTTGTTCATCACTGCAACCAGATCATATTAGTTATTGCCAAAGGATCGCAATATTGTAAGAATGCACCCTAGTACAGAAATTTATAAACTACATTAGAAATGGATTTTATACGAAGGGCAGCAAGAATTTCAAGAAGAGAAAAAATTAGGAACTCAGTTATAAGGGAGAAAATGAAGATTGAAGACACTATTTTAGATTATATTAAAACTCAGCAATTAAGATGGTACGGACATGTCCAGCGAATGGAAGAGGAACGACTACCAAAATCTGTTTTGGAATGGAAACATGAGGGAAGACGAGGTAGAGGAAGACCTAAAACCTCCTGGAGTCAGGGAATATGTTTATACATGAAGGAGAAACATCTACAACCAGGAGATTGGATGGACCGACAAAATTGGTTATTAGGAATCGGACGATGTCAAAGACATTAATCAACCGATGATCTATCTATCTATGTATTAATTAATTAATTTCTGATATCCTATGATGTAAATATGTCTATTATATTTTTCTGCAACGTCATTTCCTGGAAAATAATTCGTTTAAAAAAGTGCAAACGGTTTTTTTGTGGTATATCGATAATTTGGAAATCACTCGTGGCATTACTTATGAAAATGATCGTAAAGAATCAGAGTTATTAAAAGCAAATAAACAAATAATAATAATTTTTTGCCATTTTTTCAACATATTCACTATTCGGTGCCCTTAAAGATCCAGGAGACGTCATGAGGTAAGTTGCACCCACTCATCTGACCGGTTTAATTTCAATAACCTGAACACATCGCACTTGTTCGCGGAGGTTACACCTTAGTGGATCCCTATGTGACAAGTAGCCCACTCACCACCAGTATTTCTAATACTTTTTTACTTCCATTTCATCTTCAACTTCTCCGGTTCGATTCCCGACATCCGTAATTTTATTTTTATATAACGCTGAATTCAAATACCTAGGAACAATAATTACAAATGGAATGAGATGCACAAAGAAATTAAACATAGGCTCAATTCTGGAAATGCGTGCTATTATGTATTACAGAGACTCCCCAAGGGCCTCCTGAGGCCTGTAGTGGGATCACTTTACTTTACTTTTAATTACTGGCACTATCAAACCCGTAGGTTCATGGCCGCGCGGACATAAGCTCCCCATACATCCCTATCCTGAGCTAATGCTTTCCAATCATTCCCTGTATAATCTACTTTCCTCAAATCATAGTTAATGTTATTCTCCCACCTCATTCTTGCTCTACCAACTGGGCGTTTTTCCCTCTGGCTTTCGTACAATAAACTTCCATGCACGTCTTTCATTCCCCATACGTGCAACATGTCCTGCCCATCGCAGTCTACGAGACTTAACAGTTCTTATTATATCTGGCTTCATATAAAGACCATGTAGTTCATTGTTATGTAGTCTTCTCCATTCACCTGTCTGTTCATCTCTCTTTGGTTCAAAAATTTTCCTATGAACTTTATTCTCAAATACTGGTAATCTCCTTTCCTCCCTTAAAGTAAGAGTCCATGTTTCGTACCCATATAATATAACTGGTAGAATAACATTTTTATATATTTTCAGTTTAACGTTTTTTGAAAGGAGTTAGGACGTCAAAAGTTTTCAAGATTAACATCGATACAAAATATGTTATAAAGCTTCTTCAAACAGATTTTTTTGTTCGATGTCACCAGGTTATTTTCTTTGACATTTATGACTTTCTCCACTGGCGTTGGCGAAAATTACAATCCATTTCTTAGGTTGGGGCACATGGAAGGCGGAGTTATGTTACCCCGATGATATGATTGGTGATAAATGATAATGAAGCGCCAGGGAAGACCTTGGCCTAAATTCCAGACCATGGGCAATCACAGGAATAATTCCGTTTATGGAATAAAATCCGGGAATCTAACCCGGGTCCTCATGAACTATAGTCAGAAACACTGACCCCTAGCCCATGAGGCTGGTCACAACTGAGATATGAGGCCCATTTACCAGGCTTCATGTTGTTATGATGTGGAACACATGCATCCACCAAGACCGAATTGAATCCACCAAACTCAAAATTATAGGCGAGCATGGTGACCACTTACGGGTTGAATCATAAATATGGCTATACGTTTGATCGCGTTGTGTGATGAAAATATTACCATTACAGGAAATATGAAATTACCGTTGGAAAGGCAATTATTCAAATCACAACAATGGAATAAAACAAAACAGTGTTGAACTTACGTCATTAGTCAAAATGGCGTTGAATATGCAACAGCAAATAACAATTGCTGCATGGGCAATAACGTATGCTAATGATCGTGAGGCCGCAAGACGGGCAAGACGTGAGTTTAACGTAGCTTTGCAGCCGTCGACTGTGGGGAAGTGGAGAAAACGACTGCTGGAAACGGGAAGGATGCAGAAAATCAAACCTCCTGGAAGGCCTCGCATTAGCACGGATGCAGAAACAACGAAGAGAATTGTGGAGGCGTTCGACGCTAGCCCACAAAAATCAACCCGCCAAGCTGCACGTGAGCAGTGATTTGTTTTGTTTTGTTCTGTTGTTGTAATTTGAAGGGTTCCCTTTCCAATGATAACATCAATATTTCCTTTAATAATAATATTTTCGTCACAAAATGCGATCAAACGTATATCCATATTTCTGAATCACTCCTTACTTACTCGCTGGCCTGTTGAACCAACTCATTTATTAAATAAAACATTTGTTAAATTATTATTTGCTAAGTACAGTTATAACGGCGGGGGACCCGACATGCTGACCAAATGCCACGCCCTAGACTGGCTGTTTGAGCGTCTACCACTTTGATTAACAGATTGGATGTGAGGCTAGCAGCCAGCTGGTAAGTCAAAAGTCTTCTAGGCCTGTCGCTCCATAGAGAAAGTAAAAAGAACAAGTGTTGTTTCTGTTTTAGTCGCTTTAACATCTATTGATTTTTTTCCACTCTTCATTTTAAACATAATAATAATAATAATAATAATAATAATAATAATAATAATAATAATAATAATAATAATAATAATCATCATCATCATCCGGTATCATGGCGTTGCTATTGTCTTTTCCGGAAACCAAACGTCATTCCTCTCTGCCCATCCATTGGTCTTCCTCCAATCCTCTGATATTCATAGCCGCTTGTACACCGTCCATCCAAGTTTTCTAAGGTCGTCCCTCTCTTCCTGGTCCCCTCCTTCCCATTGGGATCCATTCCATAATAATTTTTAGGCAATCTTTGCTCTGGCATTCTTTTGACATGGCCATACCACTGTAATCTTTTCTTTGCTATAATACTGTCTATGATGTCTGGCTCCTCTTTGTAACACGCAATATTTCCCTTATTTGTTTATTTTGCGTATTCTACTAATCCATTCTAGATTTTTCTTGTCCAGCTGATCGTCTAAAAACAATCATTTCTATACTTAAAATTCTATCCATTTCCCTGGTAGGAATTTGCCAAACTTCAGCACCATATGTTAATATGTTTGAATTACGGTTTGATATATTTTTAATTTTATATTTTTTGTAATATTCTTGCTCCACTAAACAGAGTTTAAAACATTTATTGCTTGTTTTGTTTGTGCGATTCTATTTTTAATTTCCACTGTGTTATCGCCTGAATGGTCTAATTTTGTTCCTAAATAAGTGCTTTCAATACTAGGTTTTAGTTCTTCTCCATTGTTGAAATTTATATTTTCCATTTCTTCTCCTATACACAGATATTTAGTTTTCTCTATGTTTATGTAATGTCCCCATTTTTTATATTCTTCTTCTAGTTTTATTGTCTTACATTCTATGTCATCATGATCTTGTATCATCACGTAAAAATGTAAAGCTGTAAAGAGATTTTAGAATCTTGATATATCTAAGTTCTACTGTAGCTGGGATGGGTTACTTAAAAAAATAATGTTGTCTCTTATTATGGGAAAATATTGTAATGTAAAAACATTTTGGTATACGTGTTTGGGAAAGGATGTGGATGACCTCATACTTGAAACAGGGAAAATAAAAAAAAATGCAAATTTTTAAAATATCTTGGATCAATAATTACAAGTTTAGGTACCTGTGAGAGAGATGTACAGACTAAAATTGCAATGGCAAAAAATGCAACTAAGACATTACATGGAATAATTTGGAATAAAAATATTACAAAGGAAACTAAAATGAGAATTTATAAGAGCATAATACAGAATATTTTGTCATATGGAAGTGAAACTTGGTCTTTGACGGAATTACAAAAGAATAAAATTAGAACAGTTGAATTTGATTATTTTAGAAGAAGCTTATGGAGAGGAATGAATGTCACCACATCTCTTCTTAAGAGGATTGAAAATCAAACGCTTAAATGTTATGGCCATGTACAAGGAATGGAAATGAAAGGTGGCCAAAAAATATATACCACTGGTCACCCCTGGAAGAAATAAACGTGGCAGACCAAGATGGAAATGGAAAACCTACGTGAGAACCTTATTGGATGATAGGAATTTGGAAGAGGGAGATTGGAATGATAGAGATAAATGGATACTGAAATCGGCAAATCTATAAGTGGGGGAAAGCCGAAGAAGAAGAAGAAAAACATTTTGGTAAAACAAATCAAAATGGGTTCTAGAAATGCAGCCTAACTTCATAGCTCAAGTGCATACGTCATTATTTGCCAGTTGCGTTCAAATCTTCACCTTGAACAAACGCGATGATGTCATAGTGACTCAACTCTGATTCACGCGCCGCACTTAAAAAAATCCGTTGCACTTTCTACTGGGTTTAATGGTATCTAGATGGCTTATTTCCCAAAATATTGTTTCTAATTTTCAGCGAATTAAACAATCCATTTATCCACAGTAATTCTGCCCGAGGGCAGGTCCTTCACTGCAATCATAACATTTTCATGCTATGCTTGCAGCTTTACTAGCCAGTCAGGCTAAAGCAAAGCCTAACTTTTTTAACACGAAACTGACGCTACATAAATCTATAGCAAACGAGATCGTCAAAAACAAGTCAGTTGCTGCTACAAACAGTTGAAATAAACATCACCGTACACAACAACAGCAAGTAGCGGAAGCTCAACCTGCAGAAGATGGAAGATAACTTCCGAAAGCGCTGCAGTTAATTTTATATACAATATTTTAACAAAGTTGAGGAGGACGGCACCTACCAACAGGTACAATTTAATTTTTAACTTTCATCATCTGACTTCACCTCAACGGAATTTGATATGAATTTTACTGGTATTTACTATGGAATTGGGTTGTAAGGGGTAGTGACGTGCTCTCCTACCCAATTCTCATCCTCACCTTCTCGTGGTACAATCCGTTTTTACAAACGAGGCTCTGAGGACCGAGTCACGGCGGTATAACCGTTCCATCGGGTACTGAGTAAATGCGGTATCCTAATGTCTGTCCAGAGACTAAAAGGTAGCAGCCCTACCACTGGGCTACTTAGCGTCGGGCCAGTAACCTGTCCTAAAGAACTTCAAAACTACTTTCAAGTCTCAACACGAAAAAAGCCAGAAGGAATTGAAATCACAGAATACCCAAACAAATGTTAAGATATCAACCTGCAGGAAGAAGAAGACCAGGACGTCCACTCAAAAGACTTCTGGATGGTGTTTCTCTTGAGGCCGAAACAGGTCAACAAATGGCCTAAATTCGTGAATGTACTATGATGATGATACTATGGAATTGTAGGTGTGGTAGCTTCCCGTTGCTTTCCACACCTATGAAGGATGATGATGATAATGATAAGGATGATGATGGTAATGATGGCCATATGATTTCGGGGACCTTTTAGGCCTTAAAGTTTTCCCGACATTTGTCTTACAGGTGAGGAAAACCCACAATAAAAACCTCGCCCAGAAAAACTACCCCGACAGCGAATCGAACCCGGGCCCGCTGCGTGACAAGGCAGCACGCTACCTCGAGACCACAGCGATGGACTAATTAAACAATATATGACCAAATTGGGTGAGACGATAGCGTTTGATACAAGTTTCCAGCTTCAAATCCTGGCGCCAACCAATTTTTTTTTAGTTTTTTTCCCCCTGGTTTTCCAAATCCAGGGTTTAATCGTTATTTCATTTTCTAAATCAATCATCTATTATTTTTTATTAGGAATATTCCACAATACAGTGTTTCTCTTTCAACCCAAAGTGATTTGTCGCCAGAGGTTCCTGTGTAAAGCATCTTCTTCCTTCAAATCTCTAGCTTCCATACTTCTCCTCACTCCATCTATCAAACGTTCTCTACTTCTGCCTCTTCCACTTCTTCCATTAGCTTTCCAATTAAGGATCTTCTTTGGTATTCTCTCTTCTTCCATTCTTATGAGGTGTCCATACCATTTCAAACGTTTTTCTTCTATTTTTTTATAATATGTTTTTTCAACTTGCATAATTTCCCTTATTGTGCTGTTTCTGACCTCATCCCTTCTTGAAATTCTTGTCGATCGCCTCCAAAAATACATTTTTACTGCTAAGAGCTTTTCCATATGAACAATACTATTTTCTAGAACTGGAAAACCCTGTATATGTGACTATAAATAATCTCTGACCAAAATTTGTCTTCCCTTTTCACGACTACCCGCAAGTACCCGAGCTTCATTAAACAAAACACTAACAAATAAGCAAGTGACTCACAAAATGGCTTGTATACGTAAGACTTGAAGGACTGTCATGTTTCGCGCCTTATTGTTTGATAACCGTAAATATTTGAGTTGGAGCAGTTAATGTGGTGAAATTTGCAACGGACAAATTCCAGAGAGACGCCCCATCGCGTGACCTTGGCTCAGTCCTACGCAAGTGTATCTGCAAGTGGCGAACTTTACACTTGATCGTTTATAAACAACACCTAACTGCACCTTACTAACAAAATTCTGTTAGGGTAAGGGTGGGACAGTTTGCGCACTTTTAAAAAATAATAAATCATTTAAAAATAATGTGTGGCATAATGTATTTAATTTAAAAAAATATACTTTACATACATTCGATAAACGAGTGTAACCATTTTACAACAAATTCTACATTTTGTTTAAGAAAAAAAGTCTTGGAAAAATATGGAGTTCTGTGCCAACTCTTTGAGCAGGGTGGGTTAGACACGTGTTACGGAGTGAAATAGATTGAAATTACCGGTTAAAACATAGACTTGAGTAACCTCATGTAAAATTGGGTTCACCATTTACAATGAGGCTACCTATGAGCTTGTAGTTTCTCTTCTTCTTCTCTTCTTCCTTCCAAATATTAGGCCAAGGCCTGTTACGATCTTATAAAATATTTTCGCTCCAGCGTTTCACAGGACGGCCCAGAGATCTTCGTCCTCTTGGTATATAATTATAAACAGCTTTGGGGATCCGATTTGAACTCATTCTTTCAAGATGGTGTTTCCAATTTAGTTGGTACTGTTTAATATATTCCAAAATTGGCGTAGTCTTCAATTCTTTTAAGATATCGGTGTTCCTTTTCCGATCCCATCTGGTGTAACCCGCTGTTCTGCGCATGAATCTCATTTCACAAGCCGTTATTCTGCTTTCATGTTGTTTTTTTAGTGTCCATGCTTCACTACCATAGGTCAGCACTGGTCTAGCCAAAGTGTTATATAAACGTAATCTGGTGTTTTTTTGTACAAGGGATGGTTTCATAACTTGATTAATAATTCCCAAACTTTTATTATAACTAGTAATTTTTTCAGGGATATCCTTTTCATCCCAGATAGAGAGATAATATCCAAGATATTTAAATTGACTAGATCTGTCTAAAATGTTATTCTGGAGACAGATTTTACTTTGTATGGGGTCCTTCCCATGAAATGCCATAATTTTAGTTTTGTTAATTGATATTTCCATATTAAATTTGGCAGCTGTTTTTTGTAAATTATAAATTGATCGTTACAAATCATTTTCGGAAAGTGCCAGAAGAGCTAAATCGTCTGCAAAAAGAATAGCATCGAGTTTGAGGTTCCTATTGATGGGTATATATCCTCGTTGTGTTTTCCTCCATTTGTTTAATCGCAGGGATGTAAGTGGTTACCTACTGAAAAACTGCATTTTTTGTGAAAAAAAAGTTAAGATTAGTGGTTCCAATACGGAAGGATTAGTTAGGCCTATTTACTGGAGGATTTTTTATTTGTCAGTTACTGGTAACATCTATATTCCCATTACGACATCGCCGTGTTCTGTAGGCTACTTCTCTAACTACAGAGTACAGCAGGTAATCTATATGTCAGGCGCCGTGTGTAGTTCTTACTTACTCACTGGCACTATCGAACCCGTAGGTTCATGACCGCACGGACATAAGCTCTCCATACATCCCTATCCTGAGCTAATCCTTTCCAATCATTCCCTGTATAATCTACTTCCCTCAAATCATAGTTAATGTTATTCTCCCACCTCATTCTTGGTCTACCAACTGGGCGTTTTCCCTCTGGTGACACGTGGTCAGCATGTTGAGTCCCCCAGCCGTTATAGCTGGTTTTTCTCAACCTGGAGCCGCTACTTATTGGAGCTACCCAATTGCCTCACGAGGCTGGGTGGGCACCGGTCCCTTACTGGCCGAAATACCATGAGAAAATTTCTTCCCCCATGGAGACTCGAACCAGCGCAAGTCCCGTAGCTCTGCGCCAAGGCTTCCTGCCTTAACCACTCGGTACGGCGCGGGACTTCTACAATCGTAACTACACAATATTCGAACATTCGGACTCACATATAAAGTAAGAAATGACGATTTTCTGCTATATTTCGCCTGTGGAGCATCCCTCTTGATAGTCCAACAAATAATCGGCCAGCATATTAGGATTCCATTTGCCTTGATATCTCTTTTCCATAGCTGAAATCTCCTGAGTTAGCTCATTTGGTTTTATTTTACAATGGACAAATGGACGAAAAAACGTTTATTAAAGAATAATTATTTAAATCCATTAATTGAAATTGAAATAAAAAAAACTGTTGGCGATGGAGAAATTCCGAACACATATTTGAAAACACGATAAAAAACTGCATTAAGTACAACTAATGGTACTCATGAGACAAAAATCATGTTGACCAATGTAATTATTATGTTTTTTTTATATTATTTGGTATTGCATATATTTAAAATGTTTCATGCATATTTCGAGCTTGTTATGTTGCATATAGTGTCTGTAATTGAATGATTTTGGTTTACTGTCTGCATACGTTTATCTTATTTTTACTCGTATATTGCCATTTGGCCTTTATGTAATGTTATAGGACAAACTGGTAGACCTTTTATCTCTCGGATAAAGGAACACATGAGAGCATATAACAGAAATTTAGAAAATTCAAAATATGCTAACCACTTATTCCAATTTAATCATTGTTTCGATCCAAATTTTGAAATTTTACATATTTGTGATAAGGGTAAGAAGTTAGATCTTTTGGAGGCTGTAGAAATTAATAAATTTAAAAGTAGTAAAAAACTGTTAAATTCTCAACTTGATTTGAATGAATCCCCTTTGTTAAATTTAAAAAAATAAATAAATATTGTTGTATTGTTGCTTAGATCAGTTGGAACACAATTCACAATTTGTTAACATGTCTGAAGAAGGTACAGTGTACCGAAACAGCTGTCACTGAATTATATAATAAATATGAAAATCAAATAAAACTACGTTTTATTTTTATTTAATTAATAAATATGGATTTTCATCAAGTAAACACCAACTCAATTGATTATTTATATAATGTGGTAGGAGTTGATCCCACACTGCGTCCTACTGCCATGTGTAACCGTTATTCGTGCTCACAACCAATTCTTGCTTTTTCACGGTGACTCTGCACAACACATTCAGTGTTAACAGCCGTTATATTACGTTATTCTTTAATTGACTTGTGCCTATTTCATTACTGAATACAATTCTCGACCAATCGAAAGATAATATCAAATATCTTATCAAAACTCTTGCAGCAGCTAAATGGCGGGATTACGATAACGTTCGCTGACGTTGCATTGCGTTGCGTTACGTTTGAGTACGTTCATGTTTATCAAATACTCCTTCCATGTATTGATGGACGTTTTCAGGGCACGCCGCATGATGGCGTTCGTTGTAAATTGGCAAGATCAAGCTTCAACAAACGCATTTGATTTTCAGTCCTCTTAACAACAGATGTGGTGACATTCATTTCTCTCCAAAGGAATCCATTTCTTATTTTATCCTGTCTTGCTTTTTTGGAGGCTTCTTCTAAAATAATCAAATTCAACTGTTCTAGTTTTATTCTTTTGTAATTCCGTCAGAGACCAAGTTTCACTTCCATATGACAAAATATTCTGTATTATGTTCTTATAAATTTTCTTAAGAACTTTATTCTCAAATACTCGTAATGTCCTTTCCTCCCTTAAAGTAAGAGTCCATGTTTCACATCCATATAATGTAACTGGTAGAATAGTAGTTTTATATATTTTCAGTTTAACGTTTTTTGAACGAAGTTGGGACGTCAAGAGTCTCTGCAATGCATAATAGCACGCATTTCCAGAATTGATCCTTACTTATCCATGTAAAATGTAGGCCTACCTACGTAACCACAAATCAAAGCGTCTGTAAACTAAATTACTGAGTCCACTATAGCAGCATTGAAGAGCGAGCGGTCCATCGTGACCCTGATCCCTGAACTGGTACAAATTATAGGTTAACGCATCCCCACTTGTAATCTCAGGTGTATTTACTTGATACGAAAGCAGGAAGTGGCTGGGGTCAGGGCGTGACATCCAGTGATTTACCATCGCGCTTCAAAATACAGCTAACTTACTGCTTCTAAATCAATTCTATATTAAACTACAGTAAATCTATGTTACTCCTTCAAAATGTGTCCGATAACAAACTACTTTACGACCCACGCACTTCCTGTTCCTCTCCTTCGGCGCTTGTCTCATCGCACACACTCTATTCCATTTTATCATAAGTAGGGCTGAAAATAGTATGAGTTATAGGCTAGGCTGCATCGTACTTAGGCCGCTATGTTTACAAACTGCACATTGACACAGGAAGTTACTACTGATTTATGGGATATGCCAGTGTCCTCCTTCATACAGAGGGTAGAAGTTGCCAAACTCATAATAACGGTATTTGTTTCTTAAGGAGGGGAGGAGGGGCAAGATAAGCAGTAGTTTTCTCAAATCAATGCATGTACTATGCATTTAAAAAATATAGTTATCTTTTACGGCATTCAAACTAGTTTTATAGTAAATATGAGATCGACCGCGGTGGACTAGTCGTTATGCTCCTTGCCTCTGGTCCCGAGGGTCGCGGGTTCAAACCCGGCCGGGGTCGATGGATTTTTTGAGGATGGAAAAATCCAAGGAGGAAGTCCTCCGGGAGGGACTTTAAGCCGTGGGTCCCGAGTCTGAAGATTTTCAGGCTCGTAAAAGATCCTTAAACCTGAATGAAAAGGCCTTTAAGCAAAATTTACTGAATTTTCCCGTCCTAGTACTACTTTGGTTTCCTAGATGTCAGTATGAGGCGGAACGCTGACCACGGACCACTCAAGTGACATCTATACGAAAACAAGTAACTAAATTAGTATGGTTCAAATTCTTCCCTATAGGGGGAGAGCGCCTAAATCTCTGTTAAGGGAAACATGGACTTACAAGATACAAGAAGTAAATATGAGAGTCGACACTTTCACACAGGATAGTACAGATTCGCACGAGCTCAGTGACAAGTGGTAACTGTTTTTTTTTCTTTAAGAGGGGGTGGCTTGGACGGCTACAACTTACAACTCTGTACCTGCTGTGTTGCAATCTTCAGTTTTATATAAGGATTTCTCTCAAGAAAATACTGTTAGAATGGCAACCCAGTTCCCTATTCCAAACACACAGTAACTTCCTGGGTTCAATCTGAGTGTACTCGGGACAGACTTTTAGTACAGTCCGCTTTGTGTAAGAACGGACTCATCTTTGTACAATTTTTATTCCGGCACAACCACACGTCACGTAAACAGGTCTGTTACTGTGGAGAAGCGAACACACTCTCCGCTCCGAGCAGGCAGTGGAGACGCTCTACAAAGACCCGCAGTTTGTAAACAATGTGTATAGAAATTAGTTACTATCCTGATACCGGTACTTTTTCAGCCCTAATCATAAATAATACCACGACTGATTTCCAGTTTTTCTAGAGGATTTGGTAATCAAGAGTGGCATTTGTAGGACTATTGAACGAATAAAATTAAGCTGTTAACTCACAAATCATTGTTTAAATGTAGTTACCGGTATTCTAAAATACCTATATATTTAATGTAATTGGCGATATTTAAAAACAAATCAGAATTCTGTCGTTATGTTTCATTTGTTCATCCAGTGCAACTTGATCATATAATATTATTTATTGCCATCTGACGTGGGAAATTTGAAATAGGATCGCAATATTGTAACAATGCGCGCTAGTGGACAATCAATGAAACTCATCAAACTGCATATTATAACCAACATCGTATATTATGAATTTATTTTTTAGGAAACGACTCAGTAAAATCATTTAAAAACACAATTATTGAACACACAATTATCAAATGTGTAGATTGAAGGAACCTGTTCATTATTTGCTATATTCAACGTATTTGTTGGAGAGTCAGTCACTGCAAAATAATGCTCTGACCTGTTCAGAATATTAAAAAGGAGCTTTCTTTATAATTGGGGGCACGCCGTAGAGTAGTGGTTAAGGCACTGCGCTACAAGCCGGAAGGTCGAGGGTTCAATTCCCGGTGGGGTCAGGATTTTTAAACTGACCCAAACCTTCTGGCGGCACTATGGCCCTGGGGTCGACTCAGCCACTAACGGAAATGAGTACCAGACGCTTGTTCTGGGGGTAAAGGCGGCCGTCACGCAGGGCTCACAACCCAGCTGACATCAAGTGCCGATTGTCTAGAAAAAGTGGGAGTCTTAACTTCCCACTACCCCAAGGGCCTCCTGAGGCCTGTAGTGGGATCACTTTACTTTACTTTTGTTTATAATTGGTAAAAATTGGATAAAGAGCGAGGTGAAACTTGACTGTGATTGGTTGTAAAACAAAATCCATTGAAACGTGATTGGTCATGAGTTAAATACTATATAAAATAAAATAAGTTAAAATATACCTTCTTAGGTAAGATCCGTCCTCAACTTATAAAATATCTATTCTTTATGCCTGTAGGCCTTTCAGAACATCCGTTCCATCTTCAGCAGGTCACTCTTCGCTATAGCATTAGGACCAGCAGCATCAACCATCATACTGGATGTTGTAGCGAAGAGTGACCTGCTGAAGATGGAATGTATGTTCTGAAAGGCCTACAGGCATAAAGAATACATATTTTATAAGTTGAGGACGACGGATCTTACCTATTTTAACTAATTTTATTTTATGACTCTCCACCTCAACGGTTTTAACAATGAATTTTATTAGTCTTGATTAAATATTGTATGTTATTATTATTGATTTCGTACATCTCAATGACGGATAAATCATATATGAAGAGAAAAATTATACGCTCAGACCGGGACTTGAACCCGGGACCCTTGGTTCTCTAGACCAAGTGCTCTACCAACTGAGCTACCTGAGCAAGAACCGATCTAAACGCAAATCTTTCTCTATATACATTGTAATTCCCTTCCACCAAATGCTGTGAAGCCATGCTTCTATCTTGCAAATGGCGGCTCCTTTATTAAGAAGACATATTTGGGAATTATACATTACAGCCAGTACGGCTTTTTTCAAGTTTTTATTATTGATTTCGTACATCTCAATGATGGATAAATCGTATTTGAAGAGAGAAATTATACGCTCAGACCGGGACTTGAACCCGGGACCCTTGGTTCTCTAGACCAAGTGCTCTACCAACTGAGCTACCTGAGCAAGTACCGATCTAAACGCAGTGTATGTTATGTTTGTTTCAGATCCCAGACAGCTGGTGAGCAGAATGGCCCGGGTGGACAGTGGTCATGAAACCCTCTTCTCAGATGACTCCCCCTGTGACCTAGGCAACACGCCATCCGCCTGCTCCAGCAGCGGGTTGGGCAGTTCCTCCAGTGGTCAACAAAACACAAGCGCAGAGGATCGTCCGCCCAAGATAACGCCGTTCAGCGGAGTTTTAGGCAAGGTAACAATCCACTGCCTGTTCAGTATTACCAACTTCATCATCATCATCACTCCAGGGATTAGGCAATTGCCCGTTCCGACTTGATATTGCATCAGCCCAACGTCTTCTAGGTCTTCCAACATCACGTCTTCCTCTTGCTTGATAATTTCTTGCTAACAATGGATATCTCTCCTTACTCATTCCATCCATGTGATCAATCCATTTCTGTCTGTAATTCGTGACTTTATCCAATAAAGGCTGTACTTTCAATTCTTCTCTTATATCCTCATTTCTTATTCTATCAAGTCTTGTACATCCTTTTACTTGTCTTAGGAACCTCATCTCCGCCGTCTGTATTCTATCCTTCTGTTTTTTCACTGGAGCCCAAGTTTCACATCCATACAATATTGTGGGAACCGCCATAACATTATACATTTTTATCTTGGTTTCTTTTCTAATTTTATTTTCCAACTTATTAGATAAAATCAGTATTACAATCAGTATTAAGAAATGTCTATGAAATAAGTGTTTTTTTTTAATTTTGTTGTTTATAGTTGCTTTTTACACGCTTTATATTAGCTTGATCTGTATCTGTCGTTGTGTGATAAAAATATTACCATTACAGGAAATATGAAATTACCGTTGGAAAGTCAATTATTCAAATTACAACAATGGAATAAAACAAAACAGTGTAGAACTTACGTCATTAGTCAAAATGGCGTTGAATATGCAACAGCAAATTACAATTGCTGCATGGGCAATAACGTATGCTAATGATCGTGAGGCCGCAAGACGGGCAAGACGTGAGTTTAACGTAGTATTGCAGCCGACAACTGTAGGGAAGTGGAGAAAACGACTGCTGGAAACGGGAAGGATGCAGAAAATCAAACCTCCTGGAAGGCCTCGCATTAGCACGGATGCAGAAACAACGAAGATAATTGTGGAGGCGTTTGACGCTAGGCCACAAAAATCAACCCGCCAAGCTGCACGTGAGCAGTGATTTGTTTTGTTTTGTTCTATTGTTGTAATTTGAAGGATTCCCTTTCCAATGATAACATCATATTTCCTTTAATAATAATATTTTCGTCACAAAATGTGATCAAACATATAGCCATATTTCTGAATCACTCTGTATGTAATGGAATCTTTCAACACGATTTTCACCCACTTAAAAACATTGAATCGACTTGAAACTTTGTATACTTGTAAAGGACTAATGACAATACAATAATTTCATACATTTTTTCTATGATCCTGGCCAGGAACATCAAGACATCAAAAAAGAAATAAAGATCGGTATAATAGGTTGCGTACGTATCGACTTTTTAGTCCATCGTTGTAAGAAATTAATATTATATCCTCTGGTAGCTCAGTTAGTAGAGCGGTGGACTGTAGTGGTATATAATTTCAGTAATCCATAGGTCACTGGTTCAAATTCGGCCCGGGTGATTTTTTTAGAAGAGTATTTATTACTTTTAGCTCATACTACAATAGTGTCAAATTTAAAGATATTTACATTTTTATCTTATTCTGTAAAATATTAATGACAATTTTGTAAACTTACCACATTGTAATTTATCCAAAAAATATGAGAAGGATACGATTAACTGTAACTATTTATCTACATTAAAATATTCAAAATATTATAATAATGTTACATAATAATAATAACTTTAAAAAAATATAATTATATTCGTGCCTAGACACTAAAAATATCGTAAGCAATTAAATTTTCATGGGATTCCAGTTTATGACAATCAATTAAAATAAAAATTTAGAAAAATAAATAATAGTTTAAAAAACTAAAACAACACGCTTTATTAGAAAACCAAACTAAAAAATAAATACTTACTTACTTACTCACTGGCACTATTGAACCCGTAGGTTCATTGCCGCGCGGACATAAGCTCTCCATACACCCCTATCCTGAGCTAATCCTTTCCAATCATTCCCTGTATAATCTACTTCCCTGAAATCATAGTCAATGGTATTCTCCCACCTCATTCTTGGTCTAGCAACTGGGCGTTTTCCCTCTGGCTTTCCTACAAGAAGCTTCCATGCTAGTCTTTCATTCCCCATACGTGCAACATGTCCTGCCCATCGCAGTCTACGAGGATTGACTGTTCTTATTATATCTGGCTTCCTATAAAGACCATGTAGTTAATTGTTATGTAGTCTTCTCCATTCACCTGTCTGTTCATCTCTCTTTGGTCCAAAAATTTTCCTAAGTACTTTATTCTCAAATACTCGTAATCTCCTTTCCTCCCTTAAAGTAAGAGTCCATGTTTTGCACCCATATAATATATATTTTCAGTTTAACGTTTTTTGAAAGGAGTTGGGACATCAAGAGTCTGTTTAAAAACTAAAAGAACACGCTTTATTATAAAACCGAACTAAAAAATGAAAAATAATTTTTATTTTCAACACGCTTGGGATAAAATTAAAGTGTCAACAAAAAATCATCTCCAACAGATCTAGAATAAAACTAGAGTTATCTACAAAAAAAATACCATCAATCGCGTGGGGTGATTTTTATGGTTTTTACGTTTTCTTCTTAGGGACTTTACTTTTACCAATATCTGTTTATTATCAAATATATTAATTGATAAAGAGCACCCAAGTAAAAATTATATAATTAACATCTTATTACATAATCTGAACGGCGCTTTAATGTAATATATTTAGTTTGTAAAACATCTAGAAATCGGCTTTGTTATTCGTTAGGAAATGTTGAAGGCGACGGAGTGACAGCATCTGTTTAGGATGAAAAATAAAAAGAGGAAATTACGGGTAGTTGTTACAAGTAGAGTCCACCTGCAGTGGAACTGGTTTAGCGGGGCACCAGTCTTTTGCATACATCTGCGGTGCTTTATATCCAATCTCACTTCCCATTGTCCAACTAGATTTTAATCTTCAGTGCATAAGTGATCGAAGAAACTATTATTTCAAACACTGTAATAATGTTTCCTTATTTCCTTTATTAATTAAACATAATTAAGACATGATTATAAAATCCCTCATTATTGTCCAACTAACTGATTGTAAAAAAAGAAGGAGGAATAAAGGCTGGATTTTCGATTATCAAAGCAGCTGGTTCATTATAGGCCTCTAGGCCGAAGAAATGTAGGAAGACCAAAACGTCGTTGGAAAGACGACCTGCACATGCAGCATATAGTGCAACGGGGAGCGGAACGGACCAAGAGGCCCATACCTTGAAGAGGATGATGATGATGATTGTCAGTTTTCGTTAAAATTATTATTTTGACTATCTAATGCCCCAAATGGTAGTTAATGACCAATCACGTTTCAATGAATTTTGTTTTAAAATCAATGGCGGTCGTGTTTTACCTCCCACTTTATCGATTTCTCTTTATAATAATAATAATAATAATAATAATAATAATAATAATAATAATAATAATAATAATAATAATAATAATAATAATAAAAATAATAATAATAAAAATAATAATAATAATAATAATAATAATAATAATAATAATAATAGCTTTATTTTACCTGGCAGAGTTAAGGCCTTGTCTACCACTCAACCAGGTTAAAAAAAAATACAAACAAAAATAATAGTCTTTATCAGCTCCTGTTTGAGATAAATTTTTTTTTTAAATATTTTGAACAGGTCAGAGCATTATTGTCCTCCGACAAATAAATTGCATATAGCAAATAATGAACAGATTCCTTTATTTTACTGAGTTGTTTACTAAAAAAAATACTAACCTATAATGTTGGTTATAAAGTCGATCCCTGTGGTCTCGAGGTAGCGTGCTGCCTTGTCACGCAGCGGGCCCGGGTTCGATCCCCGGTCGGGACAGTTTTCCTGGGCGAGGTTTTTATCGGGGTTTTTCCTCACCAGTAAGACAAATGTCAGGAAAACTTTAAGGCCCAAACGGTCCCCGAAATCATATGGCCATCGCAATCATCATCATTCATATTCATCTTAGATTAAGCTTAGGATTAGGGACTCTCCTGGTGCACCGCTATCATCATCATCATCACCCATCATATCATGGGGGCAATGTAACCCCGCCTTCCATGCGCCCCAACCTCAGAAGTGGGTTACAAGTACGCCATGCCAGGAGAGAACACCAGGAATGTCGAAAGACAACCTGGGGCATTTGCAAAAAAAACATAGGGCCTATTCGGTTTAGATTCGGTTAGGATCAATTTAGGTTGAGGTTAGGTTCAGGCTAGGCTCGGTTAGGTTAGGTTTAGGTTCGGGTTAGATTCATGTTAGGTTCAGTTTAGGGTCAGTGTTGGTTCGGTTTAAGTTCAGTTTAGGTTCGGTTTAGGTTCGTTTTAGGTTGTGACTAGGTTCTGCTTACGGTCGGTTTAGATTCGGTTAGGATCAATTTAGGTTGAGGTTAGGCTAAGGTTATGTTAGGTTAGATAGAGTTAGTTAGTTTCGGTTAGTATAGGTCAAGTCAGGTCATTTAACCCTTATATTGGCAAGTATCTATCTATCTATCTATCTGTGGGAGTGTTGATGGCCATACGATTTCTTACAGGAGAGAAAAACCCCCGATAAAAACCTCACCCAGAAAAACTGCCCCGAATGGGGATCGAACCCGGGTCCGCTGCGTGACAAGGCAGCACGCTACCTCGAGACCACAGCGGTGGACATTTTCTAAATATCTTTATTTGTTTTTTCTGTCCAAAATTGTCACACCTGCTACTGAACGTAAGAACTTCATTTCTGCAGTTTCTATTTTTCTTGTCTGAACGGTTAAGAGTCCAATTCTCACTTGCATATGTTAAGACAGACACTGCCATAATTTTGTAAAATTGTAATTGTGTGCTCTTTAAAGTTTTATTTTTTAGTGTCCATAGTTAAGAATTATTTTTAATAGACCACTCTTGCATTTCGCTTCTCAGATGTCTTTCAAGATTTAAGAAAAGCGTTTTATTATTTTTTTCCTGCAAGCAGCTGTATGTTTCCAACTGGCGTTGGATGTAACGATTTTTAAAGACTAGAAAAGTATAAAATAAAAATACAAAGAAGTATTTTTTTTATTGCGCTGTCTATAACGTTTTGTGATACATAAAATATACGTTGGAAGGGCGCGGAGAAACATGCCTTGGTACTACTTTTATCTCGGTACATCTTGCATCTTCTCAATATGTGGTGACCATAGAAAATAAAAAAGCGTAGACAAGTAAAACAAACTTCTTTTGTTCAAATGTAAACATTACTCTTTCGATTGTATCTATTTCTTCAGGTTTTCTTTTCTCTCTGCTACTTGATTTGAGTTTCAGAACATGCCAAATATACTTTCCTAGGCTATATATATATATATATATATATATATATATATATATATCTTAATATATAAAAATTTCGTGTCACGTTGTTTGTCCGCGATGGAATCCTAAACTACTGAACCGATTTTAATAAAAGTTTGCACACTGTGTGCTGTTTGATCCAACTTGAGACATACGGTTGTTTATAACTAAATTTATAGTCGCATTATTTTTATTGCAAATTAATTATTATTTAACAAAGAGTTATAATTATCTGTGAGTTCCATACGATTCTAACAGATGGCCGTGTAAGGTACAGCTCGGGTCCAAGCTCTGTGTGTTTGCGAGGGGAAGTGTGGGGAGTGGAGGAGGTACACTTGTCTGCTTAACAAAGAGATAATTATTTGTGAGTTCCATCCCCAAATGGGAGTCAATGACCAATCACGTTTCAATGAATTTTGTTTTGCAACCAATGACAGTCGTGTTTCACCTAGATAATTATCGAATTTTGATTACCAAAATAAACAAAGCTCCTCTTTTATAATATTCAGAACAGGTCAGAGCATTATTTTACAGTGACTGACTCTCCAACAAATACGTTGAATATAACAAATAATGAACAGATTTCTTCGACCTACACATTTGATAATTGTGTGTTCAATAATTGTGTTTTTAAATAATGATTTTACTGAGCTGTTTACTGAAAAATTAATTAATAACCTATAATGTTGGTTATAATATACAGTTCGATGTGTTTCATTTTTTTCTCCACTAGGGTGCATTCTTAAAATATTGCAATTCTATTTGGCAATAAATAATATGATCAAGTTGCAGTGGATAAACAAGTGAAACATAACCAAACATTTCTCATTTCTTTTCAAACATCGCCGTTTACATTAAATATTCATTCCATAGTAATTCTGCCCGAGGGCAGGTCTTTCACTGCAATCATAACATTTTCATATTATGCTTTGCAGCTTTACTAGGAAACTGTACGTGTGGTAGCTTCCCGTTTCTTTCCACACCACACATTAAATATATAAATATTTTTTGCGCGATAGTGCGTTTTGTCGCACTTACAGCAATGGCGACCATAATTGAAAGTTCAACTTCGTACATTTCGGGGTTGCCAGCCTAAATAACTATGCCTATACTGTAATAAAATAACTATACTGTAATATTGCATATTACAAACCACGTATGGGTAGTAAAACCACTGCCCTCTATGTATACTGCGTACAATGTATATACAAAATATATCCAAAAGGTAGTGTTAATATACATTATACGAAACAAATCACTGCATTTTAAATGAACTGAACTTTATTTAAAACAATATAAAACAATAAATACGTATTTGCCACCATTTTATAACTAATTGGTGTCACGGCCTGCTATAGTCTCAACTAATAAACATGCCCACACTGTTAACGTTAGTCAGTTGTTTATAATGAACCCTAATATTTCTAACAAATATATTATTTTACTATTATTTATTGTTTTGAAAACGCCATCGCGCAAAAAAATAATGTACAACGCACGTTTGTGAAGTTTTTACAGAATCTCGGAAATTAAAAACCTCGTTATCGCTCAGTTTTTAATCATTTTCCTTGCTTCTGTAAAAAAAAACACTTCCCAACGTTGGATCGTAATATACTAAAAATAACTATAGTTAAATAATGATTTGTGAGTAAACAGCTTAATTTTATTCGTTAAATAGTCCTAACAAATGCCACTCTTGATTTCCAAATTCTCTAGATAAATTAGAAATCACTCGTGGCATTACTTATGACTATTTAACTCATGCCCCAAATGGGAGTCAATGATCAATGACCAATCACGTTAGAATGATCTTTGATTTACAACCAATCACAGTCGTGTTTCGCCTAGAATTTACCAACTAAAGTTTATCATAATAAAGAAAGCACCTCCTTTTTAACATTCTGAATAGGTCATATCATTATTTTGCAGTGACTTACTCTCTAAGAAATACGGCTACCAGATTGTATATATAGTGCATGAATGTCAACACATGCCGCATGCGGGAGTTAATATAAAAACATTTGTAGCAATTGATTATACCACCAAAAAAACAAACCACTGTTTGCACTTTCTTAAATGTATTTTTTCCCAGAAAAATATAATTGTCCTATTTACATCATAGGACATCAGAAATGAATGAATATACAGTTTGATGTGTTTCATTTTTTCTCCACTAGAGAGCATTCTTACAATATTGCGTTCCTTTGGCAATAAATAATATGATCTGGTTGCAGTGATGAACAAAAGAAGCAAATGAAGCGTAGAAATCGTGTCTCATTTGTTTTCAAACATCGCCGTTTACATTAAATATATAAATATTTTAAAATAACTATAGTTAAATAATGATTTGTGAGTAAACAGCTTAATTTTATTCATTAAATAGTCCTAACAAATGCCACTCTTGATTCCCAAATCCTCTAGATAAATTCACTCGTGGCATTAATAACGTACAGTCTGGAGACATTTTGGGTCAGTCTATAGTTAGTACAGATTGAGCGTGAGAAAGTGATCTCTGGGTCTTTCACGAACCGGCGGCGGCATCACCCTTGATGGCTTCAGGGTATACCACATTCCATGCTCTCCTCTTTATCTGTGGAGTGCATCTTGGCTGCCTAATCAGGCAATGTGCTAGGCTATCTTCCTACTAACATATGATACACTTATTATTCGCCACAAAACGTTGCCAACTGCATCTTCTCAGCTTCATTTTCAAAGTGTCCAATATCCTACGTTAAAAGGAAACTTTTGGACTACCATCACTAGGGCAAGGCAATTAATAATTTTGAACCTTTTTCTTATGAAGGTTGAACATTGCTTGTATACATAAAAAATGTACGGCATTAATAAAGGGATTAAATAACAGCAATTCATTAGGGCATTTTTTGCATTTTCCTAACTTTTCTAGGGATAGGTCATTTTTTGGCAATTTTTAGGTCACTTTGAGCATTTTTTACATTTTTCCGGAAGGCTGTGACATTATTTGTATTTGATTTAAGATTTTTATTATAATTCAGTATTTTTCCTTGTCAATACAATTTCTTGGAATTAAGTAGCTGTTTTGCTAACTACTACCCCTATTTTTCAAGGTATGTGCATAATGAACTTGCCCACTTCTAGGAATTTTATTCAATTTCTTAGAGCTTATGCTAGCTTCTACCATTATTCTGATTGGTAACTGCAATTCAAAATTGCTGTAAAGCTACATTGTGTAATTGAAATGGATTTTCTGTAATAAAAGGTGCTGTAATATGTATGTTTTAAATACTTTTCTTTTAATATTTTGATGTTAAGTTAAATTCTATGTAATTCAGTAATCAAGTGAGTACTTAATCTAATTAATAGTATTTTATTGGTAATTCTTAAGTTTCTATTAGTCTTTTTTTATTTTATCGGTCATTTTTTTGCATTTTTTTAGGTCATAAATGCATTTTTTATTTTGCATTTTTTACCAAATTGGGGTACGCCGTAGCGTAGTGGTTAAGGCACTGAGCTACAAGCCGGAGGGTCGAGGGTTCAAGTCCCGTTGGGATCAGGATTTTTAAACTGACCCAAACCCTCTGGCGGCACTATGGCCCTGGGGTCGACTCAGCCTCTAACGGAAATGAGTACCAGACGCTTGTTCTGGGAGGTAAAGGCGGCCGTCACGCAGGGCTGACAACCCGGCTGACAAACTGCCGATTGTCTAGAAAATGTGGGAGCCTTAACCTCCTACTACCCCAAGGGCCTCCGGGTCTGTTGTGGGATTACTTTACTTTACTTTACTTTTTTACCAATTTATAGGTCATTAAATGCCTTGCCCCAATCATCACTAAGGGTAGAATTTGTACATAATTACTAGGGCCCGGATTTTGATGAAATGTCATCTTTTTTATGAGTTGTCAGAGACGATGCAGATTAATAATTATGTCATCATCATCATCATGATCATCCAGGGATTAAGCCTGTTGGCTCGTTCCGGTTTCATGAAAGATAGAATTGTTAAAATTGTTCAGACCATCTTCTGTGTGGGCGACCAACATTTCTCCTTCCGTGCGGTTTATAATTTAGCAATAATTTTGGAAATCTTCCTTCTGGCATTCTATCAATGTGTTCTTTCCAGTCGTTCATATATTTAATTATTCGGTCTGTAAGTTTGAAAATATTTAGTTCATTTCTTATATCTTCATTTCTTTTCTTAATTTAGTGCATTGTGCAATAAATATGTTAGATACATGAGGTTTTTATAGGTAATTTTTTCCCACTTTTTTCTTATAGTAATTTTACAAATTTTATTTGTTATTTTAGGCCATTCTATTTGTTTTTCGTACTTTTATACGTCAGTTTTTAAATAATCTATGGTTAAATGTTCATTTTTGTGTATTTTTTTTGCTATCTTGTTTTTTTGTGCTCAGACAAGTCACTGTGCTCTGCCTCCACGTGGCTTCATTCGGGACTTTTAATGTAAAACTACATATTCTGCCAAATAAAAATAATTTTCGTAAGTGGAAAATATTGAAAACAGTTCTTCCAACTTATGCAGAAACTGCTGAGAGACGGTCAAAGAACAATTCCATCTCCTAGATCGATAAATATAGATACAGTAAGACACTGAAGATTTGGATATAGGGTTCCACATTACAGTATATATTTTGAAACCTGAGCGATCTCCTCTGTTTATGAAGGAAATAGTAGAAATAGATAGGGGCCACGCAGTGGTACAGTAGGTTAAGGCAATATCCTACAAGCTTCAAGGTCGAGGGTCTAGACCCGATACATGTATGAGCAGCTGGTACATAGCATCAACCCCCAACCTGGAGGACCAGAGACTTTTTCTGGAGTCCACCATAGATCAGTTGCAGCGAAGAGTCTGATCCACCCTTCATTGCCTCATCCACCGTCTGCACCATACCGTAGATCTTGAACTCTGCTGGATCCGCCGTTGTGGTCTTCGCCGTAACCCTGGCTAGGGACCCTCACAAGATACTATCAGCCGGGTCTGTTGAACCTAGGTTTTTAACGAGGTGTTATTCCTTCCCCTCTTCCTTTCTCATTTGGACTTGCGACCGGGAATGGTGGAGTTCCTACTAAGATGGTATGGGCATTTAATGAGAAGAAGGGACACTGAAACAAACAAAGAAGTATTGAAATGGATACCTCCTGGAAAAGGGAAACGTGGTAGTCCAAAGCTAACGTGGATAAAGGGAATTCAAGACAACATGAAGAAGAGAAATATGACGGAAGCAGACACGCAAAATCGGGAAGTGTGGAAGAAAAAAAACATATTTTGGTTGAGGATACCTGCATATGTAACAGAAACGATCCTGAAATAAACAAGTATTATTATTATTATTATTATTATTATTATTATTATCATTATTATTATTATCATCATCATCAATGTGAAGGTACTAATTTTCGACTGACACGAGTTATCTGGTTCACTCTGTATCAAGTTGTAAGAGTAGGAATTCGTGGTAGAGTTAATAAAACAACATTCCCTCGGATATGGTTCCACAATGTGATTATTCTGCATATTTGTTGGTAAATAATTAGATGCTGCCTTCATAAAAACAGGTGGATGCCCCACACTCTCTTCCTACGCATATTTGTGCGTGGTGAATCATCACAGAATTGATATGCTCCCAGTAATTACCAAAAAGGGCCATAAATAATGTTCCCACTGCGAGGAATTCAGACTTCCTTCCTGCTACATTCACCTAGTGGCACATATAGCATAGCTTTATGAATCATTTCTTTCACTGCATTTTTATTGTTGTTATTCCCTATTCATTGTACATCTATAGCTTTATACTTTTATTATTATTATTATTATTATTATTATTATTATTATTATTAATTAAATAAAAATAAAACGTAGTTTTATTTGATATTCACATTTATTAAGATATAATTCAGTGACAGCTGTTTCGGTACACTGTACCTTCTTCAGACATGTTAACAAATTATGAATTGTGTTCCAACTGATCTAAGCAACAATACAACAATATTTATTTAAATTTTTAAATTTAACAATTTTTTGTATTGTTGCTTAGATCAGTTGGAACACAATTCATAATTTGTTAACATGTGTGAAGAAGGTACAGTGTACCGAAACAGCTGTCACTGAATTATATAATAAATATGAAAATCAAATAAAACTACGTTTTATTTTTATTTAATTAATAAATATGGATTTTCATCAAGTAAACACCAACTCAATTGATTATTATTATTATTATTATTATTATTATTATTATTATTATTATTATTATTATTATTATTATTATTATTATTATTATTATTATTATTAATATAATCATTTTATATGGGATGTGGAGCAGAAACCGAAGATTTAATATTAGAAGATCAAAAGGGATATATTAGAGGATGTGAAGAATTTCTGTATCTGGGGGTAAAAGTAAATAAAGAAGGTAAACAAGAAAGTGATATTAAGAACACAATAAATGAAGGTAGAGCAATAACAGCAATGATGAATGGAGTCTTATGGAACAGACATATAACCAGGAAAAATAAGTTACAAATATATAATTCAATAGTGAGAATCACTGTCACGTATGGAGCTGAAGTTTGGAAATTCAACAAAAAATTAGAACAAAAACTTATGTCGATGGAAATGGATTTCTTGAGGAGAGCAGCAAGATGTTCAAAATTAGACAAAATAAGAAATACTCTCATAAGAGAAAAAAATAATATTTGTTATTCAATAGTAGATTATATACGGTATAAGCAATTAAATTGGTAAGGGCACGTACGACAAATGCAAGAAGAAAGGTTACTCAGGAAATCATTGGAATGGTGTCCACCTGGAAGAAGGAGGAGAGGAAGGCCTCCAAACTCGTGGATGCAAGAAATAAGAACTGGAATGAGAACAAGAGGACTGGAGGACATGGATTGGATGGAGAGAAACGAGTGGAGAAGAAAAATAAAACTTTAGGCACAGAAAGATGCGTAAACATTAACAATCTGTATATAAATAAGTTATTATTATTATTATTATTATTATTATTATTATTATTATTTAAGGGAGGAAAGGAGATTACAAGTATTTGAGAATAAAGTACTTAGGAAAATGTTTGGACCAAAGAGAGATGAACAGACAGGAGAATGGAGAATACTACATAACAATGAACTACATGGTCTTTATAGGAAGCCAGATATAATAAGAACAGTTAAGTCTCGTAGACTGCGATGGGCAGGACATGTTGCACGTATGGGGAATGAAAGACTTGCATGGAAGGTTCTTGTAGGAAAGCCAGAGGGAAAACGCCCAGTTGATAGACCAAGAATCAGGTGGGAGAATAACACTAACTGTGATTTGAGGGAGGTAGATTATACAGGGAATGATTGGAAAGCATTAGCTCAGGATAGGGATGTATGGAGAGCTTATGTCCGCGCGGCCATGAACCTATGGGTTCGATAGTGCCAGTGAGTAAGTAAGTAAGTATTATTATTATTATTATTATTATTATTATTATTATTATTAAATGTAATTGCTGTTTTATAAAATTGCAGTTGTTTCAAGAATTTTAGTATTTTATAAATGTTGTATCATGAAAACTGTGCAATGTTTGAGTAACACAACTCCCGTGACACACATGTGGTAAATAACCCGGCCTCCAGCAACAAATTAAGTTTATAGGGTGAACCTTAGTAAGTCACCTCTACCTTGACTGTCGGTGCTGGCCACGTGCTCACACACATTGTTACTGAAAATAATGCTCTCTCTTTAAACACAAAAATAGACGCCATTTTTGTTGTCTAATACAATGTGGAGAAATAATTACATTGAGCAACAAAAAGTAAACTTTTTTTTTGTCTCAGAAAGAAAAATATGCGATTCTGATAGTATTTTTTCTCCTGAATTCAAATATGATATCGGTTTTTCTCCAACACGCAAGATTTCCGAGAGAGAGGAATTTATAATTTCAAACACTTTAATATTTTCTACATTCGTAACTACACAATATTCGAACATTCGGACTCACCTAGAAAGTAAGAAATGACGATTTTCTACTATATTTCGCCTGTGGAGCATCCCTCTTGATGGTCCAACAATAATCGGTCAGCATATTAGGATTCCATTTGCCTTGGTATCTCTTTTCCACAGCTGAAATCTCCTGATGAAAGTGTTCCCCGTGCTCATCGCTCATCGCGCCAAGATTTTCCGGAAAGAAATATATATTTATTAAAAAATAATAATTTAAATCCATTAATTGAAATTGAAATAAAAAAAACTGTGGATGATGGAGAAATTCCGAATACATATTTGAAAACACGATAAAAAACTGCATTAAGTACAACTATTGGTACTCATGAGACAAAAATCATGTTGACCAGTGTTTGAACTCCTTTAAGGACATCAAGATCGTCAACACTTACTTCATAACTCGCTGCACTATCGACTCCAAGGTTCATGGCCGCGCGGACATAACCTCTCCATACAGAGCTAATGTCTGTAAGTGATTACCGTGCGTGCTATAGGGACGGAGCTAAAAAAATACATCGGTACACTTAAATATCTTCCGCTGCCTAAACCATAACAAATACACCAAATGAATGTACACTGACACTATCGAAATAGTGATAAACAATGTAATTATAGACCAGCTTCAGAAATATAATTATTTGGGATGTCATGTAGGCAATGACAGAAATTTAGACAAACACACTAAAATACAACGATTCAATTATCTATGTGGCACAATTAAACGTACTTTATTGAATAAGACTAGAAAAGAAACTATTTTGAAGTTTTACAAATTATTGGCAGTTCCATCTCTTATCTATGGATGTGAAACCTGGACATTAACAAAGGCAGATAGTAAGCAAATAGAAGCTGCTGAAATGAAGATGTTGAGAGCAATAGCAGGATACCAAAGGACCGATAAAAAGAAAAACAAAGATATAAGAACAGAACTTAATATATTTAATCTCTGTGAAAGAATAAAATACTATCAAAATGCTTACCTTCAGCACGTATTACGAATGAATGAACAGCGCGTACCAAGAAGAATGTATAATTATAAACCAAAAGGGAGAAGACTGTTGGGAAGACCATTAAAGAGATGGAAGGACCAATTCGACCTATAATGAGATCGGAACAGGCCATTGGGCTTAATCCTTGTTGTTGTTGTTGATGATGATGGCACTATCGAATCCGTAGGTTCACAGTCGTGCGGACATAAGATCTCCATACATCCCTATCCTGAGCTAATCTTACCTCAAATTATGGTTAACCCTTTCGCATCAGTAGACGAGGTACACTCGCTTAACTCTGTTATATATTTTGTACATCCCTTGGCAGGGTAACGTTTTGTTAACATTTATGAATAGTAGAGGGATGTGTTTTGGCTTTCACCCTTATTGTGATCACAAGTACCATTATCTTTTGTTCGTTTTGAATGTCTGAAAATAGACAATATAATTTACGGTAACTTAAATCCGGTTTATTGGGAAAATGCATTGAGCATTTAAACCTGAAGTGAATGCGTTAGTGTTATTCTCCCACCTCATTCTCGGTCTACCAACTTGTCGTTTTACCTCTGCTTTCCCACAAGAAGTTTCAATGAACTCTTTCATTCCCCACTAGTGCCACATGTCCTGTTCATCACAGTCTACGAGACTTAACCGTTCTTATTATATCTGGCTTCCTATAAAGACCATGTAGTTCACTGTTATGGAGTCTTCTCCATTCACCTGTCTGTTCATCTCTCTTTGGTCCATAAATTTTCCCGATCCGATTGAGGGTCTTTCCACTTTACAGCGGTTGCCCTTTTACCAGCCGGCTGCTGGCCCTTCATATCCACATGTGTCAATCACAGAGGTAGATGAACAACAGCCAGTGTAGGGGTGACATGTGGTTAGCATGTCGAGTCCCCCAGCCGTTATAGCTGGTTCCTCAACCTGGAGCCGCTACTTATTGTAGCTACCCAATTGCCTCACGATGCTGGGTGGGCAACGGTCCCATACTGGCCGAAATACCATGAGAAAATTTCTTCCCCCATGGAGACTCGAACCAGTGCAAGTCCCCTACCTTTACCGCTCGGCTACGGCAAGAAGTTTATTCTCAAATACTTGTAATCTCCTTTCCTCCCTTAAAGTAAGAGTCCATGTTTCGCACCCATATAATATAACTGGTAGAATAATAGTTTTATATATTTTCAGTTTAACGTTTTTTGAAAGGAGTTGGGACATCAAATGTCTCTGTAATACATAATAGCGCGCATTTCCAGAATTGAGCCTGTGCATTGAACAAAATTAATTTGAGGGCACAAGGAAGTCAAGTAGTAGTGCGTTCAAGGATAGGAGAGCTGGTGTAGCGGGACCGACACCATCCCGGAAGCGACATGTCCGCCATATTAGGAGCCGCCTGCTCTCGCGCATTCATTAATCTCTCTGCGCACATCATTAGCTTCGATACATTTCATATTACTATCGTCATCCCAGTAACTGTCTTCCTTGTGTGAAATTATCTTCCGACCAAATTGTACAAACGCGATAAAATTATTTATATTCATTGTATAATAAAGAAGGCCGTGCTTAATTTTTTTTTTTGCGCGCGGCAGTGCGTTTTGTCGTACTTACAGCAATGCCGACCATGATTGAAAGTTCAACTTCCTACATTTCGGGGTTGCCAACCTAAATAAGTATACTGTAATATAAATAACTATACTGTCATCATCATCATCATAGTACATTCACGAATTTAGGCCATTTGTTGACCTGTTTCGGCCTCAAGAGAAACACCATCCAGAAGTCTTTTGAGTGGACGTCCTGGTCTTCTTCTTCCTGCGGGTTGATATCTTAACATTAGTTTGGGTATTCTGTGATCTTCCATTCGATGAACATGTTGTATCCATCTTGACTTATAATCAGAAATTTTGTTTTCTAAAGATTCCATGTGTAATTCTTCTAAGATGTCTTCATTTTTTTTGTGATCTAGTAGTGTGTATCCTGCAGTCCTCCGAAGATATCTCATTTCAGCAGATCTAAGTCTCTGTATATCCTTCTGTTTCAACGTCCATACTTCGCTACCATACAAAGAGTTGGAAGAGCCAGTGTTTTATACACTTTCAGTCTTGAATGCTTTTGGACTAACTGTGGCTTGAAGATAGAATTTATTAACCCTAAATTCTTAAAAATTTAGATATTTTTGCATTTACATCCTTTTCTTCTTCATATGAGATATTGCATCCTAGATATGTAAAATTATTCGTGGTACAACCCGTTTTCACAAACGAGGCTCTGAGGACCGAGTCACGGCGGTATAACCGTTCCATCAGGTACTGAGTAAATGCGGTATCCTAATGTCTGTCCAGAGACTAAAAGGTAGCAGCCCTACCACTGGACTACTTAGCGTCGGGCCAGTAACCTGTCCTAAGGAACTTCAAAACTACTTTCAAGTCTCAACACGAAAAAAGCCAGAAGGAATTGAAATATGTACCAAAATTAATTGCGGAGTAACAAAAGAAGATTTTTTCAATTATTATAACTATACTGTAATATTACATGTTACAAACACGCGTGTGGGAAGTAAAACCACTACCCTCTATGTATACTAAATACAATGTATATACAAAAATTATTCAAAAGGTAGTGTTAATATACATTATAAGAAACAAATCACTGCATTTTAAATGAACTGAACTTATTTGAAACAATATAAAACAGTAAATACATACTTGCCGCCATTTTATCACAAATTGGTCTCACGGCCTCCTGTTGTTTCAACTAGTAAACACGCTGTTAACGTTAGTCAATTGTTTATAATAAACGCAATTTTTTTCCAACAGAGTTGTTTATAAATTAATTTAAATGGATACGTGAAGAGGATGAATCAAGGCAGTTAGGAATTTGGAATGGATTACAAATGGGAAAAAAAGAAGAGGGAGACCTAAGAAATAATAATAATAGTTAGGAATTTTGAAATGGATTACAAATGGGAAAAAAAGAAGAGGGAGACCTAAGAAATAATAATAATAATAATAATAATAATAATAGTTAGGAATTTTGGAATGGATTACAAATGGGAAAAAAAAGAAGAGGGAGACCTAAGAAATAATAATAATAATAATAATAATAATAATAATGACAACAATAATATTAATTATTTTCCTATATAAGGAAAATAAACGTTTCTACTAGTTTTGCTTGGTAGCGTAATTGGTATTGCACTGAAGTATCAATCCAGAGGTCTGGGTTCTAATCCCGTCCAAGTATTTATTTTTCCTATCATGCCATATTAAGCTTGCATTGCTCAGTGTAAAAAAAAACAGGTTTTAGAAAGATCTGCACGATGCTGTAAATTAGACAGGATCGGAAAGAATTTTATCGGACAAAAAATTAACTTTAACGAAAAATGTATGCAATATGTTGGAAATAAACAATTACAATGGTTTGGACACGTAAAGAGAATGAATTCAGGATAGATTGTCAGTTAGGAGTTTGGAGTGGGTTCCAAATGGGACGAAAAGAAGACGGCACTAGAAGGATAGAGATGAATGGACAAATGAAATCTAAACTTAATATTGGGCACATAAAGATGCTGAATACATTTAAATCCTATATATCTTAATATATAAAAGTTACGTGTCACGTTGTTTGTCCGCGATGGAATCCTAAACTACTGAACCGATTTTAATAAAAATGTGCACACTGTGTGCTGTTTGATCCAACTTGAGACCTACGGTTGTTTATAACTAAATTTATAGTCGCATTATTTTTTATTGCAAATTATTTGTTTATTATTTAACAAAGAGTTGTAATTATCTGTGAGTTCCATATGATTCTAACAGATGACGGTGTAAGGCAATTGGTTTATTATTTAACCAGGTGGCTGTGCTTTTTGTTGCAACCGCGAATTTCAATTGAATTACAAATATTGATTATTTCATAATTTAAGTGTGTTCAGTGTTTATTTTATTTTCAATATATTGATAATAATATTAATTTCGTGTGTAAGTATTAGTTTTAAGTAATCTGGCTGAAAGACAGCAACTTAATTTAAATTTAACTGGACCGAGAAGGGACATTGAACAATATGGCGAATCAGTTCTAGAGACCATGAATGATAAGATATCAAGTGAATTTCCGCAAATTGGTATAGGCCTATGTGACATAAATCTTACATTTAAGAAGAATGTCAATTTAAAAAACATATGAAGGTCCTAAGGAACGGAATAACAGAACTGTAAGTCTGTTAGTTATAATAATATGCCTAATATTACAGAAACAATCTCCATGCCTCAATTAAATGAAAAAACAAGATGACTATAATATGTCACAAGATGATATTACTATACAGAGACTTCTTGATGATGATGAGAATCCAAACTGCCAACAAATTCGTAGAAAAAAAAAACGAAAGTATAATGAAATCAGCAAGCCTCCTCAAAATATTCCATCAATAAATGTATATAATCATTATGATACTCTTATGGATGATAACGAGAATGCAGACAACATAAATTCATCTCAATCAACAAAACCATACGGAAAAATTAACGTAAAAATAGTTAAAGGCGATGCGAAGTTCGCCGGGCTATCTAGTGTATATATATATATATATATATATATATGTCTACCGCTGTGGTCTCGAGGTAGCGTGCAGCCTTTTCACGCAGCAGACCCGGGTTCGATCCCCGGTCGGGCAGTATTTGTGGGTGAGGTTTTTATTGGGGTTTTTCGTCGCCTATAAGACAAATGTCAGGAAAACTTTAAGGCCCAAACTGTCCCCGAAATCATATGGCCATCATCATCATCCTTACCATTATCATCATCATCATCATCCTTCACCGGGGGCACGCCGTAGCGTAGTGGTTAAGGCACTGCACTACAAACCGGAAGGTCGAGGGTTCGAGTCCCGGTGGGGTCAGGATTTTTAAACTGACCCAAACCTTCTGGCGGCACTCTATGGCCCTGGGGTCGACTCAGCCTCTAACTGAAATGAGTACCAGACGCTTGCTCTGGGGTAAAGGCGGCCGTCACGCAGGGCTGACACCAAGTGCCGATTGTGTAGAAAAAGTGGGAGCCTTAACCTCCTACTACCCCAAAGGCCTCTTGAGGCCTGTCGTGGGATCACTTTACCTTTTTACTTTTTATCATCCTTCACCGGTGTGGAAAGCAACGGGAAGCTACCACACCTACAATTCCCTAGTAAAGCTGCAAAGCATAGCATGAAAATGCTATGATTGCAGTGAAAGACCTGCCCTCGGGTAGAATTACTATGGATGAATATATACTGATTTGAAAGTAATTTTTAATGGACATGTTTTAGAGAGAACTAATTGATCCAAATAGAGATGAAACATTTTCTGTAATGGTTTACTGTCCTGGAGTTTTGAATTGCAGACCTCGGAGGCTGCTGTAGTCACGCAAGGTGCAAGTTTTCTAGGTCAATAATGCAAGGTCATCTTCATGATGTTGTTGGGTCACGCTATTACAAGCTCATCTTAGATTTCTCATTTGTTGCATCCAAACTTCCCGTACATTTAACCAATTAAAAATTTTCCAATTCATTATTTTTACAACTCTTTAATATCCAAAGATAAGTAGAAATAAAATAAAATGTAAAATTCACACACGAAGATGTACAGAGTGATTCAGAAATATGGCTATACGTTTGATCGCATTTTGTGACGAAAATATTATTATTAAAGAAAATTTGATGTTATCATTGGAAAGGGAATCCTTCAAATTAAACAAAATAACAAAACAAAACAAATCTCTGCTCACGTGCAGCTTGGCGGGTTGATTTTGTGGGCTAGCGTCTAACGCCTCCACAATTCTCTTCGTTGTTTCTGCATCCGTGCTAATGCGAGGTCTTCCAGGAGGTTTGATTTTCTGCATCCTTACCATTTCCAGCAGTCGTTTTCTCCACTTCCCCACAGTCGACGGCTGCAATGCTACGTTAAACTCACGTCTTGCCCGTCTTGCGGCCTCACGATCATATGTTATTGCCCTTGCAGCAATTGTAATTCGCTGTTGCATATTCGACGCCATTTTAACTAATGACGTAAGTTCTACACTGTTTTGTTTTATTCCATTGTTGTAATTTGAATAATTGCCTTTCCAACGGTAATTTAATATTTCCTGTAATGGTAATATTTTCATCACACAACGCGATCAAATGTATAGCCATATTCATGATTCACCCCGTACATAAAACTTCTTAAATTGGCAATAGTTTGTTACGATGCGAGGTTGGGAAGCGGTTTTTACAGAGATTCTGTAAAACAATTCACAACGTGCGTTGTACATTCTTTTTTTGCGCGATGGTGTTTTCAAAATAATAAATAATAGTAAAATAATAACATCTTTGTTGGAAATATTTGCGTTCATTATAAACAATTGACTAACGTTAACAGTGTGGGCAATGTTTATTAGTTGAAACAAGAGGAGGCCGTGAGACCCATTTGTGATAAAATGGTGGCAAGTACGTATTTATTGTTTTATATTGTTTCAAATAAAGTTCAGTTCATTTAAAATGCAGTGATTTGTTTCGTATAATGTATATTAACACCACTTTTTGAATAATTTTTGTATATACATTGTACGTAGTATACAGAGAGGGCAGTGGTTTTTCTTCCCACACGCGTGTTTGTAATATGTAATATTACAGTATAGTTATTTGGGGGGCTGAGGCTAATTGGGAGTTCTGGATCTTTGATCTGGTCAAAAACCCTGATGGAACTGTTATTTAACCTCTGGAGTGAATTTCGGTGAAGTCCGGAGGGTCTAACTTAGCCAAATCCACTCTCCTCACCTCCAAGTTGGGGCCCCTCGGGATCTTCTTAAGATCTTTTAAGATTTTAAGATACAAGTGTGGGAAGAAACGGGAAGCTATCGCACCTATATACCCCTAGTAAAGCTGCAAACATGGTTAATGAAAGAGTGGAGAATGCTGAGTTTGCAGTGAAAGACCTGCTCTTGAGCAGAACACTATGAATGAATGAATGAATGGTTATTTAGGTTGGCAACCCCGAAATGTACGAAGTTGAACTTTCAATCTATAAGTACAACAAAACGCACTATCGCGCAAAAAATCATTATTTCTCGTGTAAGTTATTTAAATGTGGCGGACCGCACTGAAAACGAATCGTGCGTAACTTATTGTGTATGTTGTAAAATTGTAAAAAAAATAATAATTAATCTTTTCTCTGTTTTAATTAAAATTATTAAATGAATGGAACCAATTTATTGATGCTTCTTATTGGACACATTTTCAATTTAAGTGTTAGAACAATCATAAAAACAAGTCCACCGCTGTGGTCTCGAGGTAGCGGGCAGCGGGTCCGGTTCGATCCCGGTCGGGACAAGTTTCCTGGGTGAGGTTTTTTCGAGGTTTTTCCTCGCCTGTAAGACAAATGTCAGGAAACTTTAAGGCCCAAATTGTCCCCGAACATCATCTGACCATCATCATCATCATCATCATCATATTCGCCTAATTAGATTAAGTTTAGGTTTAAGGCCTCTCCTGCCGCATCATTACCATCATGATCAACTCTCATATCATCGGGGCAGCGTAACCCCGCCTTACAGGTGCTCCAACCTCAGAAGTGGGTTACAAGTTCGCCACACCAGAAGAGAACAGCAGAAATGTCGAAATGACAACCTGGAGCATTTAGAAAAATAAATAAAAGCAGTGACTGTAAGCATAAATGTACACAAACTGCAAAAGTGGAATAAACAGAAGGTCGCGTCAACAGCAGTCACATGTCACAACTTCCAAAATAAAATCGGATGTGCGAATAAAATTAAGTAGGTCATCTATCGAAATCATAGGTTCATGTTCACGCGGACATATGCTCTCCATACATCCCTATCCTGAGCTAATGTTTTCCAATCATCCCGTGTATAATCTACATTCATCAAATCAAGGATAATGTCATTCTTCCACGTCATTCTTGGTCTACCAACTGGGCGTTTTCCCTCTGGTTTTCCTACAAGAAGCTTCCATGCATCACTTTCATTCCCCATTCGTGCCACACGTCCTGTTCATCGCAATCTACGAGACTTAACTGTTCTTATTATATCTGGCTTCCTATAAAGACCATGTAGTTCATTGTTATGTAGTCTTCTCCATTCACCTGTGTGTTCATCTCTCTTTGGTTCATAAATTCTCCTAAGAACTTTATTCTCAAATACTTGTAATCTTCTTTCCTCCCTTAAAGTAAGAGTCCATGTTTCGCATCCGTATAATATAACTGGTAGAATAATAATAATAATAATAATAATAATAATAATAATAATAATAATAATAATAATAGCTTTATTTTACCTGGCAGAGTTAAGGCCTTAAGGCCTTGTCTACCACTCAACCAGGTTAAAAAAAAATACAAACAAAAAAATAGTCTTAAATCTAAATTACAATATACATATATATATATATATATATATATATATAAACGATTTCAAGTTATGAATACAATACAATTAATATTTATAATGTATTTTGATTTACTCTAAATTTAACGAATTAAATATATATAATATGTACAAGATATATAAAAAAACGAGGAAAAGATTAATGACATGGTATAAAATTAAATAAATAGAAAAAATTAATTATTACACAACAGGGAACTGTATAAGCGTGACTTAAAGGTACCAAGTGTGTGGCAACCCCTGATATCTTGAGGAAGGAGATTCCAGGAGCGGGCAGAGGCTACTGTGAAGGAAGTAGAATAGGAGGAAGTGCTATGAAGAGGAATTGTTAGCACACTGTTATCTTGTGACCTAGTGTCAATATTGTGGTAAGAGGATAACTTCTCAAATCTGGACGACAGGTAACTAGGAGTGTAGGAATTCAGAAGCTTGAAAAGTAGTGAAAGAGAGTGCAATTTACGTCTGTCAGTTAGACGGAGCCAAGAGAGGTTATTAAAGTGTTCGGAAATATGGTCATAACGGCGGATATTGAAAATGAATCGAACGCAAGCATTATGAACACGCTGCAGTCTCTGCGACAAGTCATAGTTTAGATCATTATACATAATGTCACAATAATCGAAGTGTGGTAACACAAGATTCTGCAGTTTTATATATTTTCAGTTTAACGTTTTTTGAAAGGAGTTGGGACGACAAGAGTCTCTGTAATGCATAATAGCACGCATTTCCAGAATTGAACCTTATATTAACTGTAACTAGGAAATTAGTAAATGTAGGACTAGAGAATGAAGAGAGGTGTTTGAGTGACCGATGGTCTACTTTAATTGGGCAGATAAGCATCAGTGTACATAAAAATAGGAAGCCCTGGAAACAGGTTACGTAAGAGAGCTGTGTAACAGTTTTTCACGGTGGCCACCGCGAGGCAAAGCAAGTGTTTTAACGTGTTCTTCTTCAGTCGCGGTTTCGGTAACATACGATGAAGAGGTCGGTGCGCGCGATACAGGATGACAACCTTATCAGCAAGTAAGTACTGTTACTGCTCAACCACAAGTTACTTCTTTTATTATCTACAAATCATGTGCTTGACATCAAAACTAACTTGTGCAAACCGTTATGTACAAAGTTTTTTCCATAAGTAGTACAATGTAATATTTTTTAAAAGAAAATTATTGTGCCTTTGAAGTGACCGCAGTTTCCCATTTTAATGTAGCCATCGTCCTAGTTAATACAACATGAAATTTAACATCGTAGACTATTTAACTCATGCCCCAAATGGGAGTCAATGACCAATCACATTCCAATGATTTTTTATTTACAACCAATCACAGTCGTGTTTCGCGTAGAATTTACCAACTAAAGTTTATTATAATAAAGAAAGCACCTCCTTTTTAACATTCTGAATAGGTCATAGCATTATTTTGCAGTGACTGACCCTCCAATAAATACGGTACCAGATTGTATATATAGTGCATGAATGTCAACACAGCGCATGCGGGAGTTAATATAAAAACGTTTGTAGCAATTGATTATATCACCAAAAATAGAAACCACTGTTTGCACTTTCTTAAATGTATTTTCTCCCAGGTAATAACATTCCAGAAAAATATAATTGTCATATTTACATCATAGGACATCAGAAATGAATTAATATACAGTTTGATGTGTTTAATTTTTTCTCCACTAGGGTGCATTCTTACAATATTGCGTTCCTTTGGCAACAAATAATATGATCCGGTTGCAGTGATGAAGAAAAGAAGCAAGTGAAGCGTACCAATCGTTTCTCATTTGTTTGCAAACATCGCCGTTTACATTAGATATATAAATATTTTAAAATAACTATATTTAAATAATGATTTGTGAGTAAACAGCTTAATTTTATTTGTTAAATAGTCCTAACAAATGCCACTCTTTATTTCCTAATTCTCTAGATAAATTCACTCCTCACTTCGTGAGTCGTGAATTTATCGATAATTTGGAAATCACTCGTGACGTTACTTATGGTAACATGTTAATGTAACATGTTATTCATAACAGTTGGTAATAGGACTTTATTAGACTAAAAGGTATATACATACAATGTTTTTTACAAATATGGGTCGCACTGGCAGTAAGCCGTACGTGCTGTTGACAGTCCGTTACAAAAAAATAATGTTTGGTAATAATACACTAACATTTGCTCAAAGCGGAATCTCATGGGACAATTTTTTCCGCATTATAAAAACTAAAATTTATTAATAAATCTTAGATTATAGACTACAGTATATGTCTTTTTACGTACCTTGGATTAATTGTAGTTCCGCTGCTGTTGAAAAGTGAAATATAGAATGTATGAGCGACTTCGACGGTAACGCGCGAAAAAAACAGTCCCATTTCGTCAGCGTTAAAAATGTCTCTTAGGCGCGTATCCTGAAATTCAAGTATGCAGTTTCGGTTTTCGCTCACTAACTACACTTTCGTCCACATCCTTTGATTCCCCGCAAGTTTCATTCCACACTACATTGTGTCGTGTTTTAAAAACTGTCCACAACCAACCTGAAGATGCCTTGAAATCGTTATTCCCCAGGGATTTAGCAACTGCTAGAGCTTGACTTTGGAGCATCGGTTCGGAAATGTTTGGAGATTTATCTTCAATCACTTTCACTTTTTCGCTTAATGAGAATGATACATACGTTTTAGCCATCTTTATTCCATAAATTGAGAACGCTACCTGTGAAAGGTCGGTCTCAGAACTTAACTAAGTTAAGATTTTACAGCGCAACTGTTATTTGCAAGACAGGTATCTGTCTAACGGGTGTGCAATGATATTTGGATCATGGTTTGTTGCATAGTTTACAGATGTAGTCCTCCTTGGGTTATGGTATATTTAATGGAGGAATATATTCGCGTGAAAACCATGGGCGGCGAAACGTGTGTACAGGTGTCGAAATTCGGTTCCTTCCAGGTTTATGTTTTCATTGCATCTGTTTCCATAATTTCTGTCGGCATCTCGGTGACTTTGTTCTGGCGCTCCTCGATGACGATTCTATATGTTTGCGTTCCGAATTATTGTTCCCAGATACTTGAAATCACATTATATAATGGAAATGGACATCTAATGACAAATGAGAGAAATTTTGAGGAAGTGGCTGAATTCAAATACCTAGGGACAATAATCACAAATAGGAATGAGATGCACAAAGAAATTAAACATAGGCTCAATTCTGGAAATGCGTGCTATTATGCATTGCAGAGACTCTTGATGTCCAAACTCCTTTCAAAAAACGTTAAACTGAAAATATATAAAACTATTATTCTACCAGTTATATTATATGGATGCGAAACATGGACTCTTACTTTAAGGGTGGAAAGGAGATTACAAGTATTTGAGAATAAAGTACTTAGGAAAATTTTTGGACTAAAGAGAGATGAACAGACAGGTGAATGGAGAAGACTACATAATGAACTACATTGTCTTTATAGGAAGCCAGATATAATAAGAACAGTTAAATCTCGGTAGACTGCGATGGGCCTGACATGTTACACGTATGGGGAATGAAAGAATTGCATGGAAGCTGCTTGTACGAAAGCCAGAGAGAAAACGTCGAGTTGGTAGACCAAGAATGAGGTGGGAGAATAACATTAACTATGATTTGAGGGAAGTAGATTATGCAGGGAATGATTGGAAAGCATTAGCTCAGGATAGGGATGTATGGAGAGCTTATGTCTGCGCGGCCATGGACCTACGGGTTCGATAATGCCAGTGAGTAAGTAAGTAAGATACTTGAAATCAGCCATTTCTTCAAAATTGCTCGTAAAATTAAGTAATTACATAAATAAATTTCACATTATGCCAAAAAAAGAACTACACACGTTTCTGTAATTACATACGCACAGGCTGCTCCGCGCGGCGCTAGTGGAGTAATAAAAGGAGTACATGAAGCCTTGTATTGAAACATACAGCCGTGGGCAGGTAGTAACGGTGGCTGCGTGTACTAGATTCATGAGCACATTTCCTAGCAACACTTGTGTTTCCTGCTGCCTTCTTAATTATACACAGATATACAATCAAACATTAAATTGAAGTGGGTAGAATCCCTGCATAAATTCATGCAATGTGGATTTAGAAGAAGCAGGTCTACAACAGATCAAATTTTTAGTATAAGAGAGATTTTAGAAAATAAATGGGAATATTTTTTTAATGCCCCAGTTTGTCTTTTTGGACATTTCTGGTGTTCTCTCCTGGTATTGGCGTAATTCTAACCCTCTTCTGAGGTTGGGACGCCTGTCCCGATGATATGATGAGCGATGATGATGATGATGATAATGGTGCGCGAGGGGAGTCCCTAATCCTAAGCTTAATCTAAGATGAATATGAATGATGATGATTGCGATGGCCATATGATGATCGGGGACCATATGGGCCTTAAAGTTTTCTGACCTTTATATTACAGGTGAGGGAAAACCCCGATAAAAACCTCATCCAGCAAACTGTCTCGACCGGGGATCGAACCCGGACCTGCTGCGTGAAAAGGCAGCACGCTACCTCGAAACCACAGCGGTGGACAGAAATGGGAATACAATGGTACTGTACATCAACTATAGTAGACTTCCAAAAAAGGATACGATTCAATTAATAAGGAGAAGTTATATAGTATCCTGCTGGAGTTCGGAATTCCTTAAAAGTTAGTTAGACTTATACGAATGTGTCTAAATGGCACAAAGAGTAGGGTGCGTGTAGGCAAACAGTTTTCGGATATTTTTTTAAATCCACAGTGGGTGAAGCAGGGAGATGCACTATCTCCTCTACTATTTAATGTTGTAGGCCCTACTTAGGACGGAAAAATCCAAGGAGCAAGTCTTCCGGGAGGGACTTTAAGCCATGGGTCCCGAGTCAGAAGATTTTCAGGCTCGTAAAAAACCTTTAAGCCTGAATGAAAAGGCCTCTAAGCAAAATTTACCGAATTTTCTCGTCCTAGTACTACCTTGGTTTCCTAGATGTCAGTATGAGGCGGAACGCTGACCACGGACCACTCAAAATGACATATATAAGAAAACAAGTGTAACTAAATTAGTATGGTTCAAATTCTTCCCCCTAGGGGGAGAGCGCCTAAATCTCTGTTAAGGGAAAACATAGGCTTACAATACAATACTAGAGCATGCCATGAGAGGATGCCTCTTTAGAGGATGAAAAAGGTCTAGAATTCAATGGTATTAATAAGGTGTTAGTTTATGCTGATGATGTAGTACTATTGGGCGGTGGAGAAGATATACTAAAGGCCAACACGCACACACTACTGAATACACCAAGAAATTGGGACTGGAAGTAAATATCAATAAAACTAAATATATGGTCACACGTAGAAATGCATTATATAATGGAAATGGACGACTAAAGACAAATGAGGGATATTTTGAGGAAGTGGCTGAATTAAAATACCTAGGAACAATAATCACAAATAGGAATGAGATGCACAAAGAAATTAAACATAGGCTCAATTCTGGAAATGCGTGCTATTATGCATTACAGAGACTTTTGATGTCCCAACTCCTTTCAAAAAACGTTAAACTGGAAATATATAAAACTGTTATTCTATCAGTTATATTATATGGATGCGAAACATGGACTCTTACTTTAAGGGAGGAAAGGAGATTACGAGTATTTGAGAATAAAGTTCTTAGGAAAATTTTTAGACCAAAGAGAGATGAACAGACAGATGAATGGAGAAGACTACATAATGAACTACATGGTTTTTACCTGCATTCAACTAGTTCTGAAGGAAGCCTTGATCCACCCAGGGTTGTTGTGCTGCTGAACTGTCCATCAATAATCTGGATCTTAACAAAACAATAGAACCAAATAGTCCAAAATGTAGAGAGAAAAACACATTGAACCTGTTCGTACAATCTGATTGATTCATTTTCCAATATAATGTGACTAAGAAGGGAAATATCGTAAGTAATGCCACGAGTGATTTCCAATTTATCTAGAGGATTTGGAAATCAAGAGTGGCATTTGTTAGGACAATTTAACGAATAAAATTAAGCTGTTTACTCACAAATCATTATTTAAATATAGTTATTTTAAAATATGTATATATTTAATGTAAACGGCGATGTTTGAAAACAAATGCGAAATGTGAGGTTATGTTCATTCACTGCTGCTTGATCATATTATTTATTGCCAAATAAGATCGCAATATTGTAAGAATGCACCCTACTGGAGAAATAATGAAACACATAAAATTGTAATTATAACCAACATTATGGGTTATTCATATATTTTTTTAGTAAATAACTCAGTAAAATCAAAGAACCTGTTCATTGTTTGCTATATTAAAAGTATTTGTTGGACAAAAATAATGGTCTGAGCTGTTGAGAATATCAACCCACTCGCTTCAGGTTTAAATGCTCATTGCATTTCCCCAGAATCAGAATTTGTTACCTTAAATAATATTGTCTATTTTCAGACATTCAAAACAAGCAAAATATAACGGTACTTGTTGATCACAATAAGGGTGATTGCCAAAACACATTTCTCTACTATTCGTAAATGTTAACAAAAGATTATCCTGCCAAATAGTTAAATGGCCATTAAAATTAGTTTCCCTAGTCCCCCGCTGTGGTTTCGAGGTAGCGTGCTGCCTTGTCACGCAGCGGGCCCGGGTTCGATCCCCGGTCGGGGCAGTTTTTCCGAGTGAGGTTTTTATCGGGGTTTTTCTTCACCTGTAAGACAAATGTCAGGAAAACTTTAAGGCCCAAACGGTCCCCGAAATCATATGGCCATCATCCTTATCATCACCATCATCATTCTTCACCGGTGTGGAAAGCAACGGAAAGCTACCACGCCTACGGGTAGTAAAGCTGCAAAGCATAGCATGGAAATGCTATGACTGCAGTGAAAGACCTGCCCTCAGGCAGAATTACTATCGATGGATGGATTCTCAGGTTCCAGTAAATGTAAATATACTTACTTACTTACTCACTGGCACTATCGAACCCGTAGGTTCATGGCCGCGGACATAAGCTCTCCATACATCCCTATCCTGAGCTAATGTTTTCCAATCATATCCTGTATAATCTACTTCCCTGAAATCATAGTTAATGTTATTCTCCCACCTCATTCTTGCTCTAGCAACTGGGCGTTTTCCTTCTGGCTTTCCTACAAGAAACTTCCATGCAAGTCTTTCATTCCCCATACGTGCAACATGTCCTGCCCATCGCAGTCTACGAGACTTAACTGTTCTTATTATATCTGGCTTCCTATAAAGACCATGTAGTTCATTGTTATGTAGTCTTCTCCATTCACCTGTCTGTTCATCTCTCTTTGGTCCAAAAATGTTCCTAAGTACTTTATTCTCAAATACAAATATACAGGATTCAATATAGACAACTTGCAAACTGAATAAAGTGCGATGCTAAATTAAATAAAAAAACTGAATGTTGTAGATAATGAAACAACAGACATGCGATATAATGGAGTAATATCTGATGCTAAACGCAGGAAGAGCGCCAGGAATGTGCTGCTATTTCATTTTATAAATTCCTTCTTGTCGCTTGAACATTTTAACGTCTTGCATTTCTTCTTTTTACAACAATTAATTAAATCTTTAAACTAAATTTAATTTTCATACTTGATTCTTTTAACTGCGCCGTTTACTACTGTGTTTGGTTGTTTTATTTCTAGTAATAACAACACAATTACGTTATACATTAATCAGGTTACTTACAGTCATTAAGTTTTAACGATATTACTTTTTGCTTACTTACAGAAGTTATATACGAGGGCGGATCGGAAAGTAACGGACAATAATTTTTTTCTGCCTTGGTATTGCAGCTAGAATGTTGAAATTTCACAGACATATAGTTTGAAGTTTTCACTACAGATGGTATTTTTTTCTCAGGTGCACCTCTTGCGAGAGAAGCTTGAACAATGCAACAAAGATGGCGCGCATGCTACAGTCGTCTACCTGTGAGGAACAGAGAAGTGTTGTTCGATTTTTGTGGGCCAAAGGGCATAAACCCAGTGAAATTCACAGGGACATGCGTGGCGTGTATGGGGATGATTGTATGGACCGTAGCAATGTCTCCAGGTGGTGCACATTCTTCCAAGAGGGACGCGTGAACCTTAGTGATTCGCCTTAGTGATTCCTGGCCGGCAAACGCTTTGAGACAGATGTGGAAGTGAAATCAGCAGTGCGCAGATGGCTACACTCCAACCAAACGGACTTCTACGAACAGGGCATATTGAAACTGGTAACACGATGGGAAAAATGCATTGAGAAAGTTGGTGACTATGTCGAAAAGTAGGTAAAAGATGCAAGTTCATTTGTGATTTTTTTTCCTTTTTTTTTACTATTAAACTTTTAAAAAAAAAGATTGTGCGTTACTTTCCGATCCGCCCTGTGGACGACTGTAGCATGCGCGCCATCTTTGTTGCATAGTTCAAGCTTCTCTCGCAAGAGGTGCACCTGAGAAAAAAATACCATCTGTAGTGAAAACTTCAAACTATATCTCTGTGAAATTTCAACATTCTATCTGCAATACCAAGGCAGAACAAAATTATTGTGCGTTACTTTCCGATCCGCCCTCGTAGTAACCTGCTGGAGTTTTGAATTCCTAAAGGGTTAGTTAGACTTATACGAATTTATATATATGACACATAGAGTAGGGTGCGTGTAGGCAAACAGTTTTCGGATATAATATATTGACTTACTCCACCTCTGTGGTATCGAGGTAGCGTGCTGCCTTTTCACGCAGCGGGCCCGGGTTCGATCCCCGGTCGGGGCAGTTTTTCTGGGTGAGGTTTTTATCGGGGTTTTTCTCACCTGTAAGACAAATGTCAGGAAAACTTTTAGGCCCAAACGGTCCCCGAAATCATATGGCCATCATCCTTATCATTATCATCCTTACCATTATCATTATCATCATCATCCTTCACCGGTGTGGAAAGCAACGGGAAGCTACCACACCTACACAATTCCCTAGTAAAGCTGCAAGCATAGCGTGAAAATGCTATGATTGCAGTGAAGGACCTGCCTTTGGGCAGAATTACTATGGATGGATATTGACTTAGGCTTTCACGGCCGGAGTTACTATGATGATCTTGCAGAAGATTTCCGGGCTGTTGGACGTGGTCTTGAGGCTTGTAGTTCCCGGATCTCTTCTGCAAGATCATGATAGTAACTCCGGCTCTGAATGCCTAGGTCAATATATTAGTCGCCTCTACGGGGAGGAAATCAACAGATACATTCGACGATTTGAGAAACTATCAAGAAAAAGGCTCGACTGCTCTCATCACTTACATTTCTTCTGCGTCATAGAGACAATAAGACAATTCCCAAATTCATCGTGAAAGCTGAAGAAGTAATTCTTTTCCCATGTTGTGGCGACGTTTTGAAGCAGCTAACTCTCTTCATGCCCGATGTTGTAGTAACATTTTGAAGGATTAGTGTCCCAAAAACAATTACTGGTTCAGGTTGGGTTTGATTTTCGGTAGAGCCGGATTCTTGTCTTAGGGTCGGTAGTTGGTACACAGGATAGAATAACACTTCACAATCACTGATAACTGTTTCTTGTAGAAATAATTGTAAATTTATTTACTATTTAATTTCCCAGCAGATCAAGTAAATATAGGTGGTATTATTCTTCACCGTCAATTAAAATTAAATTATTTTCTTTTCTTTTCTTGAATCAACTATTCTTCTTGTATTAAATATCACATTTTATCAGGAGAGCTGTTATTGCTTCTATCCTTGATGAAAGTTGTATGCTGAATGACTAGTGTAATTCTGTTATAATTTTAAAGAACATTATTACATCACATGATGTTATATTTTAAATTCTATTGGTTAATATAATGTATAAATTTGATTTGTTAAATCAAAAAGTTAATTGTTTTAACATCAAATCAGAATTTAGTATACTTTTATTTAAAATATTAAGTTAAGCAGGTGTTCTTATTACAGTTATAACAGAAAGCTTTATAATTCTGACAACAATGACTTAAAACAATTTTAAAAGCATTATTTAGAAAGACTGTTATGTAATATAATTTCTTTAATTGTTACTGAGACATTTTTATTCAACAATGAATTATTTAGATGTTTTTCTTTATTTAAGTTATATTTAAATATTAAAAGAATTTTAAAATATAAAATTATTAACTTAAACTTTCATATTTATTACGATTTTAAAATCCTGCTATAAAGCCTCAAGACTACGGCCAACAGCCCGGAAATCTTCTACAAGATCATCATAGTTTTCGGACACTTTTAAAATCCACAATGTGTTAAAGCAAAGAGATGCACTATCTCCTCTACTATTCAGTTTTGTACTAGAGCATGCCATCAATTCTTTGATGAATGTAGAAGGCCTACAACTCAATGGTATTAAAGCTGTTAGTTTATGCTGATGATGTAGTACTATTGGTCGATAGCGAGGAGATACTAAAGGACAACACGCACACACTACTGAGTAACACTAAGACATTCGGACTGGAAGTAAATATCAATAAAACTAAATATATGGTCACACGTAGAAATACATTATATAATGGAAATGGACAGCTAATGACAAATGAGGAACATTTTGTGGAAGTGGCTGAATTTAAATACCTAGGAACAATAATCACAAATAGGAATCAGATCCACAAAGAAATTAAACATAGGCTCAATTCTGGAAATGCATGCTATTATCCATTACAGAGACTCTTGATGTCCCAACTCCTTTCAATAAAACGTTAAACTGAAAATATATAAAACTATTATTCTACCAGTTATATTATATGGATGCGAAACATGGACTCTTACTTTAAGGGAGGGAAGGAGATTAAGAGTATTTGAGAATAAAGTTTTTAGGAACATTTTTGGACCTAAGAGAGATGAACAGACAGGTGAATGGAGAATACTACATAACAATGAACTACATGGTCTTTATAGGAAGTCAGATATAGTAAGAACAGTTAAGTCTCGTAGACTGCGATGGGCAGGACATTTGACACGAATGCGGAATGAAAGATGTGCATGTTAGCTTCTTGTAGGAAAACCCGAGGAAAACGCCCAGTTGGTAGACCAAGAATGAGGTGGGAGAATAACATTAACTATGATTTGAGGGAAGTAGATTATACAGGGAATGATTGAAAAACATTAGCTAAGAATATGGATGAATGGAGAACTTGTGTCCGCGCGGCCATGATCCTTCTGGTTCTATATAGCCAGTGAGAGTTAGTAATCCTTGTTGATCTTTAGTTATTTTATCTGAAATGTTTGGAAATTGTTGATGGCCATTTTAATGGTAAAAACATCCGCGGTAAAGCACAGCTGTGAAGGCACTTGTTGAGTTTAGTGCACTAAAAAAATAGTTCTTATGAAAATGATGGGAATTTTTACAGCAAAGCTACGGGCGATGGATTTTATCGCATTGCAAAATGTTGATGAAGTGAGTTGGAGCAGAAGAATAGAAACAAGTAACTGTGCAATACATTATGATATCTGATAACATTATTTGGTAACTCCCTCCTCCACAACTGGAGGGAATCTCACTGGTGAGTCACTACGTAACAATCAGATCCAACCTCCAGTAACAGGCCTTCTTTACGTACCATTGCTCTGCAAGTTTTGAAGATTTCAAATTTCATGCAATACTTTACAAAAATTTACATTTGTTTAATTTGATGTCCACCGCTGTGGTCTCGAGGAGGTAGCGTGCTGCCTTATCACGCAGCGGGCCCGGGTTCGATCCCCGGTCGGGGCAGTTTTTCTGGGTGAGGTTTTTATCGGGGTTTTTCCTCACCTGTAAGACAAATGTCAGGAAAACTTTAAGGCCCAAACGGTCCCCGAAATCATATGGCCATCATCCTTATCATTATGATCCTTACCATTATCATTATCATCATCATCATCCTTCACCGGTGTGGAAAGCAACGGGAAGCTACCACACCTACACAATTCCCTAGTAAAGCTGGAAAGCATAGCATGAAAATGCTATGATTGCAGTGAAGGACCTGCCTTCGGACAGAATTACTATGGATGGATGGAATTTGATGTAGTGCATGGAAGCTTCTTGTAGGAAAACCATAGGGAAAACGCCCAGTTGGTAGACCAAGAATGAGGTGGGAGAATAACATTAACTATGATTTGAGGGAAATAGATTATACAGGGGATGATTGGAAAACATTAGCTCAGGATAGGGATGTATGGAGAGCTTATGTCTCTTATTACTCATTAATTTGTGTATTCATTCTTTTTTAACCTTCATACTGAAAGTGCATTGTTTCAAAAAGAAAATTGTGCAGCAGCGATGTGAATTGATTTACTCTCGCTTATTTATTATCAGTGGTTTAAAAAAGTGAGTACATTTTATTATTTAAATTTAAATTAAACCCTGCCTAATCTTTTTTTCAGTAATTTCATTACATTTTTTTAATATTTACATATTCGCACCTACTTCCATTATGCCTCGACATAGAACAATGACGGGTCGGAGTGAGAGACAAAGAAGAAGGGATATATATTCCCGTACACATAAGAATAGACCAAATATAAAATTTAAATAGTATAAATAGTATACAAATGTCAAATGACGCGTTATTGTTTTTTTAAATATGGCTTAGCCAAGCTATACCACATATTTCCTACCGTTCGTATTTTTAACCCTTAAATTCGAAATGTATCCTTTTGGATACATCAGTTAGTTCAATTAATTTAATATTTTAAATAAATCAAAATGATACGAACAAAAATAAACCACTTAAACATGTGTCTAATTATACAATATACCTAATAACAGTTACACAAGATTCCGTTTTCACTGCGGTCCGCCACCATTCAAATATCTAACAAAATAAATTTGTGTTTTGCCAATTTAAGGGTTAAAATAAATCTAAAATTAATGCATAATGACGTATTTGTGACAAACTTAAACATTTAACGAATTGTGGTCGAATTTAGACCGCTGGGCGACCACAAGTACACATAAATTCCTTAGAGACAATTAATTTTATTTTGTTTAATTTAATTTATTAACACATATTATACATAAATTTTATTTTTCTGCTCTCCTTCTCTATATCAACTTTAATTATACCAAATATCACACTCCTCCGTGCACGCAATCTGCTTAAAAAGGGTACAAAGTGTTTCCTTCACGTATTAATATATAGAGACTGCGATGGACAGGACATGTGGCACGAATGAGGAATGAAAGACGTGGATGGTAGCTTCTTGTAGGACAACTAGAGGGGAAACGCCCAGTTGGTAGACCAAGAATGAGATGGGAGAATAACATTAACTATGATTTGAGGGAAGTAGATTATACAGGGAATGATTGGAAGACGTTGGCTCAGGACAGGGTTGTATGGAGAGCTTATGTCCGCGCGGCCATGAACCTACGGGTTCGATAGTGCCAGTGAGTTAGTTAGTTATCCTCTCGAATCCAAATTGTTTCATGAATGTAATTATTTAGTTTATCTATTGTTTTGTGATGTTTCATATACACGAAAATTTGTCCTATGCATTACTAAATGTAACCACAACTTTTATCTTTCAAGCGAACTGTGAACCACTGAACGCCGAAACGTACCTTGTAATATTACAATGATATAGTGAAAAGAAAAATTAATGTCTGAACCAGGAATCGAACCGTGGATCTCTAGTTCTCCAGACTAGTGTGCAGCCCACTACACCATTCTAGACCTTGCACAAACATTATAGATTTGTATATGTGGAAAGGGGGGCACGCCGTAGCGTAGTGGTTAAGGCACTGAGCTACAAGCCGGAGAGTCGAGGGTTCAAGTCCCGTTGGGGTGAGGTTTTTTAAACTGACCCAAACCCTCTGGCGGCACAACAACGGCCCTGGGGTCGACTCAGCCTCTAACGGAAATGAGTACCAGACGCTTGTTCTGGGGGTAAAGGCGGCCGTCACGCAGGGCTGACAAAGTGTCGATTGTCTAGAAAAGGTGGGAGCCTTAACCTCCTACTACCCCAAGGGCCTCCGGGTCTGTTGTGGGATCACTTTACTTTTTTATATGTGGAAAGAATTGTTAATGTTTGTGCCAGGTCTGGAATGGTGTAGTGGCCTGCACACTAGTCTGCAGAACTAGAGTCCGCGGTAGGATCCCTGGTTCACACATTAATTTTTCTTTTCACAATATCATTATAATATGATTCATTATTGTAACTGTGTTAAAATAACAGTATTGGAAAATGTTAAATAACATCGTTTACTGCTTATAAAAGTGGTGGTGTAAAATTCTCAAGTATAGATACTTCTAAACGAAGCCGGCCGTTGGCGATGGTAGTGACACCTACCTGACATCGGACGAAACGAGAATTATAGATTTGTATATGTGGAAGGAATTGTTAATGTTTGTGCGAGGTGTGGAATGGTGTAGTGGGCTGCACACTAGTATGGAGAACTAGAGGTCCACGGTTCGATTCCTGGTTCAGACATTAATTTTTCTTTTCACAATATCATTATAATATTATAATATGATTCATTATTGGAACTGCGTTAAAATAACAGTATTGGAAAATGTTAAAGAAACTTACCTTGAAATTTCTCCCAAGGAAACATTGCGATGTACCAAGGCCGTCCAATTGTCTGCCGTTTTTAATTGCAAGGCACAAAAGTCGAACCAGAATCCAGCAATAGGAACCCCCAATAAAGGGGGAAAAAAATATTAACATTCTGCTATATATTTTTTTTTAAATCTCATCTCAGCTGCTTCCAAAATTTGTTCTTGTCTTTTAGTGATCGTCCAACATTCTGATCCATACATCAATACAGGAACAGCCATTACTTTATAAAATTTCATTTTTGTTTCTTTTCTTGTGTTTTACGAGTTCTTTTAACAGTGCCACCCATTAGATTAAATTATTTATTTTATCACTAATATTTTCAATTGTGACACATTCCAATAGATTTATCTTGGCTGGAAATGTTTCTTTGTGAACTCAATATTATTCTTGGATTTTTTATTAATTTAATTATAACATTATGTTTTCAGGGTAAAGTTGTGATTCGACCGATTGCCTTCAAACCGGTTGTCATGACTCCAGCTGCAAGATTCACAAATTCAGGTGAACGATATGGTTCTACTCCCATACTGGCCAGGCCTGGCTCTCAACTGGCTCTCTATGGCAGTAAGTACATTCTTATCATTTCTAAAACACTTGTCATATGAGAGGGTGGCGTGTGTCACACAACCATCTCACAAGATCAGGGCTCACTCTGTACAACACCAATTTGATATAAGTTTTGTGAAATGTAGACTCAAAAACTGCTGTTTAAACTCATATATGAATTTTGGCAACACAGGGAGTTCAATATAGAAACACACTTAGCTTTTGTAGACTTCAATAGGAACAAATTTGGTCCACCGCTGTGGTCTCGGGTAGCGTGCTGCCTTGTCACGTAGCGGGCCCGGGTTCGATCCCCGGTCGGGACAGTTTTTCTGGGTGAGTTTTTTATCGGGGTTTTTCCTCACCTGTAAGACAAATGTCAGGAAAATTTTAAGGCCCAAACGGACCCCGAAATCATATGGGCATCATCACCATCATCCTCATTATCATCATCCTTCACCGGTGTGGAAAACAACGGGAAGCTACCACACCTACAATTCCCTAGTAAAACTTGGCATGAAAATACTGCCCTCGGGCAGAATTACTGTGGATGGATGTCTGCATCTTTTCACCTTCAGTTGTCTTAAATCATCCTCAACCATATCTAACCATCTTAGTTTCTGCCTTCCAACCTTTCTTCTTCCTTGCGGTTTCCCTCCTAAAATCTTTTTTGTTCCATCCGCAACACATGTCCAATCCATTCCAGTCTCTTTCTTCTACGTGGTGGATCATAAATATGGCTATACGTTTGATCGCGTTGTGTGATGAAAATATTACCATTACAGGAAATATGAAATTACCGTTGCAAAGGCAATTATTCAAATTACAACAATGGAATAAAACAAAACAATGTAGAACTTACGTCATTAGTCAAAATGGCGTTGAATATGCAACAACAAATTGCAATTGCTGCATGGGCAATAACGTATGCTAATGATCGCGAGGCCGCAAGACGGACAAGACGTGAGTTTAACGTAGCATTGCAGCCGTCGACTGTGGGGAAGTGGAGAAAACGACTGCTGGAAACGGGAAGGATGCAGAAAATCAAACCTCCTGGAAGGCCTCGCATTGGCACAGATGCAGAAACAACGAAGAGAATTGTGGAGGCATGTGACTATTGGTTGTGGGGTTATTTGAAGAAGAAGGTTTATGCCCGGAAACCTCAAGACGTCGACATGCTGAAATTAGTGATTGAGGAAGAAATTAGAGCTATTCCTCTAAACATGTATCATAACGCAATGAATGACTTCCCAAAGCGTTACCAATTATGCTTGGATGTAAATGGCGAACAGTTTGAAGCAATAAAGTGACTTGGTTAGTGGTGTTGTAAGTGATTTGTTTTGTTCTATTTTTGTAATTTGAAGGATTCTCTTTTCAATGAACGTTGTTTTACAACCAATGACAGTCGTGTTCACCTCGCTCTTTATCGATTTATCTTTATCAGCTCCTGCTTTTGTGATAAAGAAAGCACCTCCTTTTTAATGTTCTGAACAGGTCAAAGCATTATTTTTCTCCAACAAATACATTGAATATAGCAAATAATGAAAAGATTCCTTGATTTTGCTGAGTTGTTTACTAAAAAAAATAAATGAATAAGCCGTAATGTTGATTATGATATATAGTTTGATGTGTTTCATTATTTCTCCACTTGGGTGCACTCTTACAATATTGCGATCTTATTTGGTAATAAATAATATGATCAAGCAGCAGTGAATGCACATAACCTCACATTTCCGATTTGTTTTCAAACATCGCCGTTTACATTAAATGTATAAATATTTTAAAATAACTATATTTAAATGATTTGTGAGTAAACAACTTAATTTTATTCGTTAAATAGTCCTAATAAATGTCACTCTTTGATTTCCAAATTCTCTAGATAATTTGGAAATGATAACATCATATTTCCTTTAATAATAATATTTTCGTCACAAAATGCGATCAGACGTATAGCCATATTGCTGAATCACGCTGTAATATCTCCTACCAGATCTCTATCCCTATATAATTGTTTCAATTCCTGGTGCGTTCTAATTCTTCATTTATATCTTGTTCCTGTACCGCTACACGTATCTTGAAATGACATGAATTAATTTTACAGGCAGCAATGATCTCAGACTTCATCATGGAAGTAATTCTAACTATTCTCTTGACCGGAAGCTGTTGTCATCATCTACCTCAACGTCTTCATCGCCACCTTTAGCAATGGCGTCTTTATCGTCTCTCCCATTGACTTCAAGTAGGAAACTCGTGGGCTACGACAGTCTGGAAAGTGTTCGCAAATCACCTACCTCGCATAACAATAACCACAGGTAAAACAAAACACCACAATAATTTGTTCATTGGTTCAAGGTCAATGTAAAGTTGCCAATATCAAAGTATATTGATAGCTAATGAGTAGGGCAGGGCATTTAATGACCCATAAATTGGTAAAAAATGCAAAATAAAAAATGCATTTATGACCTAAAAAATGCAAAAAAAAAAAGACCAATAAAATAAAAAAATGACGAATAAAAAGTTAAGAATTACCAATAAAAATACTATTTATTAGATTAAGTACTCACTTGATTACTGAATTACATAAAATTTAACTTAACATCAAAATATTAAAAGAAAAGTAGTTAAAAAATGCATGTTACAGTACCTTTTATTGCAGAAAATCCATTTCAATTACACAGTGCACTTTTACAGCAATTTTGAATTACAGTTAACAATCAGAATAAGGGTAGAAGCTAGCATAAGCTCTAAGGAATTGAATAAAATTCCTAGAAGTGGGCAAGTTCATTATGCACATACCTTGAAAAATAGGGGTTGTTGTTAGCAAAGCAACTACTTAATTCCAAGAAATTGTATTGACAAGGAAAAATACTGAATCATAATAAAAATCTTAAATCAAATACAAATAATGTCACAGCCTTCCGGAAAAATGTAAAAAAATGCTCAAAATGACCTAAAAATTGCCAAAAAATGACCTATCCCTAGAAAAGTTAAGAAAATGCAAAAAAAAAATGCCCTAATGAATTGCTTTTATTTAATCCGTTTTTTTAATGCCGTACATTTTCATATATGCAAGCAATGTTTCAACCTACATAACAAAAAGATGCAAAATCATTAATTGCCTTGCCCTAATAATGACCAACAAAAAATAAACTTTTTTTTTGTCTCAGAAAGAAAAATATGTGATTCTGATAGCATTTTTTCTCCTGAATTCAAATATGATATCGGTTTTTCTCCGTCACGCAAGTGTCCGAGAGACAGACATTTATAATTTCAAACACTTTAATATTTTCTACATTCGTAACTACACAATATTCGAACATTCGGACTCACCTAGAAAGTAAGAACTGACGATTTTCTGCTATATTTCGCCTGTGGAGCATCCCTCTTGATGGTCCAACAATAATCGGCCAGCATATTAGGATTCCATTTGCCTTGATATCTCTTTTCCATAGCTGAAATCTCCTGATGAAAGTGTTCCCCGTGCTCATCGCTCACTGCGCCAAGATTTTCCGGGAAGAAATCTAGGTTTAGTAAAAAATAATTATTTAAATCCATTAATTAAAATTGAAATAAAAAAACTGTGGGTGATGGAGAAATTCCGAATACATATTTGAAAACACGATAAAAAAACTGCATTAAGTACAACTATTGGTACTCATGAGACAAAAATCATGTTGACCTGTGTTATTGATAGATTATACCAAGGCTAAATTTATTTATCGGTGCCAATGTAATATTGAATCTTTATTTATTTTTTTAAATTTGTTATATATTTGAGGATGATAAATAATTTTCTTGAGGTAAGATAAGAAGTGACTCATTAATTCATTGAATTAGGGACCTCATAATGTTATTTCTCATATTTAACAATGAATAAATAATACGACATACCTAATTAATTGTTTTAGCTGTCAGTTCCAACAATTGCTCAGTTATATATTTCTTTGAGTTCTCTAATAATGATTAATTATATAGACAGGAGTACTTTTTATTAACTAACTAACTCACTGGCACTATCGAACCCGTAGGTTCATGACCGCACGAACATAAGCTCTCCATACATCCCTACCCTGAGCTAATATTTTCAAATCATTCCCTGTATAATCTACTTCCCTCAAATCATGGTTAATGATATTCTCCCACCTCATTATTGGTTTCCTTCTGGTTTTCCTAAAAGAAGCTTCTATCCACGCCTTTTATTCCCCTTTCGTGCCACATGTCCTGCCCATCGAAATCTATGAGACTTAACTGTTATTATATCTGGCTTCCTATAAAGACCATGTAGTTCATTGTTATGTAGTCTTCTCCATTCACCTGTCTGTTCATCTCTCTTTGGTACAAAAATTTTCCTAAGAACTTTATTCTCAAATACTTGTAATCTCCTTTCCTCCCTTAAAGTAAGAGTCCATGTTTCGCACCCATATAATATAACTGGTAGAATAACAGTTTTATAGATTTTCAGTTTAACGTTTTTTGAAAGGAGTTGGGACATCAAAAGTCTCTGTAATGCATAATAGCACGCATTTCCAGAATTGAGCCTATGTTTAATTTCTTTGTGCATCTCATTCCTGTTTGTGATTATTGTTCCTAGGTATTTGAATTCAGCCACTTCCTCAAAATTTACCTCATTTGTCATTAGCTGTCCATTTCCATTATATAATGTATTTCTACGTGTGACCATATATTTAGTTTTAGTGATATTTACTTCCAGTCCCAATTTCTTAGTGTTACTCAGTAGTGTGTGCATGTTGGCCTTTTATTATCTCTTCGCTATCGCCCAATCATGGTATCTTTATCTTTCGTGGTGGAGTGGCTTGCGTGCTTAAATGATGCCGAGAGCTATGTCGGCGCGGCGGTATCATTGCTGCCCATGCTGGACTGATCGAAGGTGATAAGTCAGACGAAAGAAGTACCTTAAGGTGCGTATAAACTCGTCTTTTGTTGGTCGAAATTATTAATTTCAACGGACCTCCTGCGATGCATAGGAAACCCACAAACCTTCAGTACACATTTTGCAGAGCAGCTGTAACCAACCATGTCTCTATCGCGTTTGTTGTAAAACACAGTCTCTGATAGGACTGATGGCGTTTACATTTTTATTTAATAATAAGGCTATATTTAAAGATTTGACGCTAAAAGTGTGTACTTCATGAGCTAGTGCAACAGATGACATCAAAAACTTTTTTATGGCGCTTAGTCGGTTGATGCATAACGTCGTCTAATTGTATTTACGAATTATAATAATAAAACATTGAAAAAATATTATATATTTCAACTTACCTTTTCCTGTACCTTGGCTGCTTTTTAGTTTATTTTTCTCACGCCGCGTAATCAAATTTCATATAGAGGAGGAGTGTAGAAAAATAAAATGAATGTATAATATGTGTTACAAATAAATTAAATTAAACAAAATAAAATAAATTGTCTGTAAGGAATTGATGTGTATTACTCATTCATTTGTTTACGTTCATACTGAAAGTGCATTGTTGTGCAGCAGCGATGTGAATTGACTTACTCTCGCGTATTTATTATCAGTGGTTTAAAAAAGTGAGTACATTTTATTATTTAAATTTAAATTAAACCCTGTCTGATCTTGGTTTCAGTAATTTCATTACATTTTTTTTATATTTAGATATTCGCACCTACTTCCATTATGCCTCGACATAGAACATTGACGGGTCGGAGTTAGAAACAAAGAAGAAGGGATATATATTCCCGTACACATAAAAATAGACCAAATATAAAATTTAAATAGTATAAATAGTATACAAATGTCAAATGACGCGTTATTTTTTTAAAATATGGCTTAGCCAAGTTATACCACATATTTCCTATTGTTCGTATGTTTAAAATCGAAAATGAATGCATAATGACGTATTTGTGACAAACTTAAAAATGTGATGAATTGTGGTCGAATTGAAACCGTTGGGCAACCGCTAGTATTACATAAAATTGTCTTAAAATGTAAGTTGACAAAATTTGTACGTATTAGATATCCAAGTTAACTGTGCTCGGGCGGAGAGGAAGAGTTTTAGCGCTAGTGTCGCGGAACTATTGAATCTGTGGAAGGGATGTAGGAGAAGACTGTACATCCGATCACGTAATGAAATGGTTCAATTTTAAGTGTGGGCGGAGAATCCCTAAACACGTGTGAAAGATCTTAACATGATTGTCATATTACTCATTTAAACACGGAACGCTCAAGCGGTCGGATCATTTAAAATCACAGTATTTGTCGTCTCTCCGTTACCAGCCTCGCAATAAATCACAAGTGGCAACATGTAATGAGAAGGACACCCCATTCTTACACGTAACCCCAATAGAAACAGGGCTGTCAAATTAGTCATCTTGCCAATGACCGCGTAGAAGGACGGACCATTAAAATCCATTGTATTTGTCAGCTCTGTACCTGCGAGACAAAGAACATTTACAGAGGGCAGGAAATGGCAACATAGTAAGGAATATTATTTGCTGATGATCAAGTAGTGATTTTCAGTTCAGAAGATGATCTACAAAGAGCTATTTTTAATTTAGAAAAAATAAGTGCCAATTACAATTTAAAAATTTCAAAGAATAAAACTAAAATTTTAGCATTTAAAGGACGTGATACCTTAAGAGCAAAAATAATAATTGATAATAACATTTTAGAGCAGGTGAACAGTTTTAAATATCTAGATTTCAATTTATCATATGTTGAAATTGAAGATATTAATGACAAAATAAATAAATTTAATCTAATGTGTGCAGGCACTATTAAAAGAACCCTTAAAACACAAGAAAAGAAACAAAAATTAAATTTTATAAAGTAATGGCTGTTCCTGTATTGATGTATGGATCAGAATGTTGGACGATCACTAAAAGACAAGAACAAAGATTGGAAGCAGCTGAGATGAGATTTTTAAGAAATATAGCAGGATATACTCTGCTGGATAAGAAAAGAAATGAAGATATAAGAAAGGAACTAAATATTTTCAAATTTACAGACCGAATAATTAAATATAGGAACGACTGGAAAGAACATATTGATAGAATGCCAGAAGAAAGATTTCCAAAATTATTGGTAAATTATAAACCGCATGGAAGGAGAAATGTTGGTCGCCCACACAGAAGATGGTCTTAACAATTTTAACAATTCTAGCTTTCATGAAACTGGAACGATCCAATAGGCTTAATCCCTGGATGATGATGATGAGTAAAGAAGAGAAAGAGAAAGACAGCATGTTAGTTAACATATTTTCTCCTAAGCACAGACTCCTTGGTGGAATAATACAGTGCTAGGAATCAGGTAAAATTTCTGAATGATTTGCTGTCAAACATTTTTGTAGGCTCAGATGATTGACAGGTCACGGTCATATCGCTGTACTCAATCCTGCTGACAAGGACTAAACACAATATTAAAAGGTTAATGGTCTTGTAGGAAAAAAAATGTTATGGAAAATACCAAATTGCAAACATTCTTTAAGGATGATTTTGTAGGAAAACCTTGACCCCTTTTTTCCCCTGTAATTTGTAACGCTGTTAAAATCGAATCAAATGTTAAAAGAAGCTTGTCTCCTCGTTTCCCCCCACCATTTCCAGGATGATTTGGTGGTGCTGTCTTGTGAGTGAAATGGTGAATAGTTTCTACTATTCCTAACTATTATCCAAAAAGGTGTGGACTCTGTGTTGAATTACATCGTGATGTTGAAGACAACTCTTTTAAAATTGAATATACGTAAGAGTTTGAAACAATATGTTCCTGTGCTGTGACTTCCTGTGTGGAGCGAAGAGTGACAGCACAGCTCACTGGTAATGTTCACAAAACTATGTGTAAACTACTCTTTTTTTTTTTTTTTTTTTTTTTTTTTTTTGCAAGTGCCCCAGGTTGTCTTTCGACATTCCTGGTCTTCTCTCCTGGCATGGTGTACTTGTAACCCACTTCTGAGGTTGGGGCACCTGGAAGGCGTCGTTACGTTACCCCGATGATATGATGGGTGATGATAATGATAGTGGTGCGCCAGGAGAGTTCCTAGTAAAAGTAAAGTAAAGAGGCCTCAGGAGGTCCTTTGTGTAGTAGGAGGTTAAGGCTCCCACTTTTCAGGACAATCGGCACTTGATGTCAGCCAGAACAAACTTCCGGTACTCATTTCAGTTAGAGGCTGAGTCGACCCCAGGGCCATAGTGCCGCCAGAAGGTTTGGGTCAGTTTAAAAATCCTGACCCCATCGGGGCTCGAACCCTCAACCTTCCGGCTTGTAGCGCAGTGCCTTAACCACTATGCTACGGCGTGCCCCCCTAAGCTTAATTTAAGATGAATATGAATGATGATGATGATTGTGACAGCCATATGATTTCGGGGACCGTTTGGGCCTTAAAGTTTTCGTGACATTTGTCTTACAGGTGAGGAAAAACCCCGATAAAAACCTCACCCAGAAAAACTGTCCCGACCGGGGATCGCACCCGTGCCCGCTGCGTGACAAGACAGCACCCTACCTCGAGACCACAGCGGTGGACATTTTTTGTGATTGTTAAATCGGGGAATACAGATGAAAATGACATTTAGTGCTTCGTTGTTATTTGTAAAAAAACCGGTCGTGGATGGGCCCTAATTATGGAATATACTTTTACCACAGACGATAAAATGTGTTGTATGTATCTTGTGTCACATTGTGTAACAAATAATTATTGAATTGAAAAACTACTGTAATATTAGTATAAGACTGTAATACTGTATTTTGAGAGTTGTATATACATTTATGTAAATACCTAAAACTATAAGTAACTATAAAAAATATGATTTTACGTGGTAACCGTCCGATATTTTGAATTTTTCATAGAATAACAGATATGAAGAGGTAACTTATTTTCGGTATCAAATCACATTTAAAAAGCAAGGAACCTAAAAGCTAACCAAACCTAAATCAATTACTGTAACACAAATCAATTAATCTAACGTAGGTGAAATCCAGGGAACGTGGAAATGGTTGGCAACATCTGGAGTATTTTGGGTTGTTGATGTTGGTGACGCTGGAACAACATAGGAAGAGGAGGGAAATAGCAGTAAGCAATGTAGCACGACCATGTTTTACGTAAATATATAATTATAAAAAAAATATCGTCGCAACATTGGAAGATGTTTAAAAGTGTTGCAAAATGTTTTAAACGTGTTTAAAAGTGTTTAGTGCATCAGTGGAATAACATATTAAATTGAAAAATTGTTGCGACCTGAAGTGTACAACAGCCAAATTATTTTTAAAAATACTGCTATAGTCCCTCTGGTTTAACTTTACGAGAAATTTGCAGATTGAGACACCTCTGTAACTCGCACCAGTGTTGACGGACTTTTCTTCACCAGATGTTAATAGGGATAAGGGGGAAGAGGAAAACTGACAACAGGGTGAGTTCTTTTGTATCTGGACTAAAGTGGTCAACGATCTACCCTGTAGTCTCGAGGTAGCCTTGTCACGCAGCGGGCCCGGGTTCGATCCCCGGTCGGGGCAGTTTTTCTGGGTGAGGTTTTTATCGGGGTTTTTCCTCACCTGTAAGACAAATGTTCAGGAAAACTTTAAGGCCCAAACGGTCGCCGAAATCATATGGCCATCATCATCATCCTTATCATCATCCTTCACCGGTGTGGAAAGCAACGGGAAGCTACCACACCTACAGTTCCCTAGTAAAGCTGCAAGCATAGCATAAAAATGCTATGATTGCAGTGAAGGACCTGCCTTCGGCCAGAATTACTATGGATGGTTGGATCTACCCATGTATCTCCATCTCTCTCTCTCTCTCTCTCTCTCTCCTCTCTCTCTCTCTCTCTCTCTCTCTCTGCGAAGTTAAGCCAGCTATACAGGATTGATGATCGGGGCAAGTGGTACTATACTAGGATTCTTAGCCAAATTTTGGAATTCCTTAGATTTGGACAGGGTGTATCTTTTTAAAATTGCCATCGCTGCCGTTAGAGGATCAATTTCAATTTTAAGAAACCATCTTTACAAAATTACTTTATAGTACGTATACTTCAATTAGGCTACAATTTGAATTTTTTAAAATGTATTTACAAAATGTATTTCATAAATTCCAAAAATTAATTGTCTGTATCACTTTGTCCTTGAGGCAATCCTCTAATGAGGAAAGTTGTATATAATAAAAATAGTCCACAGACGAAGAGAATGAAAGCTCGGGACGAAGGGGGCATGGGGAATTGCAAGCGATACAATGGCATACTACCTGAGAATAAAGGAACACTCATGACGTATGAAATACCTACTGCTTTCATTCACTTCGTCTGTGGACAATATATATTACGCTCTGTTATAACACGTAATTTTTTTTATAATTCCGCATACTTTGTTAGTTATGATTAATTAAAATGTGGGAGGTTTGAATGGGACACTCTGTATATTTAATATACCCTTTTACACGAATATGTTTCTGTATTGTTTGTTAATTCAGGTACCTAGGAATAATAACCTCAAATAGGAATGAGATGCACAAAGAAATTAAACATAGGCTCAATTCTGGAAATACGTGCTATTATGTATTACAGGGACTCTTGTCGTCCCAACTCCTTTCAAAAAACCGTTAAACTGAATATATATAAAACTGGTATTCTACCAGTTATATTATATGGATGTGAAACATGGACTCTTACTTTAAGGGATGAGAAAATATACGTGTATTTGAGAATAAAGTTCTTAGGAAAATTTTTGGACGAAAGTAAGATGAACAGTCAGGTGAATGGAGAAGACTACATAACAATGAACTACATGGTCTTTATAGGAAGTCAGGTATAATAAGAACAGTTAAGTCTCGTAGACTGCGATGGGCAGGGCATGTGGCACGAATGGGGAATGAAAGACGTGCATGGAAGCTTATTGTAGGAAAACCAGAGGGAAAACGCCCAGTTGGTAGACCAAGAATGAGGTGGGAGAATAACATTAATCATGATTTGAGGGAACTAGATTATACAGGGAATGATTGGAAAATATTAGCTCAGGATAGGTATGTATGGATAGCTTATGTCCGCGCGGCCATGAACCTACCGGTTCGATAGCGTCAATGAGTTAGTTAGTTTAGTGATTTTTTTGCTATAAAATGAATGAATCGCCTTTGTTAAATTAAAAAATTTAAATAAATATTGTTGTATTGTTGCTTAGATCAGTTGGAACACAATTCATAATTTGTTAACATGTCTGAAGAAGGTACAGTGTACCGAAACAGCTGTCACTGAATTATATCTTAATAAATATGAAAATCAAATAAAACTACGTTTTATTTTTATTTAATTTATAAAAATCCAGTTTAGACTTAGTTTTTATTTGACAGTTCCAAGTCCTCGTCGTTCCGAATGCTGTCCGGAGGAGAAGGAGGGAGTCTTCTAGATTTGACGCCGTCGCCCTCCGACTCAGGGGTGGCAGAACTGGAAGCAGCGCTGAGGGACCGCGACTCTGAGCTTGCATATCTCCGCCAGACGATGGAACACAACGAACAGGTGATCTTCAGGGTGTACCAGGAGAAGGAACGAGTCTGGGAGCGAGAACTACGTCGTATGAAGTCTGTGCACGAGAACAGACTGCGAGCCGGAGCACAGAAAGCTCTCAAACTTGAACAAATGCTTATGATGCAGACCTATCAGGTGAGTCCATAACAATTTCTGGCCTAAAAATAAAAATATGACAGCATAAAAAAATAATATTCAATCTTCATTAACCCATTCGCATCAGGTTTAAATACTCAATATATTTCCCCAGAAACCGGATTTAAGTTACTGTAAATTATATTGTCTATTTTTAGACATTCAAAACAAACAAAAGATAACGGTACTTGAGTCCAAAATAAGGGTGAAGGCAAAAACACATTTCTCTACTATTCATAAATGTTTCAAAACAAACAAAAGATAACGGTACTTGAGATTACAATAAGGATGAAGGCAAAAACACATTCCTCTACTATACATAAATGTTTCAAAACAAACAAAATATAACGGTACTTGAGATCACAATAAGGGTGAAGGCAAAAACACATTCCTTTACTATTCATAAATGTTTCAAAACAAACAAAAGTTAATGGTACTTGAGATCACAATAAGGGTGAAGGCAAAAACACATTCCTCTACTATTCATAAATGTTTCAAAACAAACAAAAGATAACGGCACTTGAGATCACAATAAGGGTGAAGATAAAAACACATTCCTCTACTAATTCATAAATGTTTCAAAACAAACAAAAGATAACGGTACTTGAGATCACAATAAGGATGAAGGCAAAAACACATTCCTCTACTATACATAAATGTTTCAAAACAAACAAAATATAACGGTACTTGAGATCACAATAAGGGTGAAGGCAAAAACACATTCCTCTACTATTCATAAATGTTTCAAAACAAACAAAAGATAACGGTACTTGAGATCACAATAAGTGTGAAGGCAAAAACACATTCCTCTACTATTCATAAATGTTTCAAAACAAACAAAATATAACGGTACTTGAGATTACAACAAGGGTGAAGGCAAAAAACACATTCCTTTACTATTCATAAATGTTTCAAAACAAATAAAACATAACGGTACTTGATCACAATACGGGTGAAGGTAAAAACACATTCCTCTACTATTCATAAATGTTTCAAAACAAACGAAAGATAACGGTACTTGAGATCACAATAAGGGCGAAGGCAAAAACACATTCCTCCACTATTCATAAATGTTTCAAAACAAACAAAAGATAACGGTACTTGATCACAATACGGTTGAAGGGTAAAACACATTCCTCTACTATTCATAAATGTTTCAAAACAAACAAAAGATAACGGTAATTGAGATCACAATAAGGGTGAAGACAAATCACATTCCTCTACTATTTGTAAATGTTGACAGAAGATTACCCTGCCAAGGGATGTACAAAATATTGCAAATATATGACAGCAGAATTAAGCGAGTGTACATCATGATCTGTGTTGAAGGCCATTTACGCCAGCGAGTCTACCTTGTCTTTTGAGGTGAATGGTTTAAAAGAATGTAGATGCTGGCACTAGTAACAATTGTCTGTTTAAAGGACTTTTTAATTCAGATAATTCATTTAGTTACAGACAAAATAGTGAAATTGTCCTGATATCAAATATTTAATCTTTCAACTTTTTGCTGCTATTCAGAGTTTGGGTAATATTTACATTTTCAGTTGCAACAAGACAAAAAAAGACTGCGAGAAGAGGCAGATAGAGCTTCACGGGAGATTGGAGAATTGCGCCAGGAAGTGGACCTGCTAAGGGGTCGTCTAGAGGAAACTGAGTGGGGACTTTGCCAAAAAACTGGTGAACTCTCTCTGCTGAAGGCCCAACTTAAAGATTCTCAGGTGACTGTTTTTATAACATTTCAGGTAAACAAAGGATAGTGTGCACTAACACATTAAATAAAGATGAACAAAGATAATTATATTATTTTTGGTCTGGACATCTTACCTCAATATTAATGTTGATTTGTTCTTGGACATGTTTCAAAACAATTCTGTTTTATCATCAGCTTGTCCAGACTGGTTTGATTTATGTTGCACCACTTGGATGTCGATGTCAGCTCCATCCTGTGGTTGGCCAAAGAACCTCCAAACAAGGTCACCCTCCATCGGAATATCAAAATTCATAACTCTGTTGTTTCTGTTCTTCTGAATATAAATTTTTTTCCCAAATAGTCAGCTCTTTTGTATTTTCTAACTGTTTTAATAATTTAGTGTCTGAATTTATATTATGTTTTTCAGACCAAACATGAGCAGCAACTGCAGATTTTTCAATTTCTCCATTTTTAATATTTCTTTGTGCGGGTTATAAAACCACGCTGACTGCGACCATTATTGGTGCCGGATCGTGTTTTGTTGCTGTTGCTTCTATTAGAGTAGATCTGATTACCTTCAAGGTTATTAATCACAAAATTACTTGCCTCGGGCCCATGGAAGGCAAGGATTGATTCATCTTTCTTTCCTAGGAGTTTTAACATTACCTAATGATAGTTCTCAGACCCACAGAGTGACTGAAAATGATTGTCTTCACTATGATTATCAATCAGGAAAACTAGACAGCAAAATAAGGGAGCTGGAAATGTTCTCCTAAGTGAGTGAGTTTCCGTATAGGATTATACCAAACAGCTACGTGCACATAAATCAGATAGCACATGAATTATATAAAAGATTATATTTAATGCAAACAAGTTGTCTGAAGTAAAAACAAAATCAAGATAAACATTTGATCATTCAAAAAAAATATAAAGTGAATAAATAGATGATAATACTTCTACAGGACAAAAAACCACATCGTACCACATACCACACTCATGCTAGAGTCCAAGCCAGGGGCGGCTTCTTCCCTGGTCTACAGGACCAACTAAAACTGCGCCGCTTCTCGGCTTCAGACGACCTTGTCCATATTAGAGTTCCAATCCCATCTCGGACTGGATTGTTGATTCAAAGATTGAATGATGAATCAATGATCTGCTTGAATGATAACGTTCTGCCTGTGCACCACGTATATGAAGGTTCCGAGGTAGAGGGGAGATGCGCCGTAGGCACAGCGCAGCAGGAGAGGTAAAGAGGGAGAGTGGGGGTAGATGCAAAGAGAAAGGAATATTGGCATAGTTCATGAATATCCCCATCTAGGGAGGAGAACGACGCTGCAGTAATGAGCCGAAAAACGCACTTTCGGTTCATCTTATGTGTTCTTTGGTTCTAATTGTTAGGTTTCTTTTTGTTTTTCATATATATATATATATCTTTTCACAACCCATGCATTCAATTTGATATATTCCTGACTTTTTATTTTTATCAGTTTTTTCATTTTTGTTGGTTTTTATTAGTTTATTTAAACTGTAGCTATTTTTTGGTGCTAATTTAGTTTTCATGAAACAACACATTTAATGCTATTAACTCCATGAAATTAATTTAAATCACTTTTTTTTAAGAAAATGGTGTACTGATCCCTATTAGGTTCGTCTTCCGGGCATATAGGCCGTGGTCCAGTCGTTCTTCTACTCGACGTTTCGTCTACTGCTGCGGTAGACATCTTCAGGAGATACTGCGTGCTCTCTGTGAACTCCTCAACAGTCGGCTGCAGACGTCTGCAGCCGACTGTTGAGGAGTTCACAGAGAGCACGCAGTATCTCCTGAAGATGTCTACCGCAGCAGTAGACGAAACGTCGAGTAGAAGAACGACTGGACCACGGCCTATATGCCCGGAAGACGAACCTAATAGGGATCAAGATGCCGGCCGTGAAAGCCTACAGTTATACAAATGGTGTACTGTTGTGCATAAAATAATAAATAATAGTTTTAAAAAACTAAAACAACACGCTTTATTAGAAAACCAAACTAAAAAATGAAAAATAATTTTAATTTCCAACACACTTGGGATAAAATTAAAGTGGTCAGCAAAAAAATCATCTCCAATACATATAGAATAAAACTAGAGTTATCAACAAAAAGAAGATAATTTTACCATCAAAAGCGTGGGGTGCTCTATATCAATTAATGTATTTGATAATAAACAGATATTGCTAAAAGTAAAGTCTCTAAGAAGAAAATGTAAAAATCATAAAAACACCCCACGCTTTTGATGGTAAAATTATCTTCTTTTTGTTGATAACTCTAGTTTTATTCTATATGTATTGGAGATGATTTTTTTGCTGACCACTTTAATTTTATCCCAAGTGTGTTGGAAATTAAAATTATTTTTCATTTTTTAGTTTGGTTTTCTAATAAGGCGTGTTGTTTTAGTTTTTTGAAACTATTATTTATTTATATTATTTTTGGTCTGGACATCTTACCTCAATATTAATGTTGATTTGTTCTTGGACATGTTTCAAAACAATTCTGTTTTATCGTCAGCTTTCCCAGACTCTGGGTAAGATGTCCAGACCAAAAATAATATAATTAAAATAACCTCAAAATATAACTTCCTAAAATTAAGTATTATTTATTTTTTAGTTTTAATATTTTACAGAATAAGATAAAAATGTAAATATCTTTAAATTTGATACTATTGTAGTATGAGCTAAAAGTTGTTGTTTTCAAATGCTGGGCCTTGGCAACGAAGCCATTAGCATTTTTGCTCTCCAATATTTCTCTATGGTGGATCCAACAGGTAATACTTCGCAGGTTTGTAGATGTTCTTTGTTCATTTCTTCATCTTTGTTGCATAGAGGACAATTTGGATTCGTGTAGATTCCTATTTTATATAAATGTTTGGCCAAATAGTCATGTTCTGTAAGCAGTCTAAATTTTGCTACTGTAGTTTTACGTGGAATTTCTGCAATAATATCTGGCTTCTTTACTGAAATATTCCAATTTTTGTCTTTGGCTTTATTACATAGGTCTTGGTTTTGTTTGATTTTATATTTGTTTTATATACATGGTACATTATAATTCCCAATTTTCTCTCTTTTAACAACCCCTACCCCACATTCCTTCCAAGTCCAATGAGCTTTGTCACATACAGAGTGATTCAGAAATATGGCTATACATTTGATCGCATTTTATGATGAAAATATTATTACTAAAGGAAATATGATGTTATCATTGGAAAGGGAATCCTTCAAATTACAACAATAGAACAAAACAAAACAAATCACTGCTCACGTGCAGCTTGGAGGGTTCATTTTTCTCTTTGTTGTTTCTGCATCCGTGCTAATGCGAGACCTTGCAGGAGGTTTGATTTTCTGCATCCTTCCCATTTCAAGCAGTCGTTTTCTCCACTTCCCCACAGTCAACGGCTGCAATGCTACGTTAAACTCAAGTCTTGCCCATCTTGCGGCCTCACGATCATTTGCATACGTTATTGCCCATGCAGCAATTGTAATTTGCTGTTGCATATTCAACGCCATTTTGACTAATGATGTAAGTTCTACACTGTTTTGTTTTATTCCATTGTTGTAATTTGAATAATTGCCTTTGAAACGGTAATTTCATATTTCCTGTAATGGTAATATTTTCATCACACAACGCGATCAAACGTATAGCCATATTTATGATTCACCCCGTATAATACATTTCTTCTTCTTCTTCTTCCTTGCAAGTATTAGGCCAAGGCCTGTTACGATCCTATAGAAAATTTTCCCTCCAGCGTTTCATAGGACGGCCCAGTGATCTTCGTCCTCTTGGTATATAATTATAAACAGCTTTGGGGATCCGATTTGAACTCATTCTTTCAAGATGGTGTTTCCAATTTAGTTGGTACTGTTTAATATATTCCAAAATTGGCGTAGTCTTCATTTGTTTTAAGATATCGGTGTTCCTTTTCCGATCCCATCTGGTGTAACCTGCTGTTCTGCGCATGAATCTCATTTCACAAGCCATTATTCTGCTTTCATGTTGTCTTTTTAGTGTCCATGCTTCACTACCATAGGTCAACACTGGACTATTATTATGCTTTCAAATCTTATACATTACATTTCATGAATGATATATATATATGTTTCAGGGAGAGCAGACTACAAAAGGCCATGAATTACTACAGTTACGTGGGCAGACGAGGGATCTGAAGGCTGACCTAGAGCGCCAGGAGTCAGAAACAAATGTTCTGAGACGACAGATGGCAGAGCGAGATGAAGAATTGAACAGGCTGCAGCGATTAGCAGCAGAACTTGAAGAAATCAGTAAATGTCATCAAGAAGAGGCGAATAAGGAAGTTGTTAGGTTGAAAACTGAAGTCAACAGGTTAAAAGAAGAACTCAATGCAGTGAACGCAGCCAACAAACTGAAACTTGAAGCCAGTAATCTTGAAGTAGAGAAATTAAGAATGGAACTCAATCAGATGGGGAAGGAATTAAAAATTGCTCAGGAAGTAAAATCTAATCATGGAATTTGTCCAAATTCACAAGATGCCGAGAAATTGAAAGATTTACATCAGATAAAATCGGAAGAAGGCGATGCTTGTTGTTTGAAAGAAGAGATGGAGAGATTGAGAGATGAATTATCGGAGGAGAGGAGAGAATTTGAGCAGGAGAGAGTGACGTGGGCTCAGGAGAAGGAGAAAGTGCTGAGGTACCAGCGACAACTACAACTGAATTACGTGCAGATGTTCCGACGCACCAGAACACTGGAAGCCGAAGTAGAAAGTTTGACCTTGGAACTTGAATTGGAGACTAAAACTGGTCGTGGAGCTATCTCGCAAAAACAACTGCCTGCCATTGAAATGGGGCAAACAATTGAACTATGATATATGCCTTTATTTATAAATCAATGTATTTGTTCTAGGAATTATTAAAAAGCCAAGAATGTATACCAGTTGTGCGATAGAAAAACTATTGCTGTGAATATCTGTCGTTCTCAGAACTTGGTCAGGCAACTGATTGTTTTTATAAACCAACTCACAGAGAGACATCACTTGAAATTATTATTTAGGCTTTTTTTTAAATCGTTAGGAAGTTACATTATGAGGTTTAATTTAATATTTTAGTTTGTATTCTTCAAATGAATGGAGGAAAACTCAACGAGGATATATACCCATCAATAGGAACCTCAAACTCGATGCTATTTTTTTGCAGACGATTTAGCTCTTCTGGCACTTTCCGAAAATGATTTGCAACGATCAATTTATAATTTAGAAAAAATAGGTGCCAAATTTAATATGGAAATATCAATTAACAAAACTAAAATTATGGCATTTCATGGGAAGGACCCCATACAAAGTAAAATCTGTCTCCAGAAAAAAATTTTAGAGAGATCTAATCAATTTAAATATCTTGGATATTATCTCTCTATCTGGGATGAAAAGGATATCCCTGAAAAAGTTACTAGTTATAATAAAAGTTTAGGAATTATTAATCAAGTTATGAAACCATCCCTTGTACAAAAAAAACACCAGATTACGTTTTATATAAACACTTTGGCTAGACCAGTGTTGACCTATGGTAGTGAAGCATGGACACTAAGAAAACAACATGAAAGCAGAATAACGGCTTGTGAAATGAGATTCATGCGCAGAACAGCGGGTTACACCAGATGGGATCGGAAAAGGAACACCGATATCTTAAAAGAATTGAAGACTATGCCAATTTTGGAATATATTAAACTGTACCAACTAAATTGGAAACACCATCTTGAAAGAATGAGTTCAAATCGGATCCCCAAAGCTGTTTATAATTAGATACCAAGAGGACGAAGATCACTGGGCCGTCCTATGAAACGCTGGAGGGAAAATTTTCTATAGGATCGTAACAGGCCTTGGCCTAATACTTGGAAGGAAGAAGAAGAAGAAGTATTCTTTAACATTCTTACCTCATATGTTTATTCTCTTGGACAATCGTTTCGAAACTATTGCTCCATCTTCAGCTTGTTCACAAACTGGTTTTTTCTTTTCTTCAAGTTGTCGGCCCTGGATCTGTGTTGCAAAGATCTTGGTGATGAGGCTCCTTTCTCCAAGAATTTGAAAGTTCATAATTTTCTCCTTGTTCGTCTGTATATAGATTTTTTCCCATATTGTGAGTTGATTGGTATTTTCTAACTAATATTTAATTTTAGGAAGTTATATTTTGAGGTTATTTTAATTATATTATTTTTGGTCTGGACATCTTACCTCAATATTAATGTTGATTTGTTCTTGGACATGTTTCAAAACAATTCTCTGTTTTATCTTCAGCTTTCCCAGACTGGTTTTATTTATGTTGCATTATGTTGCACCACCTGGATGTCGATGTCAGCTCCATCCTGTGGTTGGCCAAAGAACCTCCAAACAAGGTCACCCTCCATCGGAATATCAAAATTCATAACTCTGTTTCTGTTCTTCTGAATATAAATTTTTTCCCAAATAGTCAGCTCGTTTGTATTTTCTAACTGTTTTAATAATTTAGTGTCTGAATTTATATTATGTTTTTCAGACCAAACATGAGCAGCAACTGCAGATTTTTCAATTTCTCCATTTTTAATATTTCTTATGTGTTCTTTGGTTCTAATTTTTAGGTTTCTTTTTGTTTTCCCTATATATATCTTTTCACAACCCATGCATTCAATTTGATATATTCCTGACTTTTTATTTTTATCAGTTTTTTCATTTTTGTTGGTTTTTATTAGTTTATTTAAACTGTAGTTATTTTTTGGTGCTAATTTAATATTAAACTTCTCAAATATATTTTGAAATTTATTATGTACCCAGGGGTGATATGTGAATTTCCTATATTTTTTCATAGGTGGTTCTTCTTTTTCAAGATTACTTCTGTTTATCATTTTTTGTTTTTTATACTTTTCTTGAAAAAGAAGAACCACCTATGAAAAAATATAGGAAATTCACATATCACCCCTGGGTACATAATAAATTTCAAAATATATTTGAGAAGTTTAATATTAAATTAGCACCAAAAAATAACTACAGTTTAAATAAACTAATAAAAACCAACAAAAATGAAAAAACTGATAAAAATAAAAAGTCAGGAATATATCAAATTGAATGCATGGGTTGTGAAAAGATATATATAGGGAAAACAAAAAGAAACCTAAAAATTAGAACCAAAGAACACATAAGAAATATTAAAAATGGAGAAATTGAAAAATCTGCAGTTGCTGCTCATGTTTGGTCTGAAAAACATAATATAAATTCAGACACTAAATTATTAAAACAGTTAGAAAATACAAACGAGCTGACTATTTGGGAAAAAATTTATATTCAGAAGAACAGAAACAGAGTTATGAATTTTGATATTCCGATGGAGGGTGACCTTGTTTGGAGGTTCTTTGGCCAACCACAGGATGGAGCTGACATCGACATCCAGGTGGTGCAACATAATGCAACATAAATAAAACCAGTCTGGGAAAGCTGAAGATAAAACAGAGAATTGTTTTGAAACATGTCCAAGAACAAATCAACATTAATATTGAGGTAAAGATGTCCAGACCAAAAATAATATAATTTTCTAACTGTTTTAATAATTTTGTATTTATATCTATTTTGTGTTTCTCTGCCCAAACATGAGCTGCTACTGCAGATTTTTCCACTTCTCCCTTTTTTACATTTCTTATGTGTTCTTTAGTTCTAATGTTTAAATTTCTCTTTGTCTTCCCTATGTATACTTTATCACAATCTGCACATTTTATTTTGATACATTCCTGATTTTTTATTATCTTCAATTTTTTCATTTTTGTTGGTTTTCATAAGTTTTTTTAAACTATAATCATTCTTTGGTGCTAATTTGATGTTGAATTTCCCAAATTATTTTTGGAATTTATTGTGTGCCCACGTGTGATATGTAAATTTCTTGTATCTCCTTTCCTTTGGTTTTTCTATCTGAAGAGTGTTTTCATTTATGGTGAAATTAAATATTTCTTATCGCAATTTCGAGACCACAATGGTCTCATCGTCAGCACTTTCTTGGCGACGGTTGTTATGTCAATCGGAAGAAACTCTTCTTCTTCCTCTGTTGGTGGACCGATGAACCTCTGGATCAGGTCAAAATTTACTTTCATTTCTCAATTACAGGGCCGACAACTTGAAGAAAAGAAAAAAACCAGTTTATGAACAAGCTGAAGATGGAGCAATAGCTTTGAAACGATCGTCCAAAAAAAATAAACATATGAGGTAAGAATGTTAAAGAATACAAACTGAAATATTATTTTTTAGGCTTTTCGTTCAAGCTTAACACATGTAACATGACATATGTCATCTCATCTACAGCGTTCTTCATTTATGACCTAACGGGCACATGGCATTTTGCCGTGCTAGGTTCCCCCACTACTGGCTGCCTTTGAGCGTGCACATCTGCTAGCAGCGGCACTCGGCAGTACTGTATATATAAAATCACCATAATATATTATTAACCCTTAAGATGTCGTGAGCTGATTAGATCAGCTCTGATGCTTCTGTCCATTACCTGCCAGACAATATACTTAAACAACTTGCAAAGCCGATCACATCGGTGGATGCAATTTAAATCTCTGACACAAGAGATTTTACCAGTGGCATGCAGAGGGTTAAAATTCTTTAAATATTTTGACGTGTTGAAGAAATATATTATTGTAAGAACATAAAATTTTCATAACAAGCATTTTTAATATATGTCTTATGAATCATTGAAGAACATTATTTTTCATAACTAACGCCACAAGTAATTTCCAAATTATCGATAAATTCACGACTCACGAAGTGAGAATTTGGAAATCAAGAGTGGCATTTGTTAGGACTATTTAACGAATAAAATTAAGCTGTTTACTCACAAATCATTATTTAAATATAGTTATTTTAAAATATTTATATATTTAATGTAAACGGCGATGTTTGAAAACAAATGAGAAATGATTGGTACGCTTCATTTCCTTCCTTTGTTCATGACTGCAACCAGATCATAATATTATTTATTGCCAAAGGATCGCAATATTGTAAGAATGCACCCTAGTGGAGAAATTTTATAACCAACGTTATAGGTATTAATTAATTTGATGTCCTATGAAGTAAATATCTGAATTATATTTTTTTCTGCAACGTCATTCCTTGGAAAATAATTTGTTTAAGAAAATGCAAACAGTGGTTTCTTTTTTTTTCTGGTATAATCAATTGTTACAAATGTTTTCATATTATCTATCGCATGCGCTTTCTGCTGACATTCATGCACTATATATACAATCTGGTAGCCGTATTTCGTAGAGGGTCAATCACTGCAAAATGATGCTATGACCTATTCAGAATGTTGAAAAGGAGGTGCTTTCTTTATTATGATAAACTTTAGTTGGTAAATTTTAGGCGAAACACAACTGTGATTGGTTGTAAATAAAAAATCATTGAAATGTAATTGGTCATTGACTCCCATTTGGGGCATGAGTTAAATAGTCATTAAAAAGTATCTCAGATGTTTTTATTTGAAAAAATAATTATTATGAAACTAATCTTCTAACATGAAAAGTGTTCACTTTATTTTTGTCTGCTGAATAAAAGAATTATTACAAGACCAGATGTTTTCGAAGAAAGCATCTTCAAATTTTGTCAAGTACATGATTGCATAATCTATTCATATAAATTATCATTTCGAGAGATTCAAGATTTGTACTTTTATGAGAAAATAGTTGGAGTATATTTTCATCATCATCATCCATGCAAGTATTAGGCCGTGTGGCCTGTTACGGTCTCAAAGAGGAATTTTCCATCCAGACCTTTTTTGGACGTCCCAGCGATCTTTTGCCTTGGGGGCAGTAGCGAAGTATGGCTTTTGGAATTCTATGAGATGGCATTCGTTGAAGATGGGCTTTCCAGTTGTTCTGGTAGTTTTGTATATGGTGAAGAATGGGTTCTACATCCAATTCTTCCATAATTTCCTCATTTCTATTATGGTCCCACTTTGTGTAACCTGCTGTACGGCGCATAAATCACATCTCATTTGCTGTTATTCGGCTTTCATCTCTTCTCCGTATTGTCCATGCTTCACTACCATATCTTAATACTGTATCTTAATAGTATATTTTGATACTGTATTTAATAACACGGGTCAACATGATTTTTGTCTCATGAGTACCAATAGTTGTACTTAATGCAGTCTTTTATCGTGTTTTCAAATATGTATTCGGAATTTCTCCATCACCCACAGTTTTTCTTTTTATTTCAATTTCAATTAATGGATTTAAATAATTATCTTTTTAATAAACGTTTTTTCGTCCATTTATCCATTGTAAAATAAAACCAAATGAGCTAACTCAGGAAATTTCAGCTATGGAAACGAGATATCAAGGCAAATGGAATTCTAATATGCTGACCGATTATTGTTGGACCATCAAGAGGGATGCTACACAGGCGAAATATAGCAGAAAATCGTCATTTCTTACTTTCTAGGTGAGTCCGAATGTTCCAATATTGTGTAGTTACGAATGTAGAAAATATTAAAGTATTTGAAATTATAAATTCCTGTCTCACGAAAACCTTGCATAATGGAGAAAAACCGATATCATATTTGAATTCAGAAGAAAAAATAATATCAGAGTCATGTATTTTTCTTTCTGAGACAAAAAAAGTTTCTTTTTTGTTGCGCAGTGTAATTTATTTTACGAGAGGTTGACAAGACTTTAATCGAGGATTAGTTAGAAAGTGGTGTCTAGAATCTTCTATAAGGTCAGATTTTTAAACATGCTTTACGCACGGAGTTTATGTAGGAACAAAGCCGGCTGTGCCACACCCACCACGCACAGGAAAACGCCGTGTGCCCGTTAGTTTATAAATGAAGAACTCTGTATATACTTGATTGGGTTCTGTGTCAGCTTTGATGCTATAAACTAATCACATCTGCTTTTGGACACAGAGTTTGCTGGTACAATTCTAAGTACCATTTTTTGGGTGAACTTTTATAAGATTCATGATGTGTTCCGTTGAGGTATTATTCAAAATTAAAATATAAAATTAAGGAATATTCACCTGAAAGGTCCGTCTCCTCAACTTAATTAATTATTTAACTGTAGCGCTTTCGGGACTTGTCCCATCATCGGCAGGATTCAAAACTGGTGTTTCACTGAAAATCTGGTAGAGGGGGTTACATGTATTGGGTTCGTTTTCGTTTATCAGATGGTCGTTGTTGTGAGCTGCTTTCATGATTTCCATCTCTTCGAGTACGTTTATCTTCGCTGGATTATTTTCTCTGTGCATTACTGTTAGGGTGTCTTCAATATTTAAGGTGCGATGTCCTTCATGGAAGGAAAAATAAAGCTATGCAAAACACGTTATCCATGAAGGACACCGCATGTTAAATATCGAAAACACCCTAACAGTAATGCACAGAGAAAATAATCCAGCGAAGATAAACGTACTCGAAGAGATGGAAATCATGAAAGCAGCTCACAACAACGACAATCTGATAAACGAAAACGAACCCAATACATGTAACCCCCTCTACCAGATCTTCAGGAAACACCAGTTTTGAATCCTGCCGATGATGGGACAAGTCCCGAAAGCGCTACAGTTAAATAAGTAATTAAGTTGAGGAGACTGACCTTTCAGGTGAACATTCCATCATTTTATATTTTAATTTTTGCGTGAAGAAATTTGCTTATACATCTTTTGGAGTACCCGATTTAAAAGCCTTCAAAAATCCCATACCATAGATATGTATAACACATTATAAATTCATCTGCATGTCGCTGGAAAATTCCCTTATTTAAGATTTTGCCACCTGACATCACAAATACTCCCTCAACAGAAATAGGCACCAAACATACAGTTCATTAATTATTAATGAATTGGTTATTTTGACTTGCCTCATATTTCTTGATTTTTATGCAGACTGGTTTTGTCGCTTCTGTGCAACGTTCTCGATGCTTTAAAACTGTTGCCTTACAGTTGTCCTTCTTGCAAGTTGATTTCTGCTCCCTCTATTGACTGACTGAAGATCTTCCAAATCAATTTTTTTTCTCTTTCACCGGGGATTTCAAAATTCATGGTTTTGTTTTTATTCTTGCAGATGTAAATTTTCTCCCAAATTGTGAGTTCCTTAGATTTTTCTAACTGTTTTAGTAATTTGGCCTTAGTTTCAATTTTGTGTTTTTTCTGACCATGCATGTGCAGCTATTGCTTTTCAATTTCTCCTTTTTAAGGTGTGACCAACCTCATGGGCTAGTGGTCAGCGTTCCTGACTACAGTTCATGAGGTCCCGAGTTCGATTCCCGGTGAAATGATAGGAATTTTTTTCTTAAAGGGAGTTATTCCTGTGGTTGCTCATGGCCTGGAATTTAGGTTAAGAACTCTCCTGGTGCGTCATTATCATTTATCACCCATCATATCATTGGGGTAACGTAACTCTACCTTCCAGGTGTCCGAACCTAAGAAATGGATTACAATTCCGCCAATGCCAGGGGAGAAAACCAGAAATGTCATAAAAGACAACCTGATGGCATTAGACAAAAAAAAAAGCAAAAATAACATTGTCGAGCTTTTGTAGAAGAGACCAGCCTTCCTGCTAAATATTGGAGTCCAAGAGAGCGAATGATTTCAATATCAAGTGCTCGACATTAGATACCAACCAACCAACCAACAAACATTTCTAAGCTGTTCTTTCAATCTTGTATTTAAGTTCCTTTTTGTTTTTCCTATGTATATTTTTTCACAATCTTTACAATCAATTTAATAAATCCCTGATTTGTTGCCGTGTTCAATCTTTTCATTTTTGTTGGTTTTGATTAATTTATTCAAACTGTAATCATTTTTCGGTGCTAATTTAATGTTACATTTGCTGAAACTTTTTTTGAAACCAATTTCTTTGTCTGTCCGAAGAGTACTTTCATTTATCACTTTTTGTTTCTTGAATTTATTTATTTTCTTATGAATCATCTTTTCCTGAACACCATTCTCTTGATCTATTTTCATAATGTGTTTTTCTCTTTATTAAAATTTTCTGCATAAAAATCAAAAAAATTTGAGGTGAGTCAAAATATCCAATTCATTAATAATTTAAAGAAATAAAGATTTTATGTGTTAGATTTCATAATAAATGCAAGTACAAGGTTAAAAACTGTAACTTGCTATCATTATATGAAATAATGTCGGGAAGTAAACGTTATGATGTACAATCATTAAAATTCATCAGAGAACATTTTGTTTAAACAACTTACTTCATGCTCCCATGATACCGCGGTTTCAAACACAGTCGTGTTCGGCCGTCAACTATTCTATTGTCACCATCTTCAGTGCTGTGGTTGAATTTATGAACTTTGAAATCAAAGTAATTTCGTTAGGGATATCAAAATTCATTGATCTATCTTTATTTTTCTGAATGTATATTTTCTCCCAAACTGTCAATTCCAAAGGCTTCTCTACTTGTTTTAAAAGTTTAGCTATTATGCAAGCATTACTGCCAACTGACTTCCCTCGACGTGCTGAATTTGCTGATTCCATACTGAACGCAATTGACAAAGACAATGGGTACCTGCAGAGGGTAAGTTCTCTGATGAAGGACTTTGTTTGTAAGAATTAATTTAATGTTTTTATTACCTCACCTCATATCCTTTTTCTTCTATACTGCAGTTTCGGAGCTTATCTCCATCATCAGTAGCCTCTGGTCGACCTGTGTTATGTCGTTTCTTGGCAGTTTTCTTCTTACTTCTATCGGTGGACGATGAACCTATGAAGGATTGTGACAAAATCTATATAGGGAAAACAAAAAGAAATTTAAAAACCAGATTGAAAGAACACCTTAGAAATGCAAAAAAAGCATGAAGTTGACAAGTCAGCTGTAGCAGCCCATGCTTGGTCTGAAAAACATTTAATCGATACAGAAGCCAGTCTAATCAAACACACAGATAAACAAAAAGAACTCACAGTCTGGGAAAAAATCCACATCCAAAAAAACAAGAAAGATAAACTCATGAATTTCGAAACTCCCGCAAATTTTGACCTAATCCAGAGGTTCATCGGTCCACCAATAGAAGTAAGAAGAAAACCGCCAAGAAACGACATAACAGCGGTTGACCACAGGCTACTGATGATGGAGATAAGCTCCAAAACTGCAGTATAGAAGAAAAAGGATATGAGGTGAGGTAATAAAAACATTAATTTAATTCTTAAATTAAACCTCATAGTGTTCTTTCCCTGTGAAAGTTAAACAAAGAAGTGACTTGCTTTGCGTCTGGACATGTTAACCGCCATAACGTGCGGATATGGGGTACTGGTGATTTACCACACTCAACATACCACCACACACATTGGGTATTTTCCTGTGGTGACGTCATTGTCGTTTAAATCACAATCTGCAAAAAATGTAAACAAAACTTTGAGAGATGAAGAATACGTTGCAAACAACTGCATGTCTCTGTCTCAAACAGTTTACGAGCTAAGTTACATTGTTTTGGTAGCAGCACTTTGTGGACACCCTGTACTTCCGATGTCCTGATCACCTTTAGGTTTGATATTTTTTTAATATTGTGTTCTTACCCCTGTAGTTTTTTTTTAACTAACGGTAGTTGCACAGTACTACAGCGTGGGTTGAAGGAAGCAATATTTTACTTGTTTAGGAATTAACACTATGAAGCAGAAATTCTCAATGATTATGGCCAAAAGTTAAAAATTTACGAAGTTTATATCCTTGAATAGTTTACTTGATTTAGATAAAGGTATTGAGATTCTCAGTTTATCCATTTTTGTTTTGCAAATCTGGTTATAATCTCTCTATTTCGACAATTGTTTGATATCTTATTGTTTGTTTATTGACTATGAGAAGGCTTTTGATAAAATTATGCGCTCTAAATTATGGGATATACTAAAAAATAAAGGATATCCACCTCATCTAATTAAAGCTATAAAAAAAGTTTATACGAAAATACAAAAATTCGTATAGATAAAGGAAATTTTTTCTCATCAAAATATAATTTATCCATCATTGAGATATATGAAATGAATAATAAAAACATAGAAAGAAGCCGTACTGGCTTTATAATGTAATGTAAAATTCTCAATTAAATGTCTTCTTAATAAAGAAGCCACCATTTGCAAGATAGAAGCAACGGCTTCTTAGTATTTGGTACACGGGAATTAACAGCGTATATAACAGAAAGATTTGCATTTAGATTGGAGTTTCTCAGGTAGTTTACTTGGTACAGCATTCGCCTAGAGTGAGAAAGGTCGTGGGTTCAAACCCTGGTCTGAGCGTATATTTTTCTCATCAAAATATAATTTATCCATCATTGAGATGTATGAAATTAATAATAAAAACATAGAAAGAAGCCGTACTGGCTTTATAATGTAATGTAAAATTCTCAATTAAATGTCTTCTTAATAAAGAAGCCACCATTTGCAAGATAGAAGCAACGGCTTCTTAGTATTTGGTACACGGGAATTAACAGCGTATATAACAGAAAGATTTGCATTTAGATTGGAGTTTCTCAGGTAGTTTACTTGGTACAGCATTCGCCTAGAGTGAGAAAGGTCGTGGGTTCAAACCCTGGTCTGAGCGTATATTTTTCTCATCAAAATATAATTTATCCATCATTGAGATGTATGAAGTGAATAATAAAAACATTCATACAATTGGAGTTCTGTATACACAAATTTTATTTAAATGAGCAGTTGTAAAGTTTTCAGTACTGTGTTAATATTGAAATTGAACGGCATGTCCTTACAGTATATTGGTATGAATCATCAGCCTTTTCGAGGGAATTGTCAGGTGAAGATTTGTATTGGTCATGATTAGAGACCGGATTTGTATGCAAAATAAAGTACTAAATATGCATGAAAAATGTAGAAAATATGCGCACTAAATATGTAAAAGCAGATTGTAATAAAATCAATTAAATTACTTGATTTATGGCTAATCTTAATGTATTCCCGGCTGTTACAGTAGATAATGAAGGTTTTCATGAGGTTTTCTTGTGTGAAGCTCCTTCATCTGTCAGTGAAGAAGGTTTTATACAATGAAAATGTCCTTTCTACATCACATGATGTGACAGGTGCATGTGGAAAACATCACAGTTCTTCTCCAGTGAATTATGCTTGTATCCAATGGATTGCAGAGACTTGATTAATTAAAAAAAGTATTAAATGATTATTAATTAATTACTAGTGATTAGCTGAAGGGGAAATTATAATTTAATACCACATTTAGGAGTAAAATATCCATTTATGCATTAAAAATGTAAAATAAGCATCTTCCCCTGGAATATGCATTGCTATGCATTATCAAATACTGCTCAAATTGTATGTGAAGAGGCCACTTAACAAGTAAATCATTTCCACATACTTTTTCTTCTTCCTCCTTTCCAGGATTAGTTCTATGTGGTCCCAAGTCCATCACTTCCTTGGCCGTCCCAAAGATCTTTTTCCATGTGGTTTGTAGGTATTGATCATTTTGGGTAATCTTGTATTGTCCATTCTGTCTAAATGTTCTTTCCATTGGTATTTGTGCTCGTCTAGTTTATCGAGTATTGAAAATATCTCCAGTTCATTTCTTATTGATTCATTGTGTAATCTATCCATGTGTGTACATCCTTTTACGGATCTTAAAAATTTCATTTCAGTGGCTTGAATGTGTGAGATATCTTTTTTGTAAGTGCCTAAGATTCAGATCCATATAACAGAACAGGAACAGCCATAATTTTATAAAACCTGAGCTGAGTTTCTCTTCGAGTCTTTCGGAGGGTTCTTCTTATGGTGCCACACATCATTTGATATCGGTTTAATTTATTGTGTATATCCCAATCATAGCTATATGTTATATCTGAACCAAGTGTGCTATCTGTTCTATTATTTCATTATTGATCACTATTTTTGCCCTGACTTGCAGTTTCCCCTGAAAAGTCATAATTTTAGTTTTTGAAGTTGAGACTTTGAAATTATAATAGAGTCCTAATTGATTCAACATGTAAATGGCTCTTTGTAAATCATCCTCTGACTTCTGTATAATTACCAGATCATCTGCATACATTAAAATATTCATAAAAATGTTCCTTATTAATTTGTATTCCTATTGGACTTGATTTTTTCCATTTTCGTTAACCTCGTCAAAATATATATTAAACAATGTAAGTGATAATGTACACCCTTGTTGAACTCCTGCATACTTTTTAATGCATAAATAGAAAGACCATGCATTTTTCATACAAATCTGGGCTCTAGTGACGATGATGTAATATTATCTTGTAATAACATGTTATTATAGTGTGTAACTAAATAATGTACATTTTAAGCTGTTACATTTACATGATTTAGCCTCAGGCCACATTTATAACATATAAATTATTTTATGTATTGACTTAGACTTTCTCGGCCGGAGTTGCTATGATGATCTTGTAGAAGATTTCCAGGCTGTAGAGCGTGGTCTCGAGGCTTATAGTTCCCGACGTTTTGCCAGAGACTGCGTCTGGCATCCTCAAGGGTTGTCTTGAGACTGGCAATTCTGTCCACTGTCTGTCCTATTTATACAGTTCACCACGATGTGTTCGTAGGTTATATCTGCTTTCTGATTGGTCAGCGGTAGGGACTTCCATTGCTCCACTGAGATTGCTGTTTGATAGTCTAGTCACCTGTACTTGTAGAGGTTTACATTCTGCGTTTTTTAGAACCGGTATCCATACTTTGTTGACTTTTAATGATTCTTCTTTTCTATTGAAACTGTTTTTATGTTTGAATATTTCAATGGCTTCTCGTTGTAGACGGGTAAAATAGTGTGTGCAGTCAGATAATATGTCTGTATTCTGGTATTGTACCCTGTGGCCATCAAGTAAAGAGTGTTCTGCTACTGCCGACTTATCCCTTTGTTTAAGACGACTGTACCTTTCATGCTCCTTAAGTCTGGTTGCGATGCTGCGTTTAGTGGTGCCTATATACACTTTTCCACAACTGCATGCTATCCTGTATATGCCTGCTGTCTGATGGGGATGGAGTTGATCCTTTATAGGTCTGAGAAGGTTCTTGATTTTCTTGGTAGGCCTGTATGTTGTCTTTATGTCTTCTTTCCTTAGTAGTTTTCAATGCGGTTCCTACCGCTGACCAACCAGAAGGCAGATATAACCTATGAACACATCGCGGTAAACGGTATAAATAGGACAAAATTGCCTGTCTCAAGACAACCCTTGAGGATGCTGGACGCAGTCTCTCGCAAAACGTCGGGGAACTTCAAGCCTCAAGACCACGGCCTACAGCCCGGAAATCTTCTTCAAAATTATTTTATGTTTAATTGTGCTATATATAAACCATGTTCATAAAATGCCAATGTCATTGCAACCTATCATTGCTCAAAAATCACATGATGTGGAACAATGTGGTTTTTGCAAAATCTTTACTTTATTCTGCCCCAATAACACGTTCTTATGTTGAACTTTTATAGGAAAAAATCACTGCAGTGAGGTTAAATTTAAGATTAAATTAAACTGTTTCACACCTCACCTCATATCCAGTCTTCTAACTAGACCTGTTTCAAAGTCTGAGCAGCTTCATCTTCAGTAATTTCTCATCGACTGATGTTATGTTGATCAGAAGAACTACTTCTTCTTCCCTCTGTTGGTGGACCGATAAACCTCCATATCCAATGAAAATCATAAGTTTTTTCTTGTTTTTTTGAATGTGGATTTTTTTCCCAAACTGTGAGTTCTTTTTGTTTTTCTATTTGTCTAATTAGACTGGCTTTTGATTCAATTAGATGTTTTTTCAGACCAAGCATGAGCAGCTACTGCTGACTTTTCCACTTCACCATTTTTGACATTTCTAAGATGTTCTTTCACCCTTGTTTTCAAATTTCTTTTTGTTTTTCCTATGTAAATGGTTTGGGGAAAAAATCCACATTCAAAAAAACAAGAAAGAAAAAATGATGAACTTTGAAATTTCCATGGATTCGGAGGTTAATCAGTCCACCAACAGAGGGAAGAAGAAGTAGTTCTTCTGATCAACATAACATCAGTTGACGAGACATTACTGAAGATGAAGCTACCAAGGCTTTGAAACTGCAGTATAATTACAAGACTGGATGTGACGTGAGGTATCAAGTGTTTTAATTTAATCTTAAGACACTTTAATGGTATGGCCATGTATAAAGAATGGAAAATGAAAGATGGCCAAAAAATATATACCAATGATCACCCCCTGGAAGAAATAAATGTACCAGATCAAGATGAAAATGGAAGACCTACATCAGAACTATAATGGATGATAGGAATTTGGAAGAGGGAGATTGGAATGATAGAGATAAATGGAAACTGATGACGGCAAACCTATAAGTGGGGGAAAGCTGAAGAAGAAGAAGAAGATATTCAAGTCCTCTCCATGTCAGCATCCTGACTCCTTCAAGTGAGGGAGTAGCTGCTATTCACACAAATTAACTCCATACCATGAGAGACCACATATGTTAACGATCATCCAACCAGTGTAGGGTTGACATGTGGTCAGCGTATCGAGTCTCTCAGCCGTTATAGCTGGTTTTCTCAATCTTGAGCCACTACTTATTGTAGCTACACAAATGCCTCATGATGCTGGGTGGATACTGGCAGAAATTCCATGAGAAAATTCCTTCCCCAATGGAGTACCGAACCAACACAAGTCTTGTAGCTCTGCGCCAAGGCATCTTGCCTTAACCACTTGGCTACAGTGTGGGACACTGCTATTCAAACATGTCACAATAAATATTGTTTAGTTGTTTCTTGACTCATCTCATACTTCTTAACTCCCAAGCAGACTCGAGTTTCGTCACTTCATTTGTGACATTCTCAATGCTGTATTACGTTCACAAATGAAGTGACGAAACTCGAGTCTGTGAGGGAGTTAAGAAGTATGAGGTGAGTCAAGAAACAATTAAACAATATTAAAATAAACCTCATAGTGTTATTTCCTGTCTACATAACTTAATGTCACAATAAAATTGTCTCTACAATACTTTTCTCCAAAAAAAAATGGCCAAAATCATTATATTTCTTAAATATATTATTTAATTGATAGACTGCTGTTTGCAGCCTGTCTTCTCTATAAAAAATTAATACTATATCATCTGCAAAACATAATGCATTCAATGTTTTATCTTATCCAATTTTTAATCCCTTATGAACTGATTGTTTCCATTCATCTTAAGATAAAAGTTAATTTATTACAATTTTATTTAATATTCGTGAATAAATGAAACTTGTGGAGATGTCATGTGTTTACTGAACAATGATTGGTTGTAATGGAAATGTGACTTTATGTATATTACCTATAGTTTGTAATCATGGGGAGTGCACCATGGAAAAATCAGTAACACATATTGTGTATATTTGAAGTGAATGGGTTACTTATCAAAGCTGAAAATAAGCTTTTAGTAACAATGCTTCCACATCAGCACAATGTAACTTTATGTACATTTTCTTGAGCTTCTTTTATTTTAAAAGTTTAACTTATTGTTGCAAAATATATATGTAAAAGAGAGAAAGTAAATATGTTTAATTTATCACATGTTCTAATTTTAATCCTTGAATTAAACTCTTTAAAAAAATAATTTAGATTTAACAAGCATTCAATCTACAGGGCGTCCACAAAGTTCTACTACCAAAACGATGTAACTTAGCTCGTAAACTATTTGAGATAGAGACACGTGGTTTTTTGCAATGTATTCTACATCTCTCAAAGTTTTGTTTACATTTGTTGCAGATTGTAATTTAAACAACTCTACATGAAAAGAGCCAATGTGTATGGTGGTATGCTGAGTCTGGTAAATCACAAGTACCCCATATCCTGACCTTATCATCATCATCATAATTGGCTCGACAGCCCCATGTGGGCCTTGGCCGCCTTCAGAAGCTTATAGCAGATGTCATTGTTCTCAACTTCATTCTTCCACTTTTTTTATTTTTAAAACCTTAGATGTCCACCGCTGTGGTCTCGAGGTAGCGTGCTGCCTTGTCACGCAACGGGCCCGGGTTCGATCCCCGGTCGGGGCAGTTTTTCTGGGTGAGGTTTTTATCGGGGTTTTTCCTCACCTGTAAGACAAATGTCAGGAAAACTTTAAGGCCCATACAGTCCCCGAATTCATATGGCCATCATCCTTATCATTATCATCCTTACCATTATCATTATCATCATCATCCTTCACCGGTGTGGAAAGCAACGGGAAGCTACCACACCTACACAATTCCCTAGCATGAAAATGCTATGATTGCAGTGAAGGACCTGCCTTCGGGCAGAATTACTATGGATGGATGGAATGTCTTGAATTATACCATCCTCCCATCTTAATTTAGGTCTTCCAACTTTTCTGACCAATAGAGGTTGCTCATTGTAAATTCTTTTTGTAATCCTTTTGTTGTCCATATGAATAATGTGCCCAGCCCAGGCCAATCTATTAACTTTAACAAAATTCAGAATATCTGGCTGATTGTACAGTTTATACAATTCATTATTGTATCCCTTTCTCCATACATTATTTTCTTTCATGGCACCAAAATAGGATCTCAGTATCTTCCTTTCAAAACGCCCTAATAATTCCTCGTCAGATTACAACATGGTCCAAGTTTCTGATGCGTAAGTTAACACTGGTCTAAGGAGAACTTTATACATGAGTATTTTTGTCTTTCTAGATATAAACTGAGATCTAAACATTTTCCTGAGTCCAAAGAAACATTTGTTTGCAGCCGTGATTCACAGATGAATTTCAGCCGAATTGTCAATCCTGACCTTATGGCGATTAACATTTACAGACACAAAGAAAGTAGCTTCATCAGAGAACATCGCCCTCTGCAGGTGCTCATTGTCTTCGTCAATTGCGTTCAGCGTGGAAGCAGCAAATTCCTCATGCCGAGGGAAGTCAGTTGGCAGCGACACTTGCGTAATTTGCAGCCGCTTATGGAGGACTTTATGAATGGTTGATTTTGGTAAATGCAGTTCCCGTGAAGCTCGACGAACTGATTTTTGAGGTCTGAGTTGAAATGCAGGTTGCACATTGTCGATAGTTTCTTGGCTCACACCTGGTCATCCACTCCGTGGCAAGTCCATTACACTACTAGTCGTTCGGACCATCTAATTATGGATGATTTGGAAGGAGGATCTCTTCCATATTGCCGGTGGAAATTTCGTTGAACAGTTACTGATGATTTACCAGACTCAACATACCACCACACACATTGGGTATTTTCCTGTGGTGACGTCATTGTCATTTAAATCACAATCTACAACAAATGTAAACAAAACTTTGAGAGATGTAGAATACGTTCCTAAAAACGCATGTCTCTATCTCAAATAGTTTACGAGCTAAGTTACATTGTTTTGGTAGCAGCACTTTGTGGACACCCTATATATTCTGATCGATATTCTTAACCCGGGAGTGGTTATGTGGGGTATTTTCCGACCCCACATAATTTTAAGTTCTAGGAATTAGCATTAATTCTTGGAATATGTTACTCTGTGTCCACATGCCTCTCACTGCATTCTTCTCCTTTTGTTTAATATCAATAACCTCAACCTTGAAGCACAATTTCTAAAGATATGAGTAAAAATATCCAGTGGTGCGGTGACAGGATTCCATTCTCCCCAAGTCTACCGTTATGTTTGTATAGATTATAGTAAAGTTGTTTGTTAAAACTGAATTTCATAAATGCAGCATAATTTGTGTAAAATTATTAGTTTATAAACAATTTTGTCATAAGTAATGCCACGAGTGATTTCCAATTTATGTAGATAATTTGGAAATCAAGAGTGGCATTTGTTAGGACTATTTAACGAATAAAATTAAGCTGTTTACTCACAAATCATTATTTAACTATAGTTATTTTAAAATATTTATATATTTAATACAAACGATGATGTTTGAAAACGAATGACAAGTGTTTGGTTATGTTTCATTTGTTCATCACTGCAACTTCATCATACTATTTATTGCCAAATCTTCTTCTTTTTCTTCTTCTTCCTTCCAAGTATTAGGCCAAGGCCTGTTACGATCCTATAGAAAACTTTGCCTCAGCGTTTCATAGGACGACCCAGTGATCTTCGTCCTCTTGGTATCTAATTATAAACAGCTTTGGGGATCCGATTTGAACTCATTCTTTCAAGATGGTGTTTCCAATTTAGTTGGTACTGTTTAATATATTCCAAAATTGGCGTAGTCTTCAATTCTTTTAAGATATCGGTGTTCCTTTTCCGATCCCATCTGGTGTAACCCGCTGTTCTGCGCATGAATCTCATTTCACAAGCCATTATTCTGCTTTCATGTTGTCTTTTTAGTGTCCATGCTTCACTACCATAGGTCAACACAGGTCTAGCCAAAGTGTTATATAAACGTAATCTGGTGTTTTTTTGTACAAGGGATGGTTTCATAACTTGATTAATAATTCCCAAACTTTTATTATAACTAGTAATTTTTTCAGGGATATCCTTTTCATCCCAGATAGAGAGATAATATCCAAGATATTTAAATGATTAGATCTCTCTAAAATTTTATTCTGTATTTACTAACAATTTTTAATATTTTAAACGTTTTTTAAACAATTTTTAGAACATTATTTGACAATTTTAAGTGTAGGCCCCTATATTTAAATGTGCAAAACACTACAACACTGTTAGACAATATTGTGATGCTGACTGCAATTTTCTTCATCATCATCATCATCATAGTACATTCACGAATTTAGGCCATTTGATGACCTGTTTCGGCCTCAAGAGAAACACCATCCAAAAGTCTTGTGAGTGCACGTCCTGGTCTTCTTCTTCCTGCAGGTTGATATCTTAACATTTGTTTGGGTATTCTGTGATCAATATTTCTCACAGAGTATATTATGGTTTTCTCTCCTCTTCCAATGTTGCACCCAGCGATAACCCACCAAAGTGGCCCCGGGGACCTACCCTATCCCAAATGGCATCCGAGGGACTTCACTAACACAAAATGGCCCCTGAGGGCTTAACATAACCGAAAGTGGTCTCGAAGGGTTATCCCAATACTAAGTGGCCCTCAAGGGCCTACCCTAAACCAAATGGCCTCTTAGGGCCTAACATGTCCCAAAGTGGCCCTCGAAGGCCTAACCTAACCCCACGTGGCCTTTGAAGATCTAACCTAACACCAAGTGGCCCCCGAGGGCCTAACTTAAACCAGGTGGCCCCCGAGGGCCTAATCTACTCCAGGTGGCCCCTGAGGGCCTAATCTACCACAGGTGGCCTCCGAGGGCCAAATCTACTACAAATGGCCTCCGAGGGCCTAATCTACCCAAGGTGGCCCCCGAGGGCCTAATCTACCCCAGGTGGCCCCCGAGGGCCTAATCTACCCCAGGTGGCCCCCGAGGGCCTAATCTACCCCAGGTGGCCCCCGAGGGCCTAATCTACCCCAGGTGGCCCCCGAGGGCCTAATCTATCCAAGGTGGCCCGCGAGGGCCTAGTCTACCCCAGGTGGCCCCCGAGGGCCTAATCTACCCCAGGTGGGCCCCGAGGGCCTAATCTACCCCAGGTGGCCCCCAAGGGCCTAATCTACCCCAGGTGGCCCCGAGGGCCTAATCTACCCCAGGTGGCCCCCGAGGGCCTAATCTATCCAAGGTGGCCCCCGATGGCCTAGTCTACCCCAGGTGGCCCCCGAGGGCCTAATCTACCCCAGGTGGCCCCGAGGGCCTAATCTACCCCAGGTGGCCCCCGAGGGCCTAATCTATCCAAGGTGGCCCCCGAGGACCTAGTCTACCCCAGGTGGCCCCCGAGGGCCTAATCTACCCCAGGTGGCCCCCGAGGGCCTAATCTACCCCAGGTGGCCCCCAAGGGCCTAATCTACCCCAGGTGGCCCCCGAGGGCCTAAGCTATCCCAGGAGGCCCCCGAGGGCCTAGTCTTCCCCAGGTGGCCCCCGAGGGCCTAATCTAACCAAATGTGGCCTAACCTTACCCAACTGGCCCCCGAGGGCCAAACCAAACCCGAGTGGCCTCCGATAGCCTAACCTTACCGAAAGTGGCTCCGAGGGCCTAACCTTACCCATCGTGGCCTCCGAGGGTCTAACCTGACAAAGTGGCATCCAAGGACCTAACCTAACCCAAAGTGGTCTCCAAGGGCGTAATCTTTTATTATAACTGAAATAGGATAGCAATATTGTAAGAATGCACCCTAGTGGAGAAAAAATTAAACACATCAAGCTGTATATTATAACCAACATTATATGTTATTAGTTCACCGCTGTGGTCTCGAGGTAGCGTGCTGCCTTGTCACGCAGCGGGCCCGGGTTCGATCCCCGGTCGGGACAGGCTCCTGGGTGAGGTTTTTTTTTGGGGTTTTTCCTCACCTGTAAGACAAATGTCAGGAAGCTTAGGACCCAACGGTCCCCGAAAATCATCCAGCAATCATCATCATTCTTATCATTATCATCATCATCATCCTTCACCGGTGTGGAAAGCAATGGGAAGATAATCTAAAAACACTGCATTGCAGTCTTTTAAAGAATTGTCATAAGTGATGCCACAAGTGATTTCCAAATTATCGATAAATTCACGACTCACGAAGTGAGGAGTTAATATATCTAGAGAATTACGAAATCAAGAGTGGCATTTATTAGGACTATTTAACGAATAAAATTAAGCTGTTTACTCACAAATCATTATTTAACTATAGTTATTTTAAAATATTTATATATTTAATGTAAACGGCGATGTTTGAAAACAAATGAGAAATAATTGGTATGCTTCATTTGCTTCTTTTCTTCATCACTGCAACCAGATCATATTATTTATTGCCAAAGGAACACAATATTGTAACAATGCACCCTAGTGGAGAAATTTATAACCAACGTTATAGGTATTAATTAATTTTATGTCGTATGATGTAAATATGTCAATTATATTTTTCAGAATGTTATTACCCAGAAAAAAATACATTTAAGAAAGTGCAAACAGTGGTTTCTATTTTTGGTGGTATAATGAATTGCTACAAATGTTTTTATATTAACTCCCGCATGCGGTGTGTGTTGACATTCATGCACTATATATACAATCTGGTAGCCGTATTTCTTAGAGAGTCCGTCACTGCAAAATAACGCTATGACCTATTCAGATTGTTAAAAAGGAGGTGCTTTCTTTATTATGATAAACTTTAGTTGGTAAATTCTGGGTGAAACACGACTGTGATTGGTTGTAAATCAAAAATCATTGAAACGTGATTGGTCATTGACTCCCATTTGGGGCATGAGTTAAATAGTCACAATGATGTAACTATTATATACAGTGATGGACGATATACTTTTAAACATGTAAACATGCAAGTGTAAACAATTGGACAGTACATCAATAATAATATCATCATCATCATCCGGTATCATGGCAGCTGCTGTCGTCTTCCGGAAACCAAACGCCATTCCTCTCTGTCCATCCATTGATCTTCCTCCAATCCTCTGATATTCATAGCTGCTTGTACCCCTTCTATCCAAGTTTTCTTCGGTCTTCCTCCTTTCTATTGGGATCCATTCCATAACAATTTTAGGCAATCTTTGCTCTGGCATTCTTTTGACACTGTAATCTTTTCTTTTCTATACTGTCTATGATGTCTGGCTCCTCTTGTACACCCATAATTTCCCTTATTTCTTTATTTCGTATTATAACCATTCTAGATTTTCCAGCTGATCTTCTTAAAACATTCATTTCTGTACTTAAAATTCTTTTCATTTCCCTGGTAGGAATTTGCCAAACTTCAGCACCATAATAATAATAATTTTTCTTCTTCTTCTTCCTCTACGCATGAAAGCTGGCAGCTTGTTGTGTGTTCATTCACTACAGGGCCGGGGTATGGTGACGTCTTCCAATTTATCAGTCCAGCTTACTTCGTGAATGTTTCTGTGAGTAATTGAAAATTTTACATCTTGGAAGTGAGTCGTAGCCGAGCGGTTAAGGTAGGAAGCCTTGGCGCAGAGCTACAGGACTTGTGTTAGTTCGAGTCTCCATGGGGGAAGAAATTTTCTCATGGTATTTCGGCCAGTATGGGACCGGTGCCCACCCATCGTGAGGCAATTGGGTAGTTACAATAAGTAGCGGCTTCAGGTTGAGGAACCAGCTATAACGGCTGGGGGACTCGACATGCTAACCACATGTCACCCCTACACTGGCTGTTGATCATCTACCTCTGTGATTGACACATGTGGATGTGAAGGGCTAGCATCCAGCTGATAAAAGGGCAACCGCTGAAGAGTGGAAAGACCCTCAATCGGATTGGAAGTGAGTTACTGGCCCTTCTTCTTCGATGGGTATGTCTTTTAGTCTGGACCTTCATCCATGACCTGCCAGGCATGTTGGTAGTTACACTACTGCCTGTATAGCTCGAACCCTCGACCTTCTGACTTGTAGTGTAGTGCCTTAACCACTATGCTACGGCGTGCTCCCATATCCCCTATAAATCCATACACATTACCATTACATATTCACGGTTTCTGTATTGACGGCACATTTACGGAACATATTCCCGCGAATAAGGAGCCTTTACTGTACACAGACGTGGATGAAGCACTAACAAGAGTTTGTTTGGCAACAGTGGAAATTAATAACAATCCGCTGAAGAATTTTCATGATTGTCTTTCCCAACCAGGCGTAACTGGATTAGATTAAAAAAAACTTGCTTTATTCTCTTGAAGATGTTTGTGGATTTTCACTTTGAGTATGTATATAGTCATCATCATCATCATCTTAAGGCACGACAACTTCAAAAGTGAAAGTTTTGGCCTTCTCAACAATCCTCCTCCATGCCAATCTGTCTCTTGCCATATTCAAGTTAGTCACTTTCATCTTCCTTAGATCGTACATTGTGTCATCCTCCCATCTGATCTTTGGTCTTCCAACAGCTCTGCCTCCTATAGGTTTCCATTTGTAGAGTATTTTGACCAGTCTCTGATCATCCATTCTTATCAAATGTCCAAGCCAACCAATTCTGAGAGATCTTGTATGGTTTACTATATTCTGATTTTTTATTAATTTGTTTATGTATATAGTACAATAAAGAAATGTTAATATTTTTAAACTCAGTCATTTTTTATTATTTTTGTTTCATTTTTTATGGTGAGATAAACAATTTCTTAATCTATTACAACAATTTTCGAGATGGAATATCTAACAGTTCGAGAAATATGAAATAAACAACAATTGGAACTGCTGTTAGCATTAAAAGTTGCATGCATTATGCAGTATGTCATGTGCACAATGACATATCCTATGATCACTTTACTCTACTCCCCTTTGCACGGTGATTTGTTTTAAAATACTCCTTATTTCTTCTTCTTCTTCCAATGGTGCTACAGCCCATAGTGGACCTGGGCCTTCTTGATGTGAGACCTCCAATCTTCTCTATCCAATGCTCTCTGTTGCCAGTTCATACAGTTCAGGATTTGATAACAATTGTCCTTCACTGAGTTCATAGGTTTTCCCACTGGCTGCTTCCCAAACATTTTCTTCATCATCACTTTCTTAGGTATGCATTCTTTGACCATTCTTTGAACGTGTCTGGTCCATTGTATTCTTTTAAATTTCACAAGAGTTGATACATCAGATTCCTTAAGAAGGTCATAAATTTCCTTATTATTCCTCATTCTCCATCTTCCATTCTCTTTTACTGGTCCATACATCCTTCTCAAAATCTTTCTTTCAAAAGTGTTAATTAAATTCTCAGAGCTCTTTGTCATATCATAGTCCAGGTTTCACTTCCATATACCAATATTGGACGTATGCAGGTTTATATAGTCTTAACACTAGTGAAATTCATATCAAATTCCGTTGAGCTGAAGTCATATGATGAAAGTTAAAAATTAAATTGTACCTGTTGGTAGGTGCCGTCGTCCTCAACTTTGTTAATATATTGTATATAAAATTAACTGGAGCGCTTTTGGAAGTTATCTTCCATCTTCTGCAGGTTGAGCTTCCGCTACTCGTTGTTGTGTACGGTGATGTATACTCCAACTGTTTGTAGCAGCAACTGACTGTTTTTGATGATCTCGTATAATGGGTTTGACTGGGGTGCGTTCTCATTAAGAAGTGAGGTGTTGTTTGTTTCCTTTATAATTTCGAGGTCTTCAAATATATTTATCCTAGCTGGAATGTTTTCTCGGTGGTCTTAATTTAACTTTCCTAAAGATAATTTTGGATTTTAGGATTGGAAGTTGTCCATAATATGCCTTATTTGCACTATATATTCTATTTCGTATTTCTTGTAATTTATCATTGTTTATTGCTTATTTATTTCTAAAAAATCTATTATCAAAATTTTATAACCTAACAAAATTACTTTATGTGAATTTAATTGTTGATTTTTTGTTTTCTTTTTCAATGGCATCAGGTTGTCTTTTATGAGATTTCTGATTTTCTTCCCTGGCATTGGTGGAATTAATTTCTTATGTTGGGGCACTTGAAAGGCAGAGTTACGTTACTCCAATGATGTCCATCATCCATCCACAGTAATTCTGCCCAAGGGCAGGTCCTTCACTTCAATCATATAATTTTCATGCTATGCTTGCAGCTTTACTAGGGAATTGTAGGTGTGGTAGCTTCCCATTGCTTTTCACACCGGTGAAGGATGATGATGATGATGATAAGGATGATGATGATGGCCATATGATTTCGGGGACCGTTTGGGCCTTAAAGGTTTCCTGATATTTGTCTTACAGATGAGGAAAAAGCCCGATAAAAACCTCGCCCAGAAAAACTGCCCCGACCGGGGATCGAACCTGGGCCTGCTGCGTGACAAGGCAGCACGCTACCTCGAGGCGTGATGGGTGGTAATGATAATAAAGCGCCAGGAAAGTTCTTAACCTAAATTTAAACTAAATTCCAGACCAAGAACAAAGTGATCCCATGACAGGCCTCAGGAGGCCCTTGGGGTAGTAGGAGGTTAAGGCTCCCACTTTTTCTAGACAATCGGCACTTTATGTCAGCCGGGTTGTCAGCTCTGCGTGACGGCCGCCTTTACTTCCAGAACAAGCGTCTGGTACTCATTTCCATTAGAACAAACACAAGAATAATTTCCTTTACGGAAAAATTCTTATAGTCTGACTGGGAATCGAACCCAGTGTCTCATGAGCTGTAGTCAGAACTTCTGACCACATTCATGTAATAGTATTTTTAAAAATACATTCTTAATTATCTTCAAATCCAATTTTAACAGCTTTCCCAAAGTGTAGTGACTTAATAAACCTCTTTTGTTAGCTATCTAACATTTTCATAACACTTTTTTATTCTAATGACCAGAAAAAAAAAGTTTTAAATAAATCTGCGTGATCAAATAGTATTTCAGCAACTCATAGCATTGAAATCATAGATACTGTAATGGAAACATGATTTTGAACATGAAAAAATATTGAGACTCACAGTTAAATATACAATTTTGAAAGAATTTAGAGTTAATGATTTTTAGATCATACTGTTTTAAATTTGTTTCCGTCTTTGATCCGAGGCTTGATCCTTGGTACTGCGAGCAATGTATAAGATACACCTTGAAGAGGGTTGCAGCCCATTTTCATGGCGGGTTTATTATTCGGGGTTTCCTCCCTAGGCCGATTGCCTTCACCCAGCTCCAGAGCTCAGCCTGTCCCGTTTTATTTCGGAGTTGTCTCTCCTAGATGGGTTGTCTTGCAGGACTAACGAACTCCATCCCCCCGTTTGTCAATCTACAAGGCAGTAGATGTAGAGTTGCCTCTTCTGTCAGGTGCAGGACTCCTTCTCTGCTGTATCTGCCGTTGAGGTCTTCACCGTAACCCTGGCAAGGGGCCCTCACAAGGTACTATCAGCTGGGCAAACTGAACCAAGGTTTTTTTACGAGGTGTTACTCCTCCCCCTCACCCTTTTTCAACCTGGCTTGTGACAGGCTATGGTGGGTTAGAGATGGATAGACAGTGAATGCACATCCAATACGTCTTCCTCCGAGGAGTGATTTTGGAAATAAACAGGATGAAAATTCTACAAATTATGTTTAAGAAGAAGAAGAAGACTGTTTTAAATGAAATGACCCCAAGATAACAATGGCACATAGCAAAGAAGTATTATGGTATATATTTACAATTTACTCTATGATAATGGACCTAGTTTATTTTTTTCTTGATTATTGATCACACTCGCTTCACCAAAATGAATGATGAGTGATGTAAATAAAAGGAAAGTATTAACCCAAAAATTTCAAATTGATTTTAATAGTTTACTTATTAAATTTAATATTTAAAAAATAGCAATGTAGTAACAGTAAACATAAAAAAAAAAAGGAAAAGTGATCCCACTACAGGCCTAAGGAAGTCCTTTGTGGTGGTAGGAGGTTAAGATAAATCACACAATATGTCAGTCCTGTGTCAGGCTATTCTATGCGAGGGAATCTGTGAATATTTGATTGGAGGACAAGTTTCACATATTAGAGGATTCTATTCCAGGAGTCCACCTACATTAGTGGGCAAGTCAGTACATCAGATTAGTTTAGCATTAACTTGTTTGAGTGTTTTTTTTTGTGATATGTAGGCTGTACTGTTTGAACAATGCCTAATATATATTTTACATTGTAAATATGATGATTTTAGGTTAGGCCCTCTACTTTCAGCTCAATTTCTTTTCTTTTTTTCTGAAAAAGACCAACATAATATAATTTCTCGCAGGTAATTATTCATATACTCCAACAATAAATTTATATGTTTTTAGGTTTTTTATTTGAATTTATGTATGTGGTACTGTTGGCATAGAATCCTCTGTGTGAGGCCATATTTACCCCCGGTACAATATCTGGTACTCATTTAAATTAGAGGATGAAACTACCCCAGGGCCATAGTTCTGCCAGAAGTTTTAGGCCAGTTTAAAATATAAAATTCACTACCCCCCCAGGACTCGAACCTCCGATCTTCCGGTTTGTAATGTAATGGTTTAACCCAGTTAACCCCTGGGTTTAACCAATCATGCTACAACATGCCTGCAAGTAAACTTAAAATGACAAAGTCAATTTCGAAAATTTGGCGAAATTAAGGGACTTAAAAATTTAAATTGCTAATCAGTGTTGCCAATAAATCACAATTGGCGCTTGATTTAACGATATAAAGTCAACATTATTAACATGTGGATTTATCGAGCGTTTTAGTAAATATTGTGCCGGTAGAGAGATATTTTTATTATATCAAAGAATACAGTACAATTTAAAGGATTTATATTCTTACATGACGATTCCATAACGTATGGGTTACAATGTTGGTCATATTGAATGGAGGCATGGCGTCTGCAAATGCAACTAGCTCAGATAATGAGGTATGATTTTGTTTTGTTTTCTTTGTAGGAGAATTGTTTATAACAATTATTAGTTGTTCTTAATTAGTTTAGAGAGTTTAAACTTAGGAGTGTAATTAAAATAGCGTTCTTTCACTTGTGACGTATTTTTATGATATTAAGAATGCCCATGATAACCTTACAATTTGGACAATGTGGTAATCAAGTTGGGCATAGCTTTTTCTCACTTCTGTCAAGAGATATAAAACTTGGATATTCGAATGAGGTATCGTTGTACTGCCAAGAAAGCGTAGATAATTGGTTTCAAAAGATATCAGATGGCAATAAGTATCTTGCTAGAGCCATTTTAGTTGATACAGAACAAAAAGTGATAAATGATATTAAAAAGAAGCAGTCAGGTCTACATTGGGAATATAATTCAAATAATGTAATCTCGTCAAAAGGAGGTGGTACTGGCAATAACTGGGCATTTGGTTATGGGAAAAAGGGCCCAGAATTGAAGGAAACTGTTCTGGAATGCGTGAGGAAGAATATTGAGGATTGTGACATGTTGCATGGATTTGTAAACATTCTCAGTTGTGCAGGTGGAACTGGTTCAGGAGTGGGAAGTTACATTATAGAAGAATTGTACAGCGAATACCCGTCTAAATTGTTCATCAGTTCTGTAGTACTTCCTTATAGTGCAGGAGAGGTGATCACACAAAATTACAATACAGTACTGACACTAGCAAAATTATACGATGTAACTGATATGTTTATTGTATTTTCAAATGACCAGTTACACAAAATGAGCAATTCTCTATTGAAAAAGGACAGTGTAATTTTACAAGATTTAAATGATTTGATTGCAATGAAACTTGGCTCTATTTTCCAGCCTATAAGCGATACTCCCTTGTATAATTTTAATGATATAATATCTCAGCTAGCAGCACATATTGAGTACAAGTTTGTTACTATTAAATCAGCACCACATTATCCAGAAGAAAACAAACATTTTGAACCAGGTATTTCATGGAATTTATTGAGCGATCATATGAAACAAACATTGAAAGAAAGTGAAGGTATTGATTGGGAGACGAAGTCGATCAAGTCAAAACTGAGTTCAAGACATTCACAAACACAATATGTTAAATGCATCGGAAATGTTCTCATTACAAGAGGCGAGGAAATGCAGGATTCTGGAGCAGCGTTAGCATCTACTTTCAATGACATATCAATGTATCCGCAATGGGTGCCGGAGGATGCTAAATTTCAGCATTTTCATCAGAACAGGAAATATTTGGAAATGAACAAATTTATTTCCCTTGCAACTAATAACAGTTCTATATACCATGCAATAAACGGGATATCGGAAAATGCATGGAAAGTTTATACCCACAAAGCTCATGTTCACCAATATGAAAAGTTTGCCGTCAGAGAATCTGTTTTCTTACAAGCCTTTGCTAAAGTAGAAAGAATTATTAAATCATACAAAGAACTGAAATGAATTGATGTTTATTGAATTTGAAATGTTTAATTAAATTTTGTTGAAGTGTTTCAAATTGTATTATTGAGCTTTACATTTTGTTCCAACTGAGATGGTTACAAACCTAAATTAAAATTTTACACATTAAAACATTTAAGGGAAAGACTGCACTTAAACTAGTGTGAAATATTTTCAAGTCCTACAGAACAACAGTGTGCATGCGCCAGAGTTTATAGAGCCAGTGATAAGCCACAATTGAACCACATATTGATTATCATCCTCGATTACTATCCATCGCTATGAAATTTAAATGACCAATATTTGCAATAAATCCCCAAATCTATGTTAAAAAATATATTAACAATATTAAAATTACCAAACGTTAATTAAAAATGGGTGTACACTTACTTATCACTCCCTAATGCTGATCCAACCAGCGATAACCCAAAACAGCGATAGAAAAATCATAGACTATGTAATATACTCTGTGGAGAAAATAGCAGTTAGCATCACCGAACAGTGTCATAATATTGTGATTTGCATATTTAAATAAATACTTTAAAATTGTCTAATAATGTTATAAAAATTGTTTGAAAAAGTTTAAAATATTAAATAATGTTAGTAAATACAGAAGAAGAGCTATAATTTATAACAATATAACTGAAAAATCAAGCGCTAGTAGAAGTGCAGTTGAGCCAGTAACCTAACACAATTTAAGCACTGTAACCCGAGAAAGAATACAACACCCAAAAATAAATAGTAAGTTTGCAAATTCTGAAGAACATACCCTATATTGGCTGCCACATCTTCATGTTACGTATATAGTTAAATATCATAGAAAAATATGTTCAAATAATTTAATCATTAGAAAAAATGTAAAAATTGTTGTAAATGGTGGGAAATAATTTGAAAATAATACCCTGTTGGTGCATGCGTGTGGTGTCTGCCTCGGACTTAGAAAATTTTCTCACTGCGCTTAATGGAAACATGTGCCTAAGCATGAAATTAGATAATTTTGGCTGAACTGCACATTTACTTACACTTGATTTTTCAGTTATATTGTTGTAAACTATAGCTCTTCTTCTGTATTTACTAACATTTTTTAATATTTTAAACTTTTTTCAAGCAATTTTTATAACATTATTAGACAATTTTCAAGTATTTATTTAACACTGACCAGAAAAACATCCCTGCAAATCTGCTGGCACAGGCATGCATAGGGATTTAATTTTCTCCTGCTTCAGTGTCATTTAAATTCCGTGGTACTAGTACCACCACTGGACTCAAGGTGTTAAATATGCAAATCACAATATTATGACACTGTTAGACAATATTGTGATGCTAACTGCTATTTTGTCCACAGAGTATATTACTTAGTCTATGATTTTCTATCGCTGTTTTGGGTTATTGCTGGTTGGATCAGCGTTAGGGAGTGATAAGTAAGTGCACACCCATTTTTAATAAACGTTTGGTAATTTTAATATTATTAATATATTTTTTAACATAGATTTGGGGATTTATTGCAAAGATTGGTCATTTAAATTTCGTAGCGACATGCTGCCATCTGACATAAGATTTTTGAACTTTAGTAGAATATCGATAGTAATTGAGGATGATAATCAATATCGCTGGCTCTGTAAACTCTGGCGCATGTGCACTGTTGTTCTATAGGACTTTGAAAATATTTCACGTAAGTTTAAGTGCAGTATTTCCGATATTTTAATAGAGTCAGGAAGAGTAAATATACACAGGGAATGTGGTAAATAAAATACCAGCTTCTTATGAAGTTTGATTATATATGAATGCAAATTTTATTCATACTCTTTGCTATACAGAGTGTAACATAAGTCAACGGCAAAATTTCAGGAATGAGTTCCTCATATGGAGAGAATAAAAAAAGTGTATTTTACAACATGGGTCTGGAAAGTGATAATTACAGAGTTATTCAAACGTTTATGAATGTCAGTACATGGTGACAAAAATGCAAGGGACTTGTTGGAGCGCTCTGTTCTGTCAGATGAAATGTTCAAAGTGACCTCCTTGTGCCTCAATACAGGCAGCTGCTCATCACAGCAGCCTACAATCAACAGAAAACAGACTGTCAATAACTACTGTAAACCTTAATAATCTAACATTCATAAAAGTTGGAATAACTCTGTAATTATCAATTTTCGGACCCATGTTATAATACACATTTTTTATTCTCTCCATATGAGGAACTCATTCCTGAAATTTTGCCGTTGAGTTATGTTACACCCTGTATATTGGAGTCCAACATAATCAATAAAATTAAATTCAACATATAATTTACCATAATTTTAATGTTCCTCTTCCTGTGTCAAAAAAATTAAGTTTTGATTCTCTGAATTTTCTCCTCCTGGCCATAAGGTTCATGGTATGATTATGTTTTAAGACACATATAGATATGCCAATATCCCTTTCAAAATTAATAAAAGTTGATCAATGTATTGTGAATAATGTGTTTTACTACTGTGGGGATTAAAGAGAGAGAAATTTGTGCTTGCTGCTGTAGGTGTGACTAAGGTAGAGCATCAGCACATAAAGTTTGAGGTCTTGTGTTCAAATCCCAGCTCAGGTGCATTGGTCTAATAATGATTTTACCTTTAAGCATGTAAGAAAACGTACTGTATTGGCCCAAATATAAGCTACACTCTTAACCTTTTCACTGCTGAGATATTTCCAGCCTTTAAAACCCTCCTTGCTCAATGCAGGGAGAAATATGGAAAAAGTTTATTTAGGTTCCTAGGAGATGGCAGTATATGCCTGCTTAGTTTGAAAGCAATGCAATACGTATTATATAACTAGCAGGCGTTTGGAGTTGAGAATGGATATACGCACCCTTAGCACGGCAAGCATTTTCTTTGCCAACTGATATACCCGTTCGTAGCAGTGTAAAGGTTAATTTTGGGGGGAAAGGGGGGAAAAAAAAGTTTCAGGGTATTTCCCAGCTTTTGGTCCTCTGAAAGATTTTCTGGTTGTAGTGGCATTTTTCAGTTTATCCTCTGAGGCGATCCAGTATCTCATATTAGACTCGTCCAAACTAAACTTTTTGCCGACTTCTCTATTGGACATACTCCTACCATAATGAATAACTGCAACATTGTAACTGCACTGAATTTCTAAGTTTGTTGAATCTTTTCTGTCGATGTTTTCACTCATTGCTGAGGAATACATTTACCGTACTAGGTACGTACTACCGTAAGTGTTTTAATCTCTTCTTTCATATGAAAGAGCACGAGTACCGTAATATGAAGACTGGTATATTGTTGTGTCATATACCATACGACTGCTGGCAATTCCAAACAGAGTGTGCGGCATTGTTGCTCCATTTCAAAAGTAGAAAGTTAGCAATGTGCGCTACATTTCAAGTTTCTATTACATGTGAAAGTTTAAAGTTTTAATAATTGTAAAACATCGGCCGCGGTGGACTAGTGGTTATGCTCCTTGCCTCTGGTCCCGAGGGTCACGGGTTCAAACCCGGTCGGGGTCGTTGGATTTTTTAGGATGGAAAAATCCAAGGAGCAAGTCCTCCGGGAGGGACTTTAAGCCGTGGGTCCCGAGTGTGAACATTTTCATGCTCGTAAAAGATCCTCAAGCCTGAATGAAAAGGCCTCTAAGCAAAATTTACCAAATTTTCCCGTCCTAGTACTACCTTGGTTTCCTAGATGTCAGTATGAGGCGGAACGCTCACCACGGACCACTCAAATGACATCTATACGAGAACAAGTGTAACTAAATTAGTATGGTTCAAATTCTTCCCTGTAGGGGGACAGCATTTAAATCTCTGTTAAGGGAAAACATGGGCTTACAAGATACAAGAATTGTAAAACAGTACCTGATATCTCAGCAGTCCTCAATAATTTGCAGTGTTGGTACCAAAATGAAAGCAGAAGATAATACATAAGTTATCGAAAGGTCTCCTATGAAACAACACTACAAATTATTGAGGACGACTGAGATATCAGGTACTGTTTTACATTTCTTAAAACTTCAACACAGTAACCTCAACGTAGTTTTGTAATGTATTTTAAAAACATTGATGTGAAAATTTATCGGTTGTGCAAATAAGCCGCACCTTTAATTTTCATGTACAAAATTTGAAAAATCCGGCTTATATTTGGGCCAATAATGTATTAACAATATATATTATTTAGTACATATCTATGTAAATTATATGGGAGAATCTTAAAATATATAATTACAATTTTAATAGTTAAATTCATAATCAATTGAGTTGGTGTTTACTTGATGAAAATCCATATTTATTAATTAAATAAAAATAAAACTTAGTTTTAAATATGAAAATCAAATAAAACTAAGTTTTATTTTAATTTAATTAATGCATAAAATTCTTCTTCATTGGGCAGTACAGCTCGGTGTGAGCCTTGGCTTCCTCGACTAGGCATTCCTAACATCTCTATTCTCTGCCATAGTTCATCCTCAGATCCTCCTCTACACATGGCCCAGCCATCTTAGCCTTCGAGACTTTATAAATCTGACTGTATCTTGGCCATTCGTTAGATCATTGAGTTCCTGGTTACTATCAATTCTCCATGTAATAGATTAAATAAATAAGCTTTTTATTTTAATATAAGAAAGAAAAAATAATGCTTGAACCGGGCTTTGAACCCAGGGCCTCTAGTTCTATGTACTAGTGTGCTGTCTAATTACACCTTTCAAACAACGATACAAACATTAACATTTCAGGGTTCAAATCCCAGTTCAAACATTAATTTTTCTTTCTTAAGCCGAGCGGTTAAGGTAGGAAGCCTTGGCGCAGAGCTACGGGACTTGCGCTGGTTCGAGTCTCCATGGGGGAAGAAATTTTCTCATGGTATTTCGGCCAGTATGGGACCGGTGCCCACCCAGCATCGTGAGGCAATTGGGTAGCTACAATAAATAAGTAGCGGCTCCAGGTTGAGGAACCAGCTATAACGGCTGGGGGACTCGACATGCTAACCACATGTCACCCCTACACTGGCTGTTGATCATCTACCTCTGTGATTGACACATGTGGATGTGAAGGGACAGCAGCCGGCTGGTAAAAGGGCAACCGCTGAAAAGTGGAAAGACCCTCAATCTGAAATTAGATTCTATCCAGGATTGAAAATATGTAGTTTTATCACTAAAAAGTAACGTAGCTATAAATTCTCAATAAAAATACTTCTGAATAGGAGATGACACTACCATCACGCCAACTGTATTTAAAAATGACCAAAAGCACTAGTGCGGTAAGTAAAAACATTTATTTTGAAATATTGATAGTGATACTGCAATTTGTATTAATTTCGGTATTAATTCATCACATGCAGCTTTCCAGGCCTCTTCTATTTCATCATCACTGCACACATCGTCTAAAACTTTCTCCATAATCAGAAATAAATCCCAAATCAAATTAGTTTTACAGTTTTAACAAATATAAGATGGCAACATGACTCCATAGCAACACATATAGCCGATTCACCTTCTGAAATCTAACATTTATCTTCAATTATATTTATTAATGTTTTAGTTAATATCTTAATTACTAAAATAAATACACATAGTGCAAAAAATAATAATATGCAATATTCATGTGGTAAACACGTAACGGAATCTCGGAAATTTAAAAAACTCTGAGCAAGCGCCTTGTTTTTTTAAACTTTTCCTTGATCCGTATCAAGTGTTAACCACACCTGTATCACAATATACTATAAATACATTTATATTTATAAAAAATTGTAAACAAAAGTTGAAGAGGACTCATTTTTCAGAAGTATGAAGAAATTATTTTCACAGAATAATAATAATAATGTTCCACAACAATATATTACTAATATCTTCAACATCTATATAGATGTTAAACAAGATGGCAAATTATCTTCTAGGGAAAAGATCAACACTGGAGTAAGACAGGTATGTGGACTTTCTCCAGTGCTTTTCATTATATATATATATATATATGAATAGAATAATAAACAAATGGAGGAAAACACAACGAGGATATATACCCATCAATAGGAACCTCAAACTCAGTGCTATTCTTTTTGCAGACGGTTTAGCTTTTCTGGCACTTTTCAAAAATGATTTGCAACGATCAATTTATAATTTACAAAAAATAGCTGCCAAATTTAATATTACGAAAAAAACTACTTTCATGCATGACCAGTGAACGACTTGCTAATTTGAACTTTGCACGTTCTCACGGAAAACTCAGCTCACCAGGGACTAATGTATTTGCATGTGGCCCGTAATCTCCTTTCCTCCCTTAAAGTAAGAGTCCATGTTTCACATCCATATAATATAACTGGTAGAATAATAGTTTTTTATATTTTCAGTTTTTGAAAGAAGTTGGGACAAGAGTCCCTGTAATGCATAATAGCACGCATTTCCAGAATCGAGCCTATGTTTTTGTTAATCAGAAAAAAATTAAAGTTGGTCTATTTCATGTTTGAGGTTTGTGGTTGCAAGATGATAATTATTGTACGTTATGATTGCAGGTAACAAGTGGACGAGGAAAAAGACTTCCAAAACATAAGATTGACAGCTATGCAACCGTTCAACCGTTGCTGAACCGCTCTCTTACATTTAGTGAGTGGCCTGAATCAGAGAAGTTGGCATTACTTGAAGGGCTCAAGAGACATGGTCCCTACGACCTTGATAGTCTCTGTGAAGCAGTTCCTGGAAAGAGTAGAGATAACATCAAAATGGCTCTTGCCATGTGGTAAGTAAATTTTAATTCATTTTCTGTGAATTTTTTCTTAAAAGGATATTCCTGATCATGGACTCACAAAATTATTCCATAAGGACATTTTTTAAATGTTTTTATTTGAATTAACAGTTTCCAATCCTGGATAGAATTTTATTTAACAAAGACTCGCCTCATATTTCTTGATTTTTATGCAGGCTAGTTTCGTCGCTTCTGTGTGCGACTCTCTCGATGCATAACAACTGTTGTCTTGTGGTTGTCCATGCTGCAAGTTGATTTCTGCTGACTGACCGATGATCTTTCAAATAATTTTTTTTTCTTTTTCACCAAACTAACTAACTCACTGGCACTATCGAACCCGTAGGTTCATGGCTGCACAGACATAAGCTCTCCGTATATCTCTATCCTGAGCCAATGTTTTCCAATCATCCCCTGTATAATCTACTTCCCTCAAATCATAGTTCATATTATTCTCCCAGCTCATTCTTGGTCTACCAACTGGGCATTTCCTCTAGCGCCCTGCTATTGTATAAAGTCCTAATATTCCATGTTCCTAGGAACATGTCCCTGTGTTTGAGCCTTTGGCATGGGTTTCCTGAAGTAGTCCCCGACCGGAGAACCGAATGGAAAATTTTACCCCAGTTGAACTGATGTCCGCATTTCTTGACGGTTGTATTTTTATGGTGATGGATCGTCACTCTTTCGACCAAGGTACTTTTTTTGTCTGGCTTATCACTATTGACCAGTCTGGCATGGGTAACCCTATCTGCAACAATGCTACCGCTGGCATAGCTCTCAGGATCATTTAAGCACGCAAGCCACTCCACCACGACAAGGTAAAGATACCATGGAGGGTTTCTTTTTCACCAAAAATTTCAAAATTCGTGATTTTCTTTTTATTTTTGCAAATGTAAATTTTCTGCAAATTGCGAGTTCCTTAGATTTTCTAATTGTTTTAGTAATTTTGCCTTAGTTTCAATTCTGTGTTTTTCTAACCATGCATGTGCAGCTATTGCAGATTTTTCTATTTCTCCATTTTTAACATTTCTACGATATTCTTTTAATCTTGTATTTAATATATGTATGAAATAACACTATTAGGCTTCTTTTAATTATATTGTTTTTTGAGTTAACACTTCAGACAATAAAAACTTTGGAATTTATCAAATTAATTGCAATAAAGTATATATGGGAAAACAAAAAGGAATTTGGACATTTGCAAAAAAGAATACATAAAAAATGGTGAAATTGAAAAATCAGCTGTAGCAGCATATAGTTTATTATAGAATCATAGAATTGAAAAGGAAGCAAAACTTTTGAAATATATATCCTTTGGAAATAACAGTTTGTGAAATTCAGTTGGAATTTAACTGAAGATGGAAGTAATTCTATACTTTTGAAACTGGTATCGTGAAGACACGCAACTTTGTGAGGTGAGATGTTAAAACATTTTCTCCAACTCATTTATTAATATAAATACCTCATAGTGTTTTCTCCCACTGTAAATTTAATTAAATTCAAATATAATTATTTCATAGTGTTTATTTCCCTCTATAATTTTGATTAAATTATTGTTAATGTTATGTTGTGAAGGTGGAAAACAGCGAGGACGGCCATGTTAACATCTTCTAGGGGCAGAAAGAATGTTGAGGGCGTAAAGAAAGCAAACCTACCAAAGGTTATCTTGCCAGTAGAGAAAGCACCAATAGACCAATGGTTAATGAAGTTGGAAAATAGCCAGGCAGCAGGTAGCAGCTGTCAGTCAAAACTGCTGGCTAGAACTCTCCTCTACATTTCCAAATATGAGTCTCATCCCAGGCCTGAAGATTGTAATGGAGTCGACTTCAAGTAAGTTCATCTCGTACCTCTTCATACACAGAATTGAATAGTTGCCCCGAAAAGAGATGTAACCCACAAAAATTCAAAAGTTGATTTTTCAGATAGATTAATGATCTATCCAGAGAGTATCACGACATGGTGCATGTAAAACTATCCATACTCTCTTCCAGACCTGTTTTATTTATTTTTAAAAGTTGGCTTTCAAGCGAATAGTGATCTATGTGTAACAAAATGGCGGAAGCAGTTAGTCAAGTCATTAATAGCAGTGCAGAAAAACAATTATTGCACATTCCACCACAGTTTTGTGAATTCTGATCAAAATCTTAGAGAAATTTGTGAAAATAAGGAAGACACAAAGAATGTAACGAGATAACAATAAATGGAAAATAAATTCTGAAAACTGATTAAGTTAGACATTTTTCTACCTGAATCAGTGTTCAACATGTATTTTATATTTCTTATCATATCATTTTCAGTTAAATATGTGTTAGATCTATGATGATCTTGAAGAAGATATCCGGGCTGTAGGCCGTGGTCGTGAGGCTTGTAGTTCCTCGATGTTTCGCCAGAGACTGCGTCTGGCATCCTCAAGGGTTGTCTTGAGACTGGCAATTCTGTCCACTGTCTGTCCTATTTATACGTTCACCGTGAAGTGTTCGTAAGTTATATCTGCCTTCTGATTGGTCAGCGGTAGGGACTTCCATTGCTCCAATGAGATTGCTGTTTGATGGTCTAGTCGACTGTATGTTATATCTGCCTTCTGATTGGTCAGCGGTAGGGACTTCCATTGCTCCAATGAGATTGCTGTTTGATGGTCTAGTCGACTGTACGTTATATCTGCCTTCTGATTGGTCAGTGGTAGGGACTTCCATTGCTCCAATGAGATTGCTGTTTGATGGTCTAGTCGACTGTATGTTATATCTGCCTTCTGATTGGTCAGTGGTAGGGACTTCCATTGCTCCAATGAGATTGCTGTTTGATGGTCTAGTCGACTGTACGTTATATCTGCCTTCTGATTGGTCAGTGGTAGGGACTTCCATTGCTCCAATGAGATTGCTGTTTGATGGTCTAGTCGACTGTATGTTATATCTGCCTTCTGATTGGTCAGTGTTAGGGACTTCCATTGCTCCAATGAGATTGCTGTTTGATGGTCTAGTCGACTGTATGTTATATCTGCCTTCTTATTGGTCAGCGGTAGGGACTTCCATTGCTCCAATGAGATTGCTGTTTGATGGTCTAGTCGACTGTATGTTATATCTGCCTTCTGATTGGTCAGTGGTAGGGACTTCCATTGCTCCAATGAGATTGCTGTTTGATGGTCTAGTCGACTGTACATTATATCTGCCTTCTGATTGGTCAGTGGTAGGGACTTCCATTGCTCCAATGAGATTGCTGTTTGATGGTCTAGTCGACTGTATGTTATATCTGCCTTCTGATTGGTCAGCGTTAGGGACTTCCGTTGCTCCAATGAGATTGCTGTTTGATGGTCTAGTCGACTGTACGTTATATCTGCCTTCTGATTGGTCAGTGGTAGGGACTTCCATTGCTCCAATGAGATTGCTGTTTGATGGTCTAGTCGATTGTACGTTATATCTGCCTTCTGATTGGTCAGCGGTAGGGACTTCCATTGTTCCAATGAGATTGCTGTTTGATGGTCTAGTCTATTGTACGTTATATCTGCCTTCTGATTGGTCAGCGGTAGGGACTTCCATTGCTCCAATGAGATTGTTGTTTGATGGTCTAGTCGACTGTATGTTATATCTGCCTTCTGATTGGTCAGTGATAGGGACTTCCATTGCTTCAATGAGATTGCTGTTTGATGGTCTAGTCGACTGTACGTTATATCTGCCTTCTGATTGGTCAGCGGTAGGGACTTCCATTGCTTCAATGAGATTGCTGTTTGATGGTCTAGTCGACTGTACGTTATATCTGCCTTCTGATTGGTCAGCGGTAGGGACTTCCATTGCTCCAATGAGATTGCTGTTTGATGGTCTAGTCGACTGTACGTTATATCTGCCTTCTGATTGGTCAGCGGTAGGGACTTCCATTGCTCCAATGAGATTGCTGTTTGATGGTCTAGTCGACTGTACGTTATATCTGCCTTCTGATTGTTCAGCGGTAGGGACTTCCATTGCTCCAATGAGATTGCTGTTTGATGGTCTAGTTGACTGTACTTGTAGAGGTTTACATTCTGCGTCTATAATGAGAAGCTCTCGGGGCAACTTTGGATAGGTTTGACCCTCGGGGGCTACTTTGCGCTAGGTTTCGACCTCGGGGCCACTTTGGTTTAGTTTTGGCCCACGGGGGCTAATTTTGTTTAGGATAGGCCCTCGGGGCCACTTGGGTTAGGTTAGGCCCTCGGGGCCACTTGGGTTAGGTTAGGCCCTCGGGGGCCACTTGGGTTAGTTTAGGCCATCAGGGGCCATTTGGTGTTGGATTAAGCCTTCGAAGGCCACGTGGGGTTATGTTAGGCCTTCTGAGGCCTCTTTGGGGCATGTTAGGTCCATGGGAGCCACTTTTGTTAGGTAGGCCACTTGGGTTAGGTAGGCCCTCGGGGGCCACTTGGGTTAGGTTCGCCCTCGGGGGCCACTTGGTGTTTGGCTAGCCCTTCGAGACCACTTTCGGTTATGTTAGGCCCTCGAGGGCCACTTTGGGTAAGGTGAGGCCACTTGGGATAGGTTAGGCTCTCGGGGCCACTTGGTGTTAGGTAAGGCCTTCAGAGGCCACTTGAGGTTAAGTTATAACCTCGAGGACCACTATGCGTTATCTTAGACCCTCTGGGGTCACTTTGGGTTATGTTAAGCCCTTGGGGCCACTTGAGTTAGGTTAGGCCCTCGGGGGCCACTTGGATTAGGTTAAGCCCTCGGGGGCCACTTTGGGTTAGGTTAGGCCCTCGGTGCCCATTTTGGGTTAGGTTAGGCCATCGGGGGCCACTTGAGTTAGGTTAGGCCCTCGGGGGCCACTTTGGGTTAGGTTAGTCCCTCGGGGGCTACTTTGTGTTAGGTTAGGCACTGGGGGCCACTTTGGGTTAGGTTAGGCCCTCGGGTGCCACTTTGTGTTAGGTTAGGCCCTCGGGGGCCTCTTTGGGTTAGGTTAGGCCCTAGGGGCCACTTGAATTAGGTTAGGCCCTCGGGGGCCACTTTGGGTTAGGTTAGCCTCTCAGGGCCACTTTGGGTAAGGTTAGGCCCTCGGGGGCCATTTGAGTTAGGTTAGGCCCTCGGGGGCCACTTGAGTTAGGTTAGGCCCTCGGGGGCCACTTGAGTTAGGTTAGGCCCTCGGGGGCCATTTTGGGTTAGGTTAGGCCCTCGGGCGCCACTTTGGGTTAGGTTAGGTCCTCGGGAGCCACTTTGGGTTAGGATAGGCCCTCGGGGGCCACTTTGGTTTAGGTTAGGCCCTCGGGTGCCACTTTGTGTTAGGTTAGGCCCTCGGGTGCCACTTTGTCTTAGGTTAGGCCCTCGGGGGCCTCTTTGGGTTAGGTTAGGCCCTAGGGGCCACTTGAATTAGGTTAGGCCCTAGGGGCCACTTGAATTAGGTTAGGCCCTCGGGGGCCACTTTGGGTTAGGTTAGCCTCTCGGGGCCACTTTGGGTAAGGTTAGGCTCTCTGGGGCCATTTGAGTTAGGTTAGGCCCTCGGGGACCACTTGAGTTAGGTTAGGCCCTCGGGGGCCACTTGAGTTAGGTTAGGCCCTCGGGGGCCACTTGAGTTAGGTTAGGCCCTCGGGGACCACTTGAGTTAGGTTAGGCCCTCGGGGGCCACTTGAGTTAGGTTAGGCCCTCGGGGGCCACTTGAGTTAGGTTAGGCCCTCGGGGGCCATTTTGGGTTAGTTTAGGCCCTCGGTCGCCACTTTGGGTTAGGTTAGGCCCTTGGGAGCCACTTTGGGTTAGGATAGGCCCTCGGGGGCCACTTTGGGTTAGGTTAGGCCCTCGGGGTCCATTTTGATTAGGTTAGACTGTCGGGGGCCATTAGGGTTAGGTTGGGCCCTCGGGGGCCCACTGGGGTTAGTTTAGGCTAGGTTAATTTAGGTTAGGTTAAGTGAGGTTAGGTTAAGTGAAGTTAGGTCAGATTAGGTTTAGGGAGGCTAAGTTAGGTTAAGTGAGGTTAGATTTGGATAGGGATGTATGTAGAGCTTATGTCCGTGCTGCCACGAGCCTACGGGTTCGATAGTACCAGTGGGTGAGTGAGTAAGTAAGTAAGTTAGGTGTTACTTCTCCATTCACCTGTCTGTTCATCTCTCTTTGGTCCAAAAAATTTCCTAAGAACTTTTTTCTCAAATACTTGTAATCTCCTTTCCTCCCTTAAAGTAAGAGTCCATGTTTCACATCCATATAATATAATATTGTAATTATATTTGAGTTGCATATTTTGACTCACCTCATATTTCTTAATTTTTACGCAGACTAATTTAGTGACTAACTGTGTGACATCCTCACTGCTTTACAACTGTTGTCTTGTGGTTGTCCTTTCTGCAAATTGATTTCTGTGCCCTCTGTTAACTGACCGATGAACTTCCAAATCAATTTATTTTTCCCTTTCACCGGAGAATTTCAAAATTCATGGTTTTATTTTTATTCTTGCAGATGTAAATTTTCTCCCAAATTGTGAGTTCCTTGGATTTTTGTAACCATTTTAGTAATTTTGCCTTCTATTTGAAAAGAAAAATATACGCCTAGACTGGGGTTTGAACCCAGGACCTTTGACTCTGTATGTCAATGCTCTATCCAAGCGAGCTACCTAGGCCTCCAATCTAAACACATATTTTTCTCTTATACATAGTTAGTTCCCTAACCCCAAATGCTATGAGCCATTGCTACAATTTTTGCAAATGGCGGCTCCTTTATTAAGAAGACTTTGTATTGGGAGTTTAAACATTACTTATAAAGCCAGTAGCATTTGGGGTTAGAGAATTAACTGTGTATAAGACAAATATACGTGTTTAGATTGGAGGCCTAGGTAGCTCACTTGATAGAGCATTGACATAGAGAGTCAAAGGTCCTGGGTTCAAACCCCAGTCTAGGCATATATTTTTCTTTTCAAATATAATTTGTCCATCAATGAGATGTTTAAAAGCAAATAATATGAACAATTTTGCCTTAGTTTCAATTCTGTGATTTTCTGACCATGCATTTGCAGCTATTGCAGATTTTTCTATTTCTCCATTTTTATCATTTCTAAGCTGTTCTTTCAATCTTGTATTTAAGTTCCTTTTTGTTTTTTGTATGTATATTTTTTCACAATCTTTACAATCAATTTCACAAATTCCTGATTTATTAATTAAATAAAAATAAAACGTAGTTTTATTTGATTTTCATATTTATTATATAATTCAGTGACAGCTGTTTCGGTACACTGTACCTTCTTCAGACATGTTAACAAATTAAAATTCCTGATTTGTTGCTGTCTACAATATTTTCATTTTTGTTGGTTTTAATTAATTTATTCAAACTGTAATCTTTTTTTATATTTTTTTTTTGGTGCTATTTTTAATGTTAAATTTGTTGAATTTTTTTTTAAACTTATTAAATACTAAGTCCACTTCTGTGGTCTCGAGGTAGCGTGTTCCTGGTCACGCAGCGGGCCGGGGTTCGATTCCTGGTCGGGGCAGTTTTTCTGGGTGAGGTTTTTATCAGGGTTTTCCCTCACCTGTAAGACAAATGTCAGGAAAACTTTAAGGCTCAAACGGTCCCCAAAATCATATGGCCATCATCATCATCCTTATCATTATCATCATCATCCTTCACCGGTGTGGAAAGCAACGGGGTAGCTCACACCTACAATTCCCTAGTAAAGCTGTTCCGGTTGCAACCTCGCTCCCAGTTACCATTTGTGCGGGTTGTATAACTATTATTGATAAACCACGCTCTGCGCAACCATTTGTGCGGATTGCAACCTCGCTGCCTGCTACCTTTAGGTGCAGGGTGGATCGTCTTTTGTTTCCGTTGCTTCTACTAGCGTAGATTTTATATTACATTCAAGGTTATAAATCACAAAGCTTTTTGCCCCGGGCCCATAGGAGGCAAAGATTGATTCATCTTTCTTTCTTAAGCACTTAAGCATAAATCAATAATAGTTCTCAAAGCACCAGAGTAATTTAAAATGAATGTTTTCACTATAATTATTAATCAGGAAAGCTAGACAGAAAAATAAAGGGAGCTAGAATGATCTCCTAAATAAGTGAGTTTCCGTACAGGAATATCAAACAGCCACATGCACATAAATCACTTGAACATTAAATTGGATAAGTATTAAAAATGATATTTAATGTAAACAAGAAGTCTGAAGTAAAAACATAACAAAGATAAACATTTGATCATTCAACAAAAGTAAATAAATAATAATGCTTTTACATGACAAAAAACCACATCATACCTCACACCACATTCATGCTAGAGTCCAAGCCAGGGTGGCTTTCCCCGGTCTTCAGGACCAACTTAAACTCCGCCGCTCGCGGCTCCAGATGACCTTGTCCACTTAAAGTTCCAATCGAATGAATGAATGATAACATTCTCGCTGTGCATAACGTATTTGAGGGTTCCGAGGTAGAAGGGGAGATGCGCCGAACAAACAGCGCACCAGGAGAGGTAAAAAGGGAGAGTGGGGGTAGATGCATAGAGAAAGGATATTGGCATAGTTCACAAATCTTACTGTCCAGGGAGGATTACGACACAACAGTAGTGAACCGAAAATCACACTTTCGGTTCAAAGCTGCAAGCATAGCATTAAAATGCTATGATTGCAGTGAAGGACCTGCCTTGGGGCAGAAAATACTATGGATGGATTAAATACTAAAGGGTGTTATGTAAATTTCTTGAATTTTTTTACCAATTTGTTTGTCTGTGTGAAGAATACTTTCAGTTATAACTGTTTGTTTTTTGATTTATTAATTTTTTTATGAATCATCTCTATTTAATTTAACATTTATTGTAAATTAATGAGTCTTTCTTTTACATCTTACCTCATACTTTATGTTTCTTCAAACACAGGAACTAGTTTTCGAGAGAAGGGTCTTTCTCATTTGCAACCGACATTATGACTACCGGATTTTCGTTGGAATCTCAATCAATAACGTTGCCATCTGGTGTTGATTTGATGAACTTTGAGATGAGGTAACATTCATCAGGAATCTCGAAAATCCTAGATCTAAATTTGTTCTTCTGAATATATATCTTCTCCCAAATTGTCAATTCTAAAGGTTTTTCAAAATGTTTTAAAAGTAGGGCTTCTTGTTCTATTTTATGGTCCTCCAATAAACTATGTGCTGTAATAGTTGATTTTTCAATTCACCATTTTTAATATTTCTGAAGTGTTCCTTAGTGCGAGTGTCCAAATTTCTTTTTGGCCTAAGAAACAGTTCACAAATATTAAAAATGGTGTAATTGAAAAGTCAGCTATTGCAGCACATAGTTTATTGGAGAATTATAAAATTGAAAAAGAAGCCCTACTTTTAAAACATTTGGAAAAACCTTTAGAATTGACAATTTGGGAGAAGATATATATTCAGAAGAACAAATTTAGATGCATGAATTTCGAGATTCATGATGAACGTGACCTCATCTCAAAGTTCATCAAATCAACACCAGTTGGCAACGTTATTGATGGAGATTCCAACGAAAATCCAGTAGTCATAATGTCGGTTGAAAATGAGAGAGATCCTTCTCTTGAAAACTAGTTCCCGTGTTTGAAGAAACATAAAACATGAGGTAAGATGTTAAAAAATGACTCATTAATTTACGAATTAAGACCTCATAATGTTATTTCCCATATTTAACTATGAAGATTTATTGTGTTTAGAGCCTTGTACGAGTTCATGTATGCTATGATGAGAGGATTTCCTGGCAAGAATCTGAACGCAGAGACGTCAGCTTATTTGCTGAAGAGTATCAAAGATATTGAAAAATTTATGAATGAAAGAGGAAAGGTTCAGGAAATGTCTTTCTTGGAAAAGACACAGAGAATCACTGAGCAAGACAAAGTGTTGCGGACGTATGGAGGAAAGAGGGTCAAACTGGAGGTATGTATGTGCTTTTAAATTTAAGTGATTCATTAACTGGTTTTCAGTCCATAGAGCATTTCCATCTGTTCTTCCAGAGTTCATTTTTTTCTATACCGTTCCTGAAGTTCCATCTTTGTCAGGTGGTCTGTCAAGGCCAACAGGCCTTGAAACATATAATATTTAATTTTAGGAAGTTATATTTTGAGGTTATTTTAATTATATTATTTTTAGTCTGAACATCTTACCTTAATATTAATGTTGATTTGTTCTTGGACATGTTTCAAAACAATTCTGTTTTATCGTCAGCCTTTCCAGACTTTTCTGGAAAAGCTGACGATAAAACAGAATTGTTTTGAAACATGTTCAACAACAAATCAACATTAATATTGAGGTATTCTTATCTCTTATGGTTGTTTCTGTTGGACATATGTTTCAAGTATATTATTTTTAGTCTGAACATCTTACCTCAATATATAGATTTGGAGAAAGTACTGCTAACCTTGTCCCTCCTCCCCTCCCTAAACAAACAAATACAATTATTATGAAATAATTAAAACATTTGGTCTGTTCATTCTTACCTCTTAGAGTTGTTTTGTTGAATATATGTTTCACAGCTTCTTAGCCCCATCGTCAGCGATTACAGTCTGTAAAACAACTCTAAGAGGTAAGAATGAACAGACTAAATGTTTTAATTGTTAAACAAACCTCTTAATGTTACTTCCTGTTGTATTTTAAAACCATTATTATGATGATGATGATGAAATTAAATGTTTCCTACCTCTCCACATATAAATCTTCTAAGTAGATCACGATTTCGAGACCATAACGGTCATAAGTTTTCCTTTGTTTTTCTGAATGTTGATCTTTTCCCAAACCGTGAGTTCCTTTTGTTTGTCTATTTGTTTAATTGGACTGGCTTTTGATTCAATTAAATGTTTTTCGGACCAAGCATGAGCAGCTACTGCTGACTTTCCACTTCTCCATTTTTGATGTTTCTAAGATGTTCTTTCACCCTTGTTTTCAAATTTCTTTTTGTTTTTCATACATACATTTTGTCAGAATCCCTGCATTTGATCTGATAAATTCCTGATTTGTTTTCATTTTCAATTCTCTCATTTTTATTGGTTTTAATTATCCTTTTAAGGCTGTATTCATTCTTTGGTGCTAATCTTATATTAAACTTATTACAGTGTGATTATAAAGTCCCAGTACATTTTGTGGATAACGTAGCGCAAATAGAACAGAAATTATAAGGTAGTTTCTACTATCAAGTTAGTGTTCAACATAACCTCCATCAATCTCAAAACATGTTTCCCAACGACGCACCGTCGCCCGGAAAACATGCACCAACATATCCTGTGTATTTCACTCGCTTGGCGTATGCGTTCTTTCAGCCCTTGCAGATTAGGAAACTTGGTTCTGTACACCTGTTGCTTGATGAACCCCCAAGCAAAAAAGTCCAGGAGTGCGAGGTCTGGCGAACGAGGTGCCCAGATACGAGGAGATGCCCTTCCAATCCACCTTTTTGGGAAACCTGTGATTGAGATACCCGCGTATAGCCAGAGCAAAGTGTGGTGGTGCTCCATCTTGTTGCAACACCACTGTATCAATGATACCATCTTGCTGTAACTGTGGCTGTAAGAAAAGTTGCAACATATCAAGATACACGTCTCCCGTGAGGGTTTCCTTTGGAATCGGTCTCTAACTTCATCGTACGACTGGCCTCTTAAACGCGCAGCAACAATCTCTATCCGCGCTTCAATGGTGAACATATTTGTATCTTTCGAGTGGCTGTAACAGAAATACGATATGTAAGCGATTTCTTTAAAATGTACTGGGATTTTATAATCACACTGTATTATGAGTTTGGCAACATCTACCCTCTGTACGTAGGCGGACACTGGTGTAGCCCATAAGGTCTGTAGTAACTTCCTGGGTTGAATTAGAGTGTAGCATATTAAAGTCTCAGTTTCAAATCCTGGTTGAGATGCTAATTTTTGTTTTCATGTGATATATATATTTTTTTATAGAGTGCTGTAGAACCAAACTTGGATGAAAAGAAGTTCAAGGAACTGTTGGAAATTCCAGGATTCAACCCTTTGAAAGTGAAGGCTGAGCTTTTGAAGAAATAATGTGTATGTATACAGTCATTGTATTTGAGTTGTGAATTTTGACGCACCTCATATTTCTTGATTTTTATGCAGACCTAAGTTAGCTACATTCTCGATGCAACACAACTGCTGTCTTGCGGTTGTCTCTCCTGCAAATTGATTTCTGCTCCCTCTATTGGCTGACCGATGAACTTCCAGATCAAATTTTTTTTCTTTCTCACCGGAACCTTGAAATTCATGTTTTTTTTTTTTATTCTTGCAGATGTAAATTTTCTCTCGAATTGTGAGTTCCTTAGATTTTTCTAACTGTTTAAGTAATTTGCCTTATTTTAATATATTAAATTTGGGAATTATTAAAATTCATCGGAGAACATATTGTTTAAACAACTCACCTCATAGGATTCATGCTTCCATGATATCGCGATTTCAAACATAGTCATGTTCATCTTCAGCCATAAGAAATTCAAACACAAAAAAAGACTTAATGAATATACTACTCTACAAAATTGCAAAGAAAAGAAAAAATACAACAAAATTACTTACCATCCTGAAATGCATAGGAAATTTCAAAAAATTTTTGACAAATACAACATTTTTTTGGCACCAATAAATAAATTTAGTCTGGATAATCTTCTAAGTACCAATAAAAAAGTCAATGTTCCAGACAGTAAGAAATCTGGAATTTATCAAATAAATTGTGAAGATTGCAATAAAGTTTATATAGGAAAAACAAAAAGAAATTTGGAAATTCGGACAAAAGAACATTTCAGAAATATTAAAAATTGTGAAATTGAAAAATCTGCAATTGCTGCACATAGTTTATTAGAACATCATAAAATTGGAAGAGAAGCTAAACTTTTAAAACAAGTAGAGAAACCTTTGGAATTGACAGTTTGGGAAAAAATATACATTCAGAAAAACAAAAATAGATCAATGAATTTTGATATCCCTAACGAAATTACATTGATTTCGAAGTTCATAAATTCAACCATAGATGGCAGCACTGAAGATGGCGACAATAGAACAGTTGACGGCTGAAGAATTTCGTCAGTCGGAGTTATGGCTGATGATGAACATGACTATGTTTGAAATCGCGATATCATGGAAGCATGAATCCTATGAGGTGAGTTGTTTAAACAATATGTTCTCCGATGAATTTTAACATTAGTCTCTACTCAAATTACTTCCAATCACTGGTGAGCTGAGATCGAATTAACGACCGCCTTAACCGGTCATGCATGAATGTTGACGTTTTCGTAATATTGGCAACGAATTACCCAGAATTCTCAGCGATAAAACCACTTCCGTCATTTTCGTCTGCTATAGAGGACTGCATTTACGCTTGCATCCTGCAAATAATACCGTATACAAACACGTCTGCGACGCGCAATATTATGCCGATTCTCCTGTTCTTCCAGTTGAATTCTTTGGTAGACTCTATCAAATTCCTCTTCTCCGCGTATACCGAAAACATGATCGAAGTCTTCAAGGTCCGACATCTTGGATAAGTTTCAAACTACATCGGTTACCATCGGTTCCCTTCGGGATTTTCACATAAGTTTATATCTTGAGTTACGATCTTAAGGTACCTTGTCAGGTAGCTTACAATTATTACCGCGTGAATAGATTTCTGAGTAAGAAAAATGTGTTTGAATAAAACTTTATTAGCAGAGAACGTCTTTTACTGTCTAATGCGTTCAAACATTTGACCCTTAGATAAGGAACTCACAATTTGCGAGAAAATGTACATCTGCAAGAATAAAAGAGAGAATTTCGTGGTTCCTGGTAAGAAAAAAAAAAATTTGATCTGGAAGTTCATCGATCAGCCAACAGAGGGCACAGAAATCAATTTGCAGGAGGGACAACTCCAGGACGACAGTTGTGTGGCATCGAGAATGTCTTAGGTCTGCATAAAAATCAAGAAATATGAGGTGAGTCAATATTCACAAGTGAAATACAGGGTGGACCGCTCGAATGGACCTAATTTCAATTGCTTGTTACTGGCAAACGGTTGAAGATAGAAACTTAAAACAACGTTCATAGTACAGAAAAACTCACCAAGTTTCGAATCCTGTCGGTAGATGGCACAAAGATACGTTTCTCGTTCTTAGATTTAATTGTTTGTGAAAATGGCGACTCCGCAGATGAAAGCGCAAGCTGTTTTGTGGTATGCGGAGTTTAAATCAATCATTAGAGTTCAAAGGGAGTTCCGGCGTGTGTTTAACCGTGATGCTCCAACTGCTAGAAGCATAAAGAAGTGGCGTGATACATTATTAGCTACAGGATCTGTGTTGAAGAAGCATGGTGGTGGTCGCAGAGCATCCGATGAAATGGTAGCAAATGTTCAAGCCGCATTTGAGCGAAGCCCCCGGAAGTCATTAAGAAGAGCTTCGCGGGAACTTCAAATACCAAAATCGACATTACAACGGATTGTCCACAAACGCCTCAAACTGCACGCATATAAAGTGCAGTTAGTGCAACGTCTGGAGCCGAATGACATGCCGAAACGAGTGGAATTCGCCAATACGATGCTGGACCGTCTCGGCGCTGATCCTGACTTCATGACCAAGATTTTCTTCTCGGACGAAGCCACTTTCCATTTGTCAGGCAAGGTAAACCGGCATAATGTGCGGATCTGGGGATCGGAGAATCCTCACGCTATTTCAAGAGCATGTTCGTGATAGTCCGAAGATGAATGTTTGGTGCAGTTTGTCACATAATAAGGTCATTGGACCGTTTTTCTTCGCCGAGAAAACTGTTCGTGGTACCACATATCTTGACATGCTGGAGCAGTTCTTCTTTCCACAAATTGAACAACTGCAGCCTAACATCGTTTTCCAGCAAGATGGTGCTCCTCCCCACTGGTCCAATGAAGTTCGTACGACTTTGGACAACATTTTCCCTGGCCGTTGGATTGGTAGGGGAGGACCAATCGCGTGGCCCCCGAGATCTCCCGATTTAACACCACTGGATTTCTTTCTCTGGGGCTATGTCAAAGATAAAGTTTACACCACCCCAGTCAAAGACCTTCGTGATCTTCGTGAGCGCATCATAGAGGCTATTGAGAACATTCCAGAAGACATACTCCAACGTACTTGGCAAGAAATTGTTAATCGCTTTGATATCGTCACAGTGACTGCTGGGGCTCATATAGAGATGTGGTGATCTGGATATCAAAACTTGGTGAGTTTTTCTGTAATATGAACGTTGTTTTAAGTTTCTATCTTCAACCGTTTGCCAGTAACAAGCAATTGAAATTAGGTCCATTCGAGCGGTCCACCCTGTATAATTAAAACAAACCTGATAGAGTTATTTGCTACGTATATTCAATATGTGGACTGTGATATTAGCTTATTAATGTTTTCTTATTTGAAATGAATTTTCTAATACCAAGATATTACTACTTAATAAATTTTTGTGGTGCTTTAACATATAGATTTTTTTACAGTTTGACTTATATTGCTTACTCACTGGCACTATCGAACCCGTAGGTTCATGGCCATGCAGACATAAGCTCTCCATACATCCCTATCCTGAGCCAATGCTTTCCAATCATTCCCTGTATAATCTACTTCCCTCAAATCATAGTTAATGTTGTTCTCCTGCCTCATTCTTGGTCTACCAACTGGGCGTTTTCCCTCTGGTTTTCCTACAAGAAGCTTCCATACACGTCTTTCATTCCCAATTCGTGCCACATGTCCTGCCCATCGCAGTCTACGAGACTTAACTGTTCTTATTATATCTGGCTTCCTATAAAGACCGTGTAGTTCATTGTTATGTAGTCTTCTCCATTCACCTGTCTGTTCATCTCTCTTTGATCCAAAAATTTTCCTAAGTACTTTATTCTCAAATACCTGTAATCTCCTTTCCTCCCTTAAAGTAAGAGTCCATGTTTCGCACCCATATAATATAACTGGTAGAATAATAGTTTTTATATATTTTCAGTTTAACGTTTTTTGAAACGAGTTGGGACGTCAAGAGTCTCTGCAATGCATAATAGCATGCATTTCCAGAATTGAACCTATGTTTAATTTCTTTGTGCATCTCATTCCTGTTTGTGATTATTGTTCCTAGGTATTTGAATTCAGACACTTCCTCAAAATTTCCCTCATTTGTCATTACCTGTCCATTTCCATTATATAATGAATTTTCTATGTGTGACCATATATTTAGTTTTATTGATATTTACTTCCAGTCCCAATTTCTTAGTGTTACTTTCAAGTGTTGCCACAATGCATTTTGGTGTTTTTAGTTTTGATATATATATATACATATATATGTTATATTGCAGGTTTTTGCGGATATAAGTATGAAAAAGAAAGTTTTCTTGGGTTTTCCGCGTCTTGGATTCAAGTTCGGCCTCTGGCCAATGATTCCGACGTGTCGGCATGATCCCACATGTCATTATCAAGGAATGATAAGTTCGAGTCACAGGTTTAGGTCTTATATAATAAAATGCATAGAGTTTTCGCTGTGGTCAACATAAGAACTAAACCTTGGATGGGTGTACATCTTCGGAAACGGACCACAGCAAAAACTCTATGCATTTTATTATATAATACCTAAACCTAATGGCATGTGGGATCATGCTGAAACGTCAGAATCAGTGGCCAGAGGACGAACTTGAATCCAAGACGCGGAAAACCCAAGAAAACTTTCATATTCATATATATAAAGGGATATAACAAAATCAATAAATAAAACTAAGGTTTAAAATCAAATTCTTTTTACCTCACCTCATGTCCTGTCTTCTAATTAAACATAGGTGATTTCATCAAGTTTACGACCGATGTTCTGCCGTCCAGAAGCACTGGTGGTTACTCCATCTGTTGGTGGATTAATGAACCTGCGAATCGAATCAACTTCCCCAGAAATTTCAAAATTCAATAATATTTCTTTCTTCTTCTTTCAATGTGGATTTTTTCCCAAACCGTAAACTCGTTTGGTTTTTCTGTTTGTTTAATTAAGCTCGTCTTTATTTCAATTTAGATGTTTTTCAGACCAAGCTTGAGCGGCTAATGCTGATTTTTTTCACTTCACCATTTTTGATGTTCCTAAGATGTTTCTTCGCCTGAATTTAAATTTTCCCGATGTAAATTTTCTCACAAACTCCTTATTTAATGTGGTAAATTCCCAATTTGTTTTCTTCTTCAATTCTTTCATTTTTGTTGGTTTTGTGTGTCCTATTGAGGTCTATCTTATGTTAAACTTTAAAATTTTTGGGAAAACTGCACTTAAACTAGCGTGAAATATTTTTAAAGTCCTATAGAACAGCAGTGCGGCCAGAGTTTATAGAGCCAGCGATAACGCACAATCGAACCACATATCGATTATCATCCTCGATTACTATCCGTTGCTATGAAATTTAAATGACCAATATTTGCAATAAATCCCCAAATCTATGTTAAAAAATATATATATAATATTAAAATTACCAAACATTTATTAAAAATGGGTGTACACTTAGTTATCACTTCCTAACGCTGATCCAACCAGCGGTAACCCAAAACAGCGATAAAAATAATCATAGACTAAGTAATATACTCTGTGGAGAAAATAGCAGTTAGCATCACAATATTGTCTAACAGTGTTATAATATTGTGATTTGCATATTTAAATAAATACTTCAAAATTGTTTAATAATGTTATAAAAATTGTTTGAAAAAGTTTAAAATATTAAATAATGTTAGTAAATACAGAAGAAGAGCTATTGTTTACAACAATATAACTGGAAAATCAAGCGCTAGTAGAAGTGCAGTTGAGCCAAATTTTTTTTAAACTTATGATGCTCCAATGGATGGTAAGTGAATTTCTTGAATTTTATGTTTTATTCTTTTTCTTTTGTAAGTGTAATTAATTTTTGTTTTTTAAACTTATTTATTTTCCTGTGTACCATGTTTTCTAATCGGCCACGGTGAACTAGTGGTTATGCTCCTTGCCTCTGGTCCTGAGGGTTGCGGGTTCAAACCCGGCTGGGGTCGATGCATTTTTTTGGATATAAAAATCCAAGGAGCAAGTCCTCTGGGAGGGACTTTAAGCCGTGGGTCCCGAGTCTGAAGATTTTCAGGCTCGTAAAAGATCCTTAAGCCTGAATTAAAGGCCTCTAAGCAAAATTTACCGAATTTTCCCGTCCTAGTACTACCTTGGTATCATAGATGTCAGTATGAGGTGCAATGCTGATCACGGACCACTCAAATGACATCTATACGAATACAAGGGTAACTAAATTAGTATGGTTCAAATTCTTGCCTGTAGGGGGAGAGCGCCTAAATCTCTGTTAAGGGAAAACATGGGCTTAGAAGAAGACTATGCTTTCTACAAACCCGTTTTCTAATGCTGCATTAATTATATATTCTTTTTCATAATTTTCTCTGTACATGGGTATATTTACTAATCTATGTGTCAAACTATTGTACGCTGCCTCTTTGTGAGCAAAATTATTGTATCCCAAGGTCTGAATATAGTTACCTATGTGTGTATTTTTTCTGTATATTCCAAATTGTATCTAGTTTTCTTCATTTCTTGTGATTTAAGTATCCATGGTAAGTTCTACTCCGATAATTCAACAGTTTTAAAGCATCATCTATTTGTTTATAATTCATAATTTGAAGTAATGGATATTACGATGTGAGGTTGGAAAGTGGTTTTTACAGAAGTGAAGAAAATGTTTAAAAACCTCTGTAAAACACTTCACAAACGTGCGTTGTACATTATTTTTTGCACGATGGTGTTTTCATAATAATAAATAATAGTAAAATGATAACATCTTTGTTGGAAATATTTGCACTCATTATAAACAACTGACTAACGTTAACAGTGTGGCCAATGTTTATTAGTTGAAATTACAAGAGGCCGTGACACCAATCAGTGATAAAATGGCAGCAAGTACATATTTATTGGCTTTATATTGTTTGAGATAAAGTTCAGTTAATTAAAAATGCACTAATTTGTTTTGTATAATGTATATTAACACTGCCTTTTATATATATTTTTGTATATACATTGTACGTAGCGTACATAGAGGGCAGTGGTTTTACTTCCCACACGCGGTTTGTAATATCTAATTTTGCAGTTTAGTTATTTTATTACAGTAAAATTATTTAGGTTGGCAACCATGAAATATAGGAAATTGAATTTTCAATCATGGTTGCCATTGCATCAAAATGCACTATTGCGCAAAAAAGTAAGTTGTGTTTGCATTTATCAGTTACAGAAGTGTTCTAATTCAAACCAACAATACTTGATAAAAAAGACCTTTTTCTTTGAACTTCTTATAAGAAAATTCTCTTCTTCCTTCCAAGTATTAGGCCAAGGCCTGTTACGATCCTATAGAAAATTTTCCTTCCCCGGGAAATTCTCGTATAAGACTTGAAAGCATAATAATAGTCCCTTCGATTGGTTGCTGGCCAAAGGAAGGCAAGACCAGTGATGGGGCTGCCATCTTATAGCCTCTGGTCAGGCTTTTCTGGAGAAGAAAAGAAAATAAAGGAAAGAAGAAATGGAAGAAAGGAAAGACTCCCTAGCCCTCGGATGCCCTACGACATTTAATTCAAGATTTAATTAAAAATCTTTATCTTAGAAGACTGGATACAATAAAATTGTTGCAAGATCTAAGATGCTTTTCCAAAGGCATGTGACAAACTGCGAGTTCGATATAGTGCAATGATAGAACGCCATTTGATCATATTTGAAATTAATTATAACACTGGTGAACAGTGGTTTTGTTGCCCTTGATATAAGATTAATTTCTGATATATTTATGCTCACAATTCATGAAACTATCAATGATTTTGGAAGATTTGCTTTGGTTTTTTTTTAATCTTTATTTTAATTTTATGCTACAAAAATCAGAAAATATGAAAAATTATAACAACTATATTTATAATGCCAATTGTTTTTTGAAAAATTAGTATGCACTGACATAAATAGTAAGAAAAATATCTAAAACCCATGTTATACTTCAGTGAAACGCCTTTTATAATTTTTAGGGGACAATCTCTTTTCAAAGACCAGCAGTAATCTGCCATCATGTGACGGTCCCATCTACCCTGATACCTTTCCTCCATTACTTTTAGATCCTAGTGAAAGTGTACTCCCTGTTCGTCGCTATAATTTCCTAAATTATCTGGAAATCTATCCAGGTGACTGTGGAGAAAGTGTAACTTTATACTCATATTTGCTCCCAGAATCTTGAAGCTTATCAACATGTTTTGCACAATTTCTTTATAATTTGGTGATTTATAGTTACCTATGGAATTTTCTACTACCAATACAAAACCCTTCCAAGCTTCACTTTCCGGAACAGTCATAACTTTGATAAAATTTGCATCTTTCATCAATTGCCGAATTTGAGGATCATCAAATATTCCGCCTTTTAACTTTTACAAACTGAGCTTAGGACATTTTCTACAAATGCATTTGAAACATTCTCCTTCCTTGTCCAACGCTTTGTTTTATCACATCCAGATGCACGTCGTGAGTACTTTAATTTTGTCAAGTAACTGAGATCATGGCCGACGTGCGGAGTGAGGGGCGTGAGAGTGGGGATCACGTGATGTTTGTATACGCGAAAAAAATGCGCAGAAATCAAATCATGACTGGAAACGTAAATTTTATTAGTAAAACGCCGTTTACTGTTTAAGATATAAGATACGCAAAAATCATAAAAAACTAGAGCACATTCAGCACTTTCATGAATATATTTGTATATATTTTTCATTCCAAAACACATTTTGGTAGCCGATGTTCCATTCGGTGGACATTTTCTCCCTTATAGTGTATTTTATATAATTTTTTATAACCCTTGTGTCTTGAACGAGACTACGGTGGAGAAATTAAACTTAAACCATACTAAATTAGTTACACTTGTTGTATAGATGTCATTGAGTGGCCCGAGGTTAGTGTTCCGCCTCATTGTAACATCTAGGAAACCAAGACATAGCACTAGGATGTGAAATTTCGGTAGATTTTTATTACAGGCCTTTTTATTCAGGCTTATGGATCTTTTTCGAACCTAAAAATCTTCAGATTTGAGACCCACAGCTTAAAGTCCTTCCCGGAGGACTTGCTCGTTGAATTTTCCCATCCTAAAAAAAATCCATCGACTCCCGGCCGGGTTTGAACCCGCGACCCTAAGTCCACCGGCCAACATACAGGCCTATATTAAATTATCAATAGTAGATTATTATATAAGATATAAGCAGTTAAATTGGTGTGGTCATGTACGACGAATGCAAGAAGAAAGGTTACCTAGAAGAAGGAACAAAGGAAGACCTCCAACACCCATGGATGCAAGAAATAACTGGAATGGGAACAAGAGGACTGGAGGACATGAAGTGGATGGATAGAGACAAGTGGAGAAGGAAAATAAAACTTTAGGCCCAGAAACATGTGTAAACCTTGAAAATCTGTTTATAAAATAAAATATATATAGCCTATAAAATTGGATGTTGGTGTATCTGAGATTGATAGGCTGGACACCGTTAAACGATCGCCATGAAAGTTGGCACATGTATATACATATTTTTATACACTGGGTTTTTATGCTGTTATGTTCTAAATCCATTAGGTGTAGAGGTTAACCCGAAACGAGAATTTAAAAATCTCTCTAGTGTCGCAACTTCGATTTTTCACAACGGAACTATGCATCTATCCTATTGCAGCGGTTCCCAACCATTTTCGATTCGCGAACCCCTTTCACAATGATCTGATTTGGGCGAACCACTGACTTTTAAATATACATACAGCAGACATGCATAAAATGTAATTCCAAGCAAAAGGTTTAATAACCTTAAATTAACTTAACCCTTAAAACCTAAAGTTACTCTAGTTACGGCTTAAAAGTTACACAACGTGTAGACCCAGTTGTAGCGAAATCTAATGCATTCCTAACCTTGTTACATAACTGTAAATCAGGCATTCGCGGTAAATATTAATTTATTGTGGAAATAATATGACTAACTCATGCCCCAAATGCGAGTCAATATCCAATTACATTTCAATGATTCTTTATTTACAACCAATCACAGTCGTGTTTCGCCTAGAATTTACCAACTAAAGTTTATCATAAAAAAGAAAGCACCTCCTTTTTAACATTCTGAATAGGTCATAGCACTATCCCGCAGTGACTGTTCATTGTATATATATATATATAGTACATGAAAACAGAAAACGCATGCGATAGATAATATGAAAAAAATTGTAACAATTGATTATACCACAAAAAAAAAAAAGAACACTGTTTGCACTTTCTTAAACGAATTATTTTCCAGGAAATGACGTTGCAGAAAAATATAATTGACATATTTACATCATAGGACATCAGAAATTAAATAATGCCTATAACGTTGGTTATAAATTTCTCCGCTAGGGTGCATTATTACAACATTGCGATCCTTTGGCAATAAATAATATGATCTGTTTGCAGTGATGAACAAAAGAAGCAAATGAAGCGTACCAATCGTTTTTCATCTGTTTTCAAACATCGCCGTTTACATTAAATATATAAATATTTTAAAATAACTATAGTTAAATAATGATTTGTGAGTAAACAGCTTAATTTTATTCGTTAAATAGTCCTAACAAATGCCACTCTTGATTTCCAAATTCTCTAGATAAATTCACTTCGTGAGTCGTGAATACAGAAACATTCCTGAAAAAAAAAATACAATTCTGCAAAAATGAAGGAAGTAATAATGACCTAACCTCGAAACCCGCCATTACGAAAAAGTTTTGGCGAAACCTCAGGGGATTCGCGAACCATGGATTGAGAAACGATGTCCTATTGAAATAAACCGAGATAGGCATTATCAAAAAAAAAATCAGCCAAATCCGACAGTTAGAAATAGGGGTTTACCTTGTTCAATGTATTGCCTCAATTGTGTCTTTGCATGATTTCTTCGGGCGTCCATTATTTCTCTTCCCAGTTGGGAATTTATCCCTAACTATTTTAACTATTCTGTCGTTTGACATTCTATTTATATGTTCATTTCATTTTTTCCTCCTATTGTTTATCCAATTTGAAATTTGTTCTATTTGTAAATTTTCTCTTATAACTTCTAAAGTGATCTCTTATTGTTTTCTATTGTTATCAGAAATTTCAATTCACTTGCTTCCAGTAGACGTCGAGTATCACTTGTTTTTGCTGTATATGTACAAAGTGGTCTAACTCACTGGCACTATCGAACCCGTACGTTCATGGCCGTGCGGACATAAGCTCTCCATATATCCCTATCCTGAGCCAATGTTTTCCAATCATCCCCTGTATAATCTACTTCCCTCAAATCATAGTTAATGTTATTCTCCCACCTCATTCTTGGTCTACCAACTGGGCGTTTTCCCTCTGGCTTTCCTACAAGAAGCTTCCATTCACGCCTTTCATTCCCCATTCGTGCCACATGTCCTGACCATCGCAGTGAACGAGACTTAACTGTTCTCATTATATCTGGCTTCATATAAAGATCTTGCAATTCTCTGTTATGCAGTCTTCCCCATTCACCTGTCTGTTCATCTCTCTTTGGTCCAAAATTTTTCCTAAGAACTTTATTATCAAATACTCGTAATCTCCTTTCCTCCCTTAAAGTAAGAGTCCATGTTTCGCAACCATATAATAGCCTATAACTGGTAGAATAATAGTTTTATATATTTTCAGTTGTTCATCACTGTGGTCTCAAGGTAGCGTGCTGCCTTGTCACGCAGCGGGCCCGGGTTCGATCCCCGTTCGGGACAGTTTTTCTGGGTGAGGTTTTTATCGGGGTTTTTCGTCACCTGTAAGACAAATGTCAGGAAAACTTTAAGGCGCAAACGGTCCCCGAAATCATATGACCATCATCATCCTTATCATCACCATCATCATCTTTCACCGGTGTGGAAAGCAACGGGAAGCTACCACACCTACAATTCCCTAGTAAAGCTGCAAGCATAGCATGAAAATGCTATGATTGCAGTGAAAGACCTTCCTTAGGGCAGGATTACTATGGATGGATATTTCCAGTTTAATGTTTTTGAAAGGAGTTGGGACGTGAAGAGTCTCTGTAATGCATAATAGCACGCATTTCTAGAATTGAGCTTATGTTTAATTTCCTTATGCATCTCATTCCTATTTGTGATTATTGTTCCTAGGTATTTGAATTCAGCCACTTCCTCAAAATTTTCCTCATTTATCATAGACAAATGCATTTGCATAAATTGGTACGTGCATAGTATGGCGTAGACCTAGTTCTTCATATTGAATTTCTAGTCGTTTTGTAAATCAAGAATAGGAAAATTGATCTGTTATAATGTAAGTGGAATCGATATTTTACCAGCAACTTTACGGTTTGTCAGACTATAGTGGTCATCTCCCTGGCAACTGGCAGTGGACAAACAAACCCTCGGACACAGGAAGGTCACTTGAGTGGTAGCCAGTTGCCTGTCTCTACACACACATTCTCTCTTACGGTAAGTAAATTACATGCCTGTATACTCAGTGTCATTAGGCCGATAGCAATCTTTCTGACAATTAAACAATGATTAAAATTTATTAATTAAATAAAAATAAAACTTGGTTTTATTTGATTTTCATATTTATTAAGATATAATTCAATGACAGCTGTTTCGGTACACTGTACCTTCTTCAGACATGTTAACAAATTATGAATTGTGTTCCAACTGATCTAAGCAACAATGCAACAATAATTTATTTAAATTTAACAAAGGCGATTCATTCAAATCAAGTTGAGAATTTAGCAGTTTATTACTACTTTTCAATTTATTTATTTCTACAGCCTCCAAAAGGCCCAACTTCTTACCCTTATCACAAACACGTAAAATTTCAAAATTTGGATCGAAACAATGATTAAATTGGAATGGGTGGTTAGCATATTTTGAATATTCTAAATTTCTGTTATGTACTCTCATGTGTTCCTTTATCCGAGTGATAAAAGGTTACCAGTTTGTCCTATAAGATAGACATTGTCACATGTGCCACACTTCAATTTATATACACCTGATAATTTTAATTTTGGTTTTTATGATTACATGATTAAAATGGCTAAATGGTATCGGGAATCCTAACATTATAGACGATTTATGATATCGTTTTCAGCGCGGTCCGCAACATTCAAATAACTGACGCGAGAAATTAATTAGTGCTTTGACCGGCAGCGTGTAGCCGCAAAACCAGCCGCATTCTGCTCTGTCCATCTTGATTCTTTTTTAGAGATTTAGAGCGGTCTCTACGACAAAAGACAATCAATTAAAATACATAAAACAATATTTGAACATTAAAAAAACCGGTCGCGCTTTTTGACCAATCAGCGTTAAGCTAGTCTCGTGAAATTAAGCTGCTCACCAAAGTAAAAAAATATAAAAAATAATCAAAATATTAATTAAACAAATAAAATATTAATAAACTAGATTGTCTGGAACGGAACCGGGGACATCGCTGCTGCTGGTCAACAGCCTTCATCAATCACATATCACATACTATTATCAACATCTTGCCGGGGCAAATGGACTCTCTCTTGCAACCCGGGACACCACACACAGTGGGTCAAAAGAAATTGCTCACTTCACGTCATTTTAATGACGGGTCGCAGGGCTTTTTCACCTTTCTTCTTCTTCTTCTGCTTTGCCAATTTAATTTGACTATTTAACTCATGCTCCAAATGGGAGTCAATGACCAATCACGTTACAATGATTTTTTATTTACAACCAATCACAGTCGTGTTTCAGCTCGCTCTTTATCGATTTCTCTTTATCAGCTCCTGCTTTGGTGATAAAGAAAGCTCCTCCTTTTTAATGTTCTGAACAGGTCAAATCATTATTTTTCTTCAACAAATACATTGAATATAGCAAATAATGAAAAGATTCCTTGATTTTACTGAGTTGTTTACTAAAAAAATAAATGAATAACCCGTGATGTTGATTATGATATATAGTTTGATGTGTTTCATTATTTCTCCACTTGGGTGCACTCTTACAATATTGCGATGTTATTTGGAAATAAATAATATGATCAAGCAGCAGTGAATGAACATAACCTCACATTTCTGATTTGTTTTCAAACATCGCCGTTTACATTAAATATAAAAATATTTTAAAATAACTATAGTTAAACAATGATTTTTTAGTAAACAGCTTAATTTTATTCGTTAAATAGTCCTAACAAATGCCACTATTGATTTCCAAATTATATAGATAAATTCACTCCTCACTTTGTGAGTCGTGAATTTATCGATAATTTGGAAATCACTCGTGGCATTACTTATGATAATATCGCACGGATTTGGCACTAACAAATTCATCAAATCAATAACAGTATGGGATTATGCCATTGGCCTGTTCCGCTTCAGGATGGAAATTGGTCCCTCCATCGCTTCTTAGATCTCTTCGCCCTGTGGATCTTAAAGCAGGATTTTAAAATCATAATAAATATGAAAGTTAAAGTTAATAATAATTATTTTATACTTTAAAATTCATTTAATATTTAAATATAACTTAAATAAAGAAAAACATCAAAATAATTAACTGTTGTTCATTGTTGAATAAAAATGTCTCAGTAACAATTAAAGAAATTGTATTATATGACAGCCATTCTAAATAATGCTTTTAAAATTGTGTTTTAAGTCATTGTTGTCTGAATTATAAAGCTTTCTGTTTATAACTGTAATAAGAACACCTGCTTTAATTCATATTTTTAAATAATAGTATACTAAACTCTGATTGGATGTTAAAACAATTAACTTTTTGATTTAACAAGTCCAATTTAAACCTGGTATTTAACCAATAGAATTAAAAATATAACATCATGTGATATAATAATGTTCTTTAAAATTATAAAAGAATTACCTAGTCATTCAGCATACAACTTTAATCAAGGATAGAAGCAATAACAGCTCTCCTGATAAAATGTGATATTTAGTACCAGAAGAATAGTTGATTCAAGAAAAGAAAATCAGTTGATTTTAATTGACGGTGAAGAATAATACCACCTACATTTACTTGATCTGCTGGGAAATCAATAAATAAATAAACTTATAACTATTTCCACAAGAATCAGTTATTCAGTGATTTTTAAAGTGTTTTCCTATCCCGTGTACCAACTTCCGACCTTGAGACAAGAATCCGGCTCTACCGAAAATAAAACCCAACCTGAACCAGTAATTCTCTTTGGGACACCAATCCTTCAAAATGTTACTACAACATCGGGCATGAAGACAGTTAGCTGCTTCAAAACATCGCCACAACACGGGAAAAGAATTACTTCCTCAATCTATAGTTGAATAGCATCAGAGGTAACTTGTACTACAAAATAAATCCCATTTTAATTCATCAGAAAAATAAAAGACTGTGCTACATAATTGCAAAATAATTTGCACAGAAATTAAATATAAAAATGACCGCGTGTTATTTTTGGATAAAGAAAAAGTGTTGAGCGGTTGATAATAATTCAGGATCGCGTGATGTAAACTACGTACGTGTACATTGACACAAGGACTGTAATTTTCAGGACGTCAATAAGCTTTTATAAATCATACAATTTTCGTAATGAATCAATACACTTCATTAATAAATTATGTTCTCGGGAAAGTCACGAAACAATCAAGTAATGCTATTTTATAATTGCGTACTACGGGGTTTGTCATGTCTAGAAAATAGCTTTGCTCTTATGGACCAGTTCTTTCTAGTAAACGTGTCCTTTTATGCGAGATCGATTTATTAGTTAATTCATTTCAAATAAACAATTAAGTTAATTAGTTTTACTTATAACTTTACCAAGAAAGTGGGGGCCCAATTTGTAGAACTTATACGAGTAATTATCATAAGTAATGTCACGAGTGATTTCCAAATTACGTGAGGAGTGAATTTATCTAGAGAATTTGGAAATGAAGAGTGGCATTTGTTAGGACTATTTAACGAATAAAATTAAGCTCTTTACTAAAAAATAATTATTTGAATATAGTTATACGGTGCTTTAAATATTTATATAGTTAATGTAAACGGCGATGTTTGAAAACAAATTAGAAATGTGAGGTTATGTATATTTACTGCAACTCGATCATATTATTTATTGCCAAATAGGATCGCAATATTGTAAGAATGCACTCTAGTGGAGAAATAATGAAACACATCAAACTATTATAATCAACATTATAGGTTAATCATTTATATTTTGAATAAACAACTCAGTAAAATCACTGAATCTATTCATTATTTGCTACATTCAATGTGTTTGTTGGAGAAAAATAATGGTCTAACCTGTTCAGAATATTAAAAAAGGAGGAGCTTTCTTTATCACAAAAGCAGAAGCTGATAAAGAGAAATCGATAAAGAACGAGGTGAAACACGACTGTCATTAGTGTAAAACAGAATTAATTGAAACATGATTGGTCATTGACTACCATTTGCGACATGAGTTAAATAGTCATAAGTAATGCCACGAGTGATTTCCAAATTATCGATAAATTTACGACTCACGAAGTGTGGAGTGAATTTATCTAGAGAATTTGGAAATCAAGAGTGACATATGTTAGGACTATTTAACGAATAAAATTAAGCTGTTTACTCACAAATCATTATTTAAATGTAGTTATTTTGAAATATTTATATATTTAATGTAAACGGCGATGTTTGACAACAAATGAGAAACGATTGGTATGCTTCATTAGCTTATTTTGTTTGTCACTGCAACCAGATCATATTATTTATTGCCAAAAGATCGCAATATTGTAAGAATGCACTCTAGTGGAGAAAAAATGAAACACATCAAACTGTATTTCATTTCTGATGTCCTATAATGTAAATTCATTCACTATATATACAATCTGGTAGCCGTATTTCTTAGAATGTTAAGAAGGAGATGCTTTCTTTATTATGATAAACTTTAGGTGGTAAATTCTAGGTGAAACACGACTGTGATTGGTTGTAAATAAAAAATCATTGAAATGTGATTGGTCATTGACTCCCATTTGGGGCATGAGTTAAATAGTCTGCACAATTTCTAAAATATGTAGTTTTCCCCCTTTGTTACAAACGTGTAAAACTTTGAAGTATCTACATTTCTGTTATTTGCTCTTATATGTTCTTTTATGCGAGAAATAAAAGATCTGTCAGTTTGTCCTGTGTAGACATTGTCGCAATTACAATTTATATTGTAATAAATATGAAAATTATATAAAATTTGAGTTTTATTTTTATTTAATTAAGTCAATTAAATTGGTTATACACGATACAAGGATTAAATATTAGGTTTTACGAATGAATTGAGATATTTACGTAGACCTACGTGTACTCGTTCATTTGTTCGTATGTGTACTCATTCATTTGTTTACTTTCATACTGAAAGTGCATTGTTGTGAAGAAGAAACTTGTGCAACAGCAATGTGAATTGACTTACTCTCGCGTATTTATTATTAGTGGTTTAAAAAAGTGAGTACATTTTATTATTTAAATTTAAATTAAACCCTGTCTAATCTTGGTTTCAGTAATTTCATTACATTTTTTTTATATTTAGATATTCACACCTACTTCCATTATGCCTCGACATAGAACATTGACGTGTCGGTTGTGAGAGACAAAGAAGAAGGGATATATATTCCCGTACACATAATAATAGGCCAAATGCAAATTTAAATAGTATACAAATGTCAAATGACGCGTTATTGTTTTTTTTAAATATGGGTTAGCCAATCTATAACCAGATATTTATTTCCCATCGTTCGTATTTTTAAAATAAATAGAAAATTAATGCATAATGACGTATTTGTGGCATACTTAAAAATTTAACGAATTGTGGTCGAATTTCGACCGCTGGGCGACTTCTAGAAATTATAAATTTACATCATTATTATTTTTAGATACCCCGTGCTGATTACTCGGCGTTGTCCAACCATCTACTTATCCCGATCTTCTTGCCATAAATTAGCTGAAAGCGAACATTGTGTTTTTATGTTTAGTTGAATAAGTACCGGTAAATAACAATTATACATTTTCTCTCTTCGTTATTGCAGCTAAAACAACTAATAAAATAATTGATTCTGTTTGCAAACTACCTTTCATTCAATCCAAATAGTAAATAAAATGTCATCATCAAAATTTATTATTCAAGCAATCACTATAGGTAAAGGCATATCATAATTATTTTTAGATACCCCATGCTGATTACCCGGCGTTGCCTGCGAATCTACGCGTTCCGATGTACTTGGCATAAATGAGCTGAAAGATAAAATTCGTTATTGTGAGTTATCCATAAAAGAATACGCTCCATGCGCTGCTACGCTTGCCCGGGAATCTACTTATCCCTATCTTCTTGGCATCAATGAAAGACAGAAATGGTTATTGTGAGTTATCCGTAAAATATTTACATTTGTTGTCGCGGACTTTTTTGTAGAGCTCAATTCTGTAAACATTAATTTTGTGTATTTGTTACGGTTTAGACAGCCTAACCATTTAAGCGTCCAAAAAGCTACTTTTTTCACGTTTTCACTACATAATGTGACTTTTGAAGGGTGTAGGAGTTGAGTATCATCACTCTCTATAGCCTATGTTCATCCCGGGAATCTTCTGAACATTTTGTAAAAACCCCATCACAATCGGTTGAACGGCATGGCAGCGCATAAAATACAAGCAAACAAAGAAACTAACAAACATCCATTTTTATGTATTAGAAGGTTAGTCCTAATTATCACAATTTTTATTGCAATACTCTCATTATGATTTATTTATTCTTCTTAAGCCCTTTCCTTCCCCGTGCCGAGATTAGGACTCACCCTAATGTTAATATAGTTACGCTCATTTACCCATAGATGTCATTGAGTGATAGGGGTCGATTAGTACCCCGATGAGACTTCTAGAGGGCAACTAAGGTATTACTGAATGGGAAACTGTCGGTAAATTTTGCACATAGTCCTTTTTATTCAGGCTTTTGTTTCTTTTACGAACCTGAAAACCTTCAGACTCGGGACCCTCCTCCCGGAGGATGTGTTCCTTGGATTTTTCCATGCTAAAAAAATCATCGATCACGGCCGAGTTTGAACCCGTGTCCCCCAGAACTAGAGACAAAGAACATAACTACAAGCTCAGCGCGGTAGACTGATTTCTTTGTTTAATAAAGAAATTAATATTGCAGCATTCACTTATGTTGTAACTTTAATAGTGGCAACTATTTATTTATTACTAGTTCACAAGTGACAGACCTGTGAAACTTCTACAGTCCTTCAATGTAGTACCCAGCGTTGTATGCAACTCGTTGTCAGCGATGTGGAAGTCGTAGTATCCCTGTAGCAGCTCCTGTTCTGTTGATGTTTCTGACTGACCACCTTAATGCCAGCAGAATCTCAGCAACAGTCTGGGATCGAATGTCATGAAGTGGTTCCTTCATCTTAGGGACCAAATCATAATCACAGTGACTCAAGTCCAGTGAATGTGGTAGATGGAAAAGCACTTCCCAATCCCAGTGATGGTATAGATCAGCTACAGGGTGTGCCGTGTGTGTCTGAGCAGTTCTGTATGGTAAAGCCGTCTCCCCATATGCATCCACAAGACCTTCATGTCGTTGTCGTGCTGTATGCCCATGGCACATTCAATTTTCAACTAAGATCGCTGTTCCTGCTTTGTAAACATGGCGAAACACAACAGCTTAGAGCGGCAGCTCAGAGGAGACTAACTTTCTCTCTCCACAGCACATGCGCTTTGAGACGTACGGACGAGTCAATTTACTGTAAGATAGGTCAGACATATATTAACATGTGACAGACGTTACAATAATTAACTCTGTCTGGTTTCGCTTCTACAGCAGAGTTGCCACTATTTTTGTTACAGCTCAGTTACATTATAAAATATTGATCGGGTAGTTTACATATTTTATCACTATTTTCGAGAAATTCTAACTGTAAATTTGATATTTTTGTGCTTGAAATAGATTTTAGCAGAACCCCCAGAAAATGAAATTAAATGTTTTTTTTTGTTCAATGCCACCTGTTTGTCATTCGACATCTCAGGTATTCTCTCCTGCCATTGGCGTATTGTAACCTACTTCTGAGGTTGGGGCGCGTGGCAGGCGGGGTTTAGTTGGCCCAATGATATGAGTGACGACGATGGGTAATGATGCGCCAGGAGAGGCCTTAAACCTAAACTTAATCTAATGAGGTGAATATGATATTGATGATGATGATGGCCAGATGATACCGTTTGGGCCTTAAAGTATCCTGATATTTATCTTACAAGTGACGAAATACCCCGAAAAAAACTCGCCCAGGAAACTTGTCCCGAGCGGGGATCGAACCCGGGCCCGCTGCGTGACAAGGCAGCACGGTACCTCGAGACCACAGCGGTGGACTTGAAATTAAATCATGATCATAGCACATTCACGAATTTAGGCCATTTGTTGACCTGTTTCGGCCTCAAGAGAAACACCATCCAAAAGTCTTTTGAGTGGACGTCCTGGTCTTCTTCTTCCTGCAGGTTAATATCTTAACATTTGTTTGGGTATTCTGTGATCTTCCATTCGATGAACATGTTTTATAAAGGTTCCATGTGTAATTCTTCTAAGATGTCTTCATTTTTTTTTGTGATGTAGTAGTGTGTATCCTGCAGTCCTCCGAAGGTATCTCATTTCAGCAGATCTAAGTCTCTGTATATCCTTCTGTTTCAACGTCCATACTTCGCTACCATACAAAAGAGTTGGAAGAACCAGTGTTTTATACACTTTCAGTCTTGAATGCTTTTGGACTAACTGTGGCTTCAAGATAGACTTTATTAATCCTAAAATTCTTAAAAATTTAGATATTTTTGCATTTACTCCTTTTCTTCTTCATATGAGATATTGCATCCTAGATATGTAAAATTATTCACCTGCTCCAAAATTTTATTGTCCAGTACAATTTTACTTCTGACAGGATCTACACCTTGAAATGCCATAATTTTTGTTTTTTCTGTAGATATCTTCAAACCATATTCTTCTGTAATTTTGTTAAGTTCATACAGACCTTTCTGTAGATTATCTTCTGAATTTGATATTATTATTTGGTCATCTGCAAACAATAGGGTGTTTAATTTTCTATTTTCTGATATTCTTATTCCAAATTTATATGTCTTGTTCCAGCAACATATTACTTCATTGATATAAATTGCAAACAGTGTTGGCGATAAGGGGCAGCCTTGTCTCAGACCACGATTTATAATTCCTTCTTCAGAAAATCTGTTATTTAATTTAATTTTTATGGTGTTGTAAAATGTAAGTTGCTATATATTTAACTCTTCTTTTTTTCAGGTAACTCAGTAACACACAAGATGGGATGTGGCAGCCCTTTAGGGTTGCTGATTCTTCTAATAATGCTGCCTTACAGTCTGAATGTCAAGATAAATATCAGTAAGTACGTCACGCTCAGAGCAATCATTTATGGCGGGATTACGGTCAACGTTCGTTGTCGTTGCGTTACGTTTGAGTTCGTTCATGTTTATCAAATACACGTATCATATAATGATGAACGTTTGCAGGGTACGCCGCATGATGGCGTTTGTTGTACATTGGCAAGATCAAGCTTCAACAAACGCAAACGTAACGTCATATTGTTCAAATCACAAATAATTATTTAAATATAGTTATTTTAAAACATTTATATATTTAATGTAAACTGCGATGTTTGAAAACAAATGAGAAACGATTGTTACGCTTCATTTGCTTATTTTGTTTATCACTGCAACCAGATCATATTATTTATTGCCAAAGGAACGCAATATTGTAAGAATGCACTCGAGTGGAGAAAAAATGAAATACATCAAACTGTATATTAATTCATTTCTGATGTCCTATGATGTAAATATGACAATTATATTTTTCTGGAATGTTATTACACGGGAAAAAAATACATTTAAGAAAGTGCAAACAGTGGTTTATTTTTTTAGTGGCATAATCAATTGCTACAAATATTTTTATATTAACTCCCGCATGCACTATGTGTTGACATTCATGCACTATATATATACAATCTGGTAGTCGTATTCCTTAGAGGGTCAATCACTGCAAAATAATGCTATGACCTATTGAGAATGTTAAAAAGGAGGTGCTTTCTTTATTATGATACACTTTAGTTGGTAAATTCTAGGCGAAACACGACTGTGATTGGTTGTAAATAATGAATCATTGAAATGTGATTGGTCATTGACTCCCATTTGGGGGGCATGGGTCACCAATAATATTCTGTTCGTTAATATATAATTATTGTTGTGTTTTTCAGTGGTTTTAAATGAAGATAGGAATCAAATAGGCGACAAGGCATTTAAATCAGCTCTGCTTTATATAGCTCAGAATCAAGTGCTGGACATTGAAATAGGTTCAGTTCTAAATGCAACAGGAAATACGACCGACGCCAAGACGTTCCTTGAAACAAGTAAGTAGCCAGCTCTAAGTTCTGTAGCTCATTATCAAACTCTTGAAATTAAAAAAGGTTCAGCTCTACATTTAAATCAGCTCTAAGTTGTGTAGCTCATGATCAAACTCTTGAAATTAAAAAAGGTTCAGCTCTACATTTAAATCAGCTCTAAGTTGTGTAGCTCATTATCAAACTCTTGAAATTAAAAAAGGTTCAGCTCTACATTTAAATCAGCTCTAAGTTCTGTAGCTCATTATCAAACTCTTGAAATTAAAAAAGGTTCAGCTCTACATTTAAATCAGCTCTAAGTTCTGTAGCTCATTATCAAACTCTTGAAATTAAAAAAGGTTCAGCTCTACATTTAAATCAGCTCTAAGTTCTGTAGCTCATTATCAAACTCTTGAAATTAAAAAGGGTTCAGCTCTACATTTAAATCAGCTCTAAGTTCTGTAGCTCATTATCAAACTCTTGAAATTAAAAAAGGTTCAGCTCTACATTTAAATCAGCTCTAAGTTCTGTAGCTCATTATCAAACTCTTGAAATTAAAAAGGGTTCAGCTCTACATTTAAATCAGCTCTAAGTTCTGTAGCTCATTATCAAACTCTTGAAATTAAAAAAGGTTCAGCTCTACATTTAAATCAGCTCTAAGTTCTGTAGCTCATTATCAAACTCTTGAAATTAAAAGGGTTCAGCTCTACATTTAAATCAGCTCTAAGTTCTGTAGCTCATTATCAAACTCTTGAAATTAAAAAAGGTTCAGCTCTACATTTAAATCAGCTCTAAGTTCTGTAGCTCATTATCAAACTCTTGAAATTAAAAAGGGTTCAGCTCTACATTTAAATCAGCTCTAAGTTCTGTAGCTCATTATCAAACTCTTGAAATTAAAAAAGGTTCAGCTCTACATTTAAATCAGCTCTAAGTTCTGTAGCTCATTATCAAACTCTTGAAATTAAAAAGGGTTCAGCTCTACATTTAAATCAGCTCTAAGTTCTGTAGCTCATTATCAAACTCTTGAAATTAAAAAAGGTTCAGCTCTACATTTAAATCAGCTCTAAGTTCTGTAGCTCATTATCAAACTCTTGAAATTAAAAAAGGTTCAGCTCTACATTTAAATCAGCTCTAAGTTGTATAGCTCATTATCAAACTCTTGAAATTAAAAAAGGTTCAGCTCTACATTTAAATCAGCTCTAAGTTGTGTAGCTCATTATCAAACTCTTGAAATTAAAAAGGGTTCAGCTCTACATTTAAATCAGCTCTAAGTTCTGTAGCTCATTATCAAACTCTTGAAATTAAAAAGGGTTCAGCTCTACATTTAAATCAGCTCTAAGTTCTGTAGCTCATTATCAAACTCTTGAAATTAAAAAGGGTTCAGCTCTACATTTAAATCAGCTCTAAGTTGTATAGCTCATTATCAAACTCTTGAAATTAAAAAAGGTTCAGCTCTACATTTAAATCAGCTCTAAGTTGTATAGCTCATTATCAAACTCTTGAAATTAAAAAGGGTTCAGCTCTACATTTAAATCAGCTCTAAGTTGTATAGCTCATGATCAAACTCTTGAAATAAAAAAGGTTCAGCTCTACATTAAATCAGCTCTAAGTTGTGTAGCTCATTATCAAACTCTTGAAATTAAAAAGGTTCAGCTCTACATTTAAATCAGCTCTAAGTTCTGTAGCTCATTATCAAACTCTTGAAATTAAAAAAGGTTCAGCTCTACATTTAAATCAGCTCTAAGTTCTGTAGCTCATTATCAAACTCTTGAAATTAAAAAAGGTTCAGCTCTACATTTAAATCAGCTCTAAGTTCTGTAGCTCATTATCAAACTCTTGAAATTAAAAAGGGTTCAGCTCTACATTTAAATCAGCTCTAAGTTCTGTAGCTCATTATCAAACTCTTGAAATTAAAAAAGGTTCAGCTCTACATTTAAATCAGCTCTAAGTTCTGTAGCTCATTATCAAACTCTTGAAATTAAAAAGGGTTCAGCTCTACATTTAAATCAGCTCTAAGTTCTGTAGCTCATTATCAAACTCTTGAAATTAAAAAAGGTTCAGCTCTACATTTAAATCAGCTCTAAGTTCTGTAGCTCATTATCAAACTCTTGAAATTAAAAAGGGTTCAGCTCTACATTTAAATCAGCTCTAAGTTGTATAGCTCATTATCAAACTCTTGAAATTAAAAAGGGTTCAGCTCTACATTTAAATCAGCTCTAAGTTGTATAGCTCATTATCAAACTCTTGAAATTAAAAAGGGTTCAGCTCTACATTTAAATCAGCTCTAAGTTGTATAGCTCATTATCAAACTCTTGAAATTAAAAAGGGTTCAGCTCTACATTTAAATCAGCTCTAAGTTGTATAGCTCATTATCAAACTCTTGAAATTAAAAAGGGTTCAGCTCTACATTTAAATCAGCTCTAAGTTCTGTAGCTCATTATCAAACTCTTGAAATTAAAAAAGGTTCAGCTCTACATTTAAATCAGCTCTAAGTTCTGTAGCTCATTATCAAACTCTTGAAATTAAAAAAGGTTCAGCTCTACATTTAAATCAGCTCTAAGTTCTGTAGCTCATTATCAAACTCTTGAAATTAAAAAAGGTTCAGCTCTACATTTAAATCAGCTCTAAGTTCTGTAGCTCATTATCAAACTCTTGAAATTAAAAAAGGTTCAGCTCTACATTTAAATCAGCTCTAAGTTCTGTAGCTCATTATCAAACTCTTGAAATTAAAAAGGGTTCAGCTCTACATTTAAATCAGCTCTAAGTTGTATAGCTCATTATCAAACTCTTGAAATTAAAAAAGGTTCAGCTCTACATTTAAATCAGCTCTAAGTTCTGTAGCTCATTATCAAACTCTTGAAATTAAAAAAGGTTCAGCTCTACATTTAAATCAGCTCTAAGTTGTGTAGCTCATTATCAAACTCTTGAAATTAAAAAAGGTTCAGCTCTACATTTAAATCAGCTCTAAGTTCTGTAGCTCATTATCAAACTCTTGAAATTAAAAAAGGTTCAGCTCTACATTTAAATCAGCTCTAAGTTCTGTAGCTCATTATCAAACTCTTGAAATTAAAAAAGGTTCAGCTCTACATTTAAATCAGCTCTAAGTTCTGTAGCTCATTATCAAACTCTTGAAATTAAAAAAGGTTCAGCTCTACATTTAAATCAGCTCTAAGTTGTGTAGCTCATTATCAAACTCTTGAAATTAAAAAAGGTTCAGCTCTACATTTAAATCAGCTCTAAGTTCTGTAGCTCATTATCAAACTCTTGAAATTAAAAAAGGTTCAGCTCTACATTTAAATCAGCTCTAAGTTCTGTAGCTCATTATCAAACTCTTGAAATTAAAAAAGGTTCAGCTCTACATTTAAATCAGCTCTAAGTTCTGTAGCTCATTATCAAAACTCTTGAAATTAAAAAAGGTTCAGCTCTACATTTAAATCAGCTCTAAGTTCTGTAGCTCATTATCAAACTCTTGAAATTAAAAAAGGTTCAGCTCTACATTTAAATCAGCTCTAAGTTGTGTAGCTCATTATCAAACTCTTGAAATTAAAAAGGTTCATCTACTACATTTAAATCAGCTCTAAGTTGTATAGCTCATTATCAAACTCTTGAAATTAAAAAAGGTTCAGCTCTACATTTAAATCAGCTCTAAGTTCTGTAGCTCATTATCAAACTCTTGAAATTAAAAAAGGTTCAGCTCTACATTTAAATCAGCTCTAAGTTCTGTAGCTCATTATCAAACTCTTGAAATTAAAAAAGGTTCAGCTCTACATTTAAATCAGCTCTAAGTTCTGTAGCTCATTATCAAACTCTTGAAATTAAAAAAGGTTCAGCTCTACATTTAAATCAGCTCTAAGTTCTGTAGCTCATTATCAAACTCTTGAAATTAAAAAAGGTTCAGCTCTACATTTAAATCAGCTCTAAGTTCTGTAGCTCATTATCAAACTCTTGAAATAAAAAAGGTTCAGCTCTACATTTAAATCAGCTCTAAGTTCTGTAGCTCATTATCAAACTCTTGAAATTAAAAAAGGTTCAGCTCTACATTTAAATCAGCTCTAAGTTCTGTAGCTCATTATCAAACTCTTGAAATTAAAAAAGGTTCAGCTCTACATTTAAATCAGCTCTAAGTTCTGTAGCTCATTATCAAACTCTTGAAATTAAAAAAGGTTCAGCTCTACATTTAAATCAGCTCTAAGTTCTGTAGCTCATTATCAAACTCTTGAAATTAAAAAAGGTTCAGCTCTACATTTAAATCAGCTCTAAGTTCTGTAGCTCATTATCAAACTCTTGAAATTAAAAAAGGTTCAGCTCTACATTTAAATCAGCTCTAAGTTCTGTAGCTCATTATCAAACTCTTGAAATTAAAAAGGGTTCAGCTCTACATTTAAATCAGCTCTAAGTTCTGTAGCTCATTATCAAACTCTTGAAATTAAAAAGGTTCAGCTCTACATTTAAATCAGCTCTAAGTTCTGTAGCTCATTATCAAACTCTTGAAATTAAAAAAGGTTCAGCTCTACATTTAAATCAGCTCTAAGTTCTGTAGCTCATTATCAAACTCTTGAAATTAAAAGGGTTCAGCTCTACATTTAAATCAGCTCTAAGTTCTGCAGCTCATTATCAAACTCTGAAATTAAAAAGGTTCAGCTCTACATTTAAATCAGCTCTAAGTTCTGTAGCTCATTATCAAACTCTTGAAATTAAAAAAGGTTCAGCTCTACATTTAAATCAGCTCTAAGTTGTATAGCTCATTATCAAACTCTTGAAATTAAAAAAGGTTCAGCTCTACATTTAAATCAGCTCTAAGTTGTATAGCTCATTATCAAACTCTTGAAATTAAAAAAGGTTCAGCTCTACATTTAAATCAGCTCTAAGTTGTATAGCTCATTATCAAACTCTTGAAATTAAAAAAGGTTCAGCTCTACATTTAAATCAGCTCTAAGTTCTGTAGCTCATTATCAAACTCTTGAAGTTAAAAAAGGTTCAGCTCTACATTTAAATCAGCTCTAAGTTGTGTAGCTCATTATCAAACTCTTGAAATTAAAAAAGGTTCAGCTCTACATTTAAATCAGCTCTAAGTTGTATAGCTCATTATCAAACTCTTGAAATTAAAAAAGGTTCAGCTCTACATTTAAATCAGCTCTAAGTTCTGTAGCTCATTATCAAACTCTTGAAATTAAAAAAGGTTCAGCTCTACATTTAAATCAGCTCTAAGTTCTGTAGCTCATTATCAAACTCTTGAAATTAAAAAAGGTTCAGCTCTACATTTAAATCAGCTCTAAGTTCTGTAGCTCATTATCAACTCTTGAAATTAAAAAAGGTTCAGCTCTACATTTAAATCAGCTCTAAGTTCTGTAGCTCATTATCAAACTCTTGAAATTAAAAAAGGTTCAGCTCTACATTTAAATCAGCTCTAAGTTCTGTAGCTCATTATCAAACTCTTGAAATTAAAAAAGGTTCAGCTCTACATTTAAATCAGCTCTAAGTTCTGTAGCTCATTATCAAACTCTTGAAATTAAAAAAGGTTCAGCTCTACATTTAAATCAGCTCTAAGTTCTGTAGCTCATTATCAAACTCTTGAAATTAAAAAGGTTCAGCTCTACATTTAAATCAGCTCTAAGTTCTGTAGCTCATTATCAAACTCTTGAAATTAAAAAAGGTTCAGCTCTACATTTAAATCAGCTCTAAGTTCTGTAGCTCATTATCAAACTCTTGAAATTAAAAAAGGTTCAGCTCTACATTTAAATCAGCTCTAAGTTGTATAGCTCATTATCAAACTCTTGAAATTAAAAAAGGTTCAGCTCTACATTTAAATCAGCTCTAAGTTGTGTAGCTCATTATCAAACTCTTGAAATTAAAAAAGGTTCAGCTCTACATTTAAATCAGCTCTAAGTTGTATAGCTCATTATCAAACTCTTGAAATTAAAAAGGTTCAGCTCTACATTTAAATCAGCTCTAAGTTGTGTAGCTCATTATCAAACTCTTGAAATTAAAAAAGGGTTCAGCTCTACATTTAAATCAGCTCTAAGTTGTATAGCTCATTATCAAACTCTTGAAATTAAAAAAGGTTCAGCTCTACATTTAAATCAGCTCTAAGTTGTGTAGCTCATTATCAAACTCTTGAAATTAAAAAAGGTTCAGCTCTACATTTAAATCAGCTCTAAGTTGTATAGCTCATTATCAAACTCTTGAAATTAAAAAAGGTTCAGCTCTACATTTAAATCAGCTCTAAGTTGTGTAGCTCATTATCAAACTCTTGAAATTAAAAAAGGTTCAGCTCTACATTTAAATCAGCTCTAAGTTGTATAGCTCATTATCAAACTATTGAAATTAAAAAAGGTTCAGCTCTACATTTAAATCAGCTCTAAGTTTGTATAGCTCATTATCAAACTCTTTGAAATTAAAAAAGGTTCAGCTCTACATTAAATCAGCTCTAAGTTCTGTAGCTCATTATCAAACTCTTGAAATTAAAAAAGGTTCAGCTCTACATTTAAATCAGCTCTAAGTTGTGTAGCTCATTATCAAACTCTTGAAATTAAAAAAGGTTCAGCTCTACATTTAAATCAGCTCTAAGTTGTATAGCTCATTATCAAACTCTTGAAATTAAAAAAGGTTCAGCTCTACATTTAAATCAGCTCTAAGTTGTGTAGCTCATTATCAAACTCTTGAAATTAAAAAAGGTTCAGCTCTACATTTAAATCAGCTCTAAGTGTGTAGCTCATTATCAAACTCTTGAAATTAAAAAAGGTTCAGCTCTACATTTAAATCAGCTCTAAGTTGTATAGCTCATTATCAAACTCTTGAAATTAAAAAAGGTTCAGCTCTACATTTAAATCAGCTCTAAGTTGTATAGCTCATTATCAAACTCTTGAAATTAAAAAAGGTTCAGCTCTACATTTAAATCAGCTCTAAGTGTATAGCTCATTATCAAACTCTTGAAATTAAAAAAGGTTCAGCTCTACATTTAAATCAGCTCTAAGTTGTGTAGCTCATTATCAAACTCTTGAAATTAAAAAAGGTTGAGCTCTACATTTAAATCAGCTCTAAGTTCTGTAGCTCATTATCAAACTCTTGAAATTAAAAAAGGTTCAGCTCTACATTTAAATCAGCTCTAAGTTGTATAGCTCATTATCAAACTCTTGAAATTAAAAAAGGTTCAGCTCTACATTTAAATCAGCTCTAAGTTGTGTAAGCTCATTATCAAACTCTTGAAATTAAAAAAGGTTCAGCTCTACATTTAAATCAGCTCTAAGTTGTATAGCTCATTATCAAACTCTTGAAATTAAAAAGGTTCAGCTCTACATTTAAATCAGCTCTAAGTTCTGTAGCTCATTATCAAACTCTTGAAATTAAAAAAGGTTCAGCTCTACATTTAAATCAGCTCTAAGTTGTATAGCTCATTATCAAACTCTTGAAATTAAAAAAGGTTCAGCTCTACATTTAAATCAGCTCTAAGTTGTGTAGCTCATTATCAAACTCTTGAAATTAAAAAAGGTTCAGCTCTACATTTAAATCAGCTCTAAGTTCTGTAGCTCATTATCAAACTCTGAAATTAAAAAAGGTTCAGCTCTACATTTAAATCAGCTCTAAGTTGTATAGCTCATTATCAAACTCTTGAAATAAAAAAGGTTCAGCTCTACATTTAAATCAGCTCTAAGTTGTGTAGCTCATTATCAAACTCTTGAAATTAAAAAAGGTTCAGCTCTACATTTAAATCAGCTCTAAGTTGTATAGCTCATTATCAACTCCTTGAAATTAAAAAGGTTCAGCTCTACATTTAAATCAGCTCTAAGTTGTATAGCTCATTATCAAACTCTTGAAATTAAAAAAGGTTCAGCTCTACATTTAAATCAGCTCTAAGTTCTGTAGCTCATTATCAAACTCTTGAAATTAAAAAAGGGTTCAGCTCTACATTTAAATCAGCTCTAAGTTCTGTAGCTCATTATCAAAACTCTTGAAATTAAAAAAGGTTCAGCTCTACATTTAAATCAGCTCTAAGTTGTATAGCTCATTATCAAACTCTTGAAATTAAAAAAGGTTCAGCTCTACATTTAAATCAGCTCTAAGTTGTTGTAGCTCATTATCAAACTCTTGAAATTAAAAAAGGTTCAGCTCTACATTTAAATCAGCTCTAAGTTGTATAGCTCATTATCAAACTCTTGAAATTAAAAAAGGTTCAGCTCTACATTTAAATCAGCTCTAAGTTGTATAGCTCATTATCAAACTCTTGAAATTAAAAAAGGTTCAGCTCTACATTTAAATCAGCTCTAAGTTGTATAGCTCATTATCAAACTCTTGAAATTAAAAAAGGTTCAGCTCTACATTTAAATCAGCTCTAAGTTCTGTAGCTCATTATCAAAACTCTTGAAATTAAAAAAGGTTCAGCTCTACATTTAAATCAGCTCTAAGTTGTGTAGCTCATTATCAAACTCTTGAAATTAAAAAAGGTTCAGCTCTACATTTAAATCAGCTCTAAGTTGTATAGCTCATTATCAAACTCTTGAAATTAAAAAAGGTTCAGCTCTAACTTTAAATCAGCTCTAAGTTCTGTAGCTCATTATCAAACTCTTGAAATTAAAAAAGGTTCAGCTCTACATTTAAATCAGCTCTAAGTTCTGTAGCTCATTATCAAACTCTTGAAATTAAAAAAGGTTCAGCTCTACATTTAAATCAGCTCTAAGTTCTGTAGCTCATTATCAAACTCTTGAAATTAAAAAAGGTTCAGCTCTACATTTAAATCAGCTCTAAGTTCTGTGCTCATTATCAAACTCTTGAAATTAAAAAAGGTTCAGCTCTACATTAAATCAGCTTCTAAGTTCTCTGTAGCTCATTATCAAACTCTTGAAAATTAAAAAAGGTCAGCTCTACATTTAAATCAGCTCTAAGTTCTGTAGCTCATTATCAAAACTCTTGAAATTAAAAAGGTTCAGCTCTACATTTAAATCAGCTCTAAGTTCTGTAGCTCATTATCAAACTCTTGAAATTAAAAAAGGTCAGCTCTACATTTAAATCAGCTCTAAGTTCTGTAGCTCATTATCAAACTCTTGAAAATTAAAAAAGGTTCAGCTCTACATTTAAATCAGCTCTAAGTTCTGTAGCTCATTATCAAACTCTTGAAATTAAAAAAAGGTTCAGCTCTACATTTAAATCAGCTCTAAGTTGTATAGCTCATTATCAAACTCTTGAAATTAAAAAGGTTCAGCTCTACATTTAAATCAGCTCTAAGTTCTGTAGCTCATTATCAAACTCTTGAAATTAAAAAGGGTTCAGCTCTACATTTAAATCAGCTCTAAGTTGTATAGCTCATTATCAAACTCTTGAAATTAAAAAAGGTTCAGCTCTACATTTAAATCAGCTCAAGTTGTGTAGCTCATTATCAACTCTTGAAATTAAAAAAGGTTCAGCTCTTACATTAAATCAGCTCTAAGTTGTATAGCTTCATTATCAAACTCTTGAAATTAAAAAAGGTTCAGCTCTACATTTAAATCAGCTCTAAGTTGTGTAGCTCATTACAAACTCTGAAATTAAAAGGGTTCAGCTCTACATTTAAATCAGCTCTAAGTTGTATAGCTCATTATCAAACTCTTGAAATTAAAAAGGTTCAGCTCTACATTTAAATCAGCTCTAAGTTGTATAGCTCATTATCAAACTCTTGAAATTAAAAAGGTTCAGCTCTACATTTAATCAGCTCTAAGTCTGTAGCTCATTATCAACTCTTGAAATTAA